>JAEQBH010001932.1:0-421526 GCA_016808115.1 Tetrastigma voinierianum | reverse complement strand
TTTACAAGCTCAAGGGCGCTTCTTCTTCAAAATTAGCAAATTCGCCATTATCTCATTTATATTTGTGGATACATCTCCAATTCAAACATTCCCGTGGAAGGATTTGGTAGAGGTTTTAGAAAGAGAAAGGGAAGGTCTTGTGGTTCTAGACTTGAATATCAAGGAATTTTGAATTTTAAAACCTTTTAATCTCTCCCTTTATAGTAGCAGAATTTTGTCATGACAATTAAATTGTCGTGGATAGCCATTTTAATGTCAGCATAAATTAATTGTGTTATGAAGGCCAAAATTTATCGTGACAAATGTTTTTCAAGTATGAAATGTCGCGACAACAATTTATAATGTCGCGACAACAATTTATAATGTCACGACAATTTGATGTCTTTTTTTTTTTTTTGAAAGAACAATTTGATGTCTTTTAAAGCATGAAAAATGTCGTGACAAATATTTTCCTTATATTTATAATGGCCTGAAAGGTATTTTTTGCGACAATTGACTAATATGTCAAGACAATTTTGCAAAGCTCGCGATCTTATCTCGATCATCTTACACACACAAGGCAACATGCATCAATCCTAAGCACATCAATCAACAAATCATGCTTTTGAATACAATGTCATTATAATCTAACAGTTCAATTCAAGCATGGACAATTAAGTTCGATTTTCTTCATTTTAGCACAATTCAGCAATTGATAAGTAAAGCAATTTAAAAACAATGAAAGATGATTGGAAAATTCTCACAAAATTATGAGCATTCATCCTTTCGTCATTTAGTAGATTTTCAATTCGGGTGCATCCGTTTTTCGCTTCAATCAACAATAATTCTCAATTAAAGATTCAACTTTCATATGTCCTAAAACATAAAATCAATTATCATAAAAAAATCAACTTGAAATAAAAATCAAGGATTAAAACAAACTAAAGGTAAAATAAAAATAAAATTTTCTTAGGGTCACTTCCCTGTAAGCCGCTCTATTTAAGGTCTTTAGGCTAGACATCACATCAACCCATTTTCAATAACATTCCTTCTCTTTGCAAAACTTCTAGTTCCAAATCGTTTCTTCATTCAAAATTCCTCCAATGCGTTGTTTCGCCTCGCCATTTACTTTAAACTCATTCCCTAACTTTGTTTTCATAGTGATCGCTTCCAATGGTGTTACTCGCAAAGGATCAAAGGACCATCTATCTTGATTCGAGTTTTCCGGAAAACTGAGCCTCAGTTAGAGCACAGACTAATTCTCCCACTCAACTCTTTCTTAGAATTCTAAGTGATCATGCCACCTCTTAGTCTTGTCTTGTAAATCCCGCACTATCATATGCTTCATTCCTCGCTTCCAATTTATTCAACCTGGTTAGTCTCTTCTTCCTTAGCAATACAATCAAAATTCAAATTCTTCTTAATCGCATGCATAGCCTTATATTCCATTTAAGAGGTAGATGACAAGTCTTTCCAAACATAATTCTCAGATTGGGACATCCCACTAGAGACTCAGAAGGCATCCCAGCGAACAATGCATAATCTAAATTTTTAATGACTAATCCTTTGTCAAGGCTCACTGCCTTCTCAAGCATATCTCTTATTTCCCTATCGATATCTCAGTCATCTTATCTGATCGAGGGTGTGCGCCAATCCTATAGCATGTCCACTCCATATTTGCTCATGAGCTTTGCAAATGCTTGCTATCTAAATGGCTTCCCTCACCATCATGATGGTCCTTGTGGTCTATAGCTACTCAAGATGTTCCTTCTGAACAAACCCCACAACTATATTGGCATCATTTCTCGAGATGGAAAAGTCCCATGAAGTCTATAACTTCATACATAAAAATTTTGTACCACTCAGATTCTTCAGTACCTCATTTCTTCTATTTATGTTGCCTATTCTTTGACATTCATTACAATGCCTAACCCACTGTAATTGTCTCGTGAATACTGCCGCAAGAGGAACCAAAATCGAGAATTTTCTGAGCTATTCTATCCCCTGCAAAGTGACCTCCATACTGTGATGTATGACATTTGTCTAAAATCTTAGCTTGTTCAGTTCAGCATAGATCTCCGATGATCTGATATACCCTTCTAAATAATAAGGGTTATCTCATATGTAGAGAAGCTCAAACTCTCTTAACTTCCTTTTCGTTGAAAGGGTGAGTTATGGTGGCATCATACGATCAAGTAGTTCACTAGGATCAACATACCATGGTAATTGAACTTTTACTTGAACGATCGCCATCAAGGGAAGTTTTCTTCAATTTCAGCCCTCTTTTTTCTTCAAAGATGCTTCATTTCTACAAGCATTAGCTATCACATTATCACTACCTTTCTCGTCTCTCGATCTCTAACAAATTCTCGCAACAATAAAACCCATATGATTAATCTTGGTGTGTCATATTTCTTTGCCATTAGGTACTTAATTGCTGCATGATCTGTATACACTATGACATGAGATCCCAAGATATATGGTATGAATTTCTCACAGGCAAGGACCATTGCTAACATTTCATTTTCTATAGTTGAGTAGTTCTCTTGAGCTTCATTAAAGGTCTTGATAGCATAATATATAGCTATGAAGATCTTTTCTGTCCTTTGCCCCACAACTGCTCCCATTGCATAATCACTAGCATCACACATAATTTCAAAATCCTTGCACTAGTCCTGGGTGTTGCCAAGGATTGGAGCTATTACCAATCTAGCTTCTTTATTTCCTTCAAATGTCGACTTACATTCATCATTCAAACTTAGCATCTTTCTCAAGCAAAGCCTCGCACAAAGGCCTCGCGGCTCTTGGAGAAATCTCGATGAGCCCCCTTATAAAATCCTACATGACTGATGAGTCTTAAACTCATCTATTTTTAATCCATTTTTTTGGCATGTTTTTAACAATTTTAGATCTATTTGTATGCCAAATTATGAAATATTCACAAACTTTATGTTTTGCAAGTGTTATTTGAAAAAAAAGAGAAAGCAAGCAGAAAAAAAGCAAAAAGGTGGAAAATGCAGCAGTCTGTGTCGTGACATAATTTTTGTTTGTCGCGACACAAAATTCAAACAGACCAAAGGAATTATGTCGTAGCCAACAACGAAATGTCACAACAAAGTTCAGACAGAGCTCAATGGAAAAAGAGAAATTTATGTCATGACAAAGAGTTTTTATGTCGCGACATTATTGAAGAAAGATGTGAAGAAAACTGTCGCGACAACCCGTTGCTCTATCGCGACAATGATAAAAGAAAATAGCAAAGGAGCCATGTCGCGACAAGATTTCCTCTGCCGCGGACATATGTGGTCGACGACATCAGATTAACTGTATCGCGACAAAAGACAAATTTATCATGATTAAAGATGTAATTGTCAAGCGATGTAAAATGCTAGGAATACAACACAAGTCCGCTGAGACAAGTGTTTTTATGTTGCGACAAAGTTTTCAGCACCAAGCCAGCTCAAGGGGAAATTTTTGTTGCAAGAAAGAAAATCCCGTCGCGACATAACATTTAGAATTCACAACCAAAGCAAAAAAATCTTTGTCGTGACAAACAAAACATGAAAGAGGTGAATTCCCTGTCGCGACAAGAAGCTGAAGAGAAATACAAGAAGAATGACGACAAAGAAATTCTTGTTGCGACATAATTAAGAGTTGAAGGCAAAAACCTGTGTCGCGATAAAGAAGTTTTCTGTAACGCCCCAAAAATACCCTAGAATTTTTATAATAATTTTATTATATATTCTGGGTATGAATTTAAATAAACTTGGGTTTTTTTTCCGTAATTTGATAAATTGATAAATTAAAAATGTAAATTGAAAGAGTGAGTATATGATTGAATTTTGTATGCTAAATTGAGAAATGTATCAACTTAAATAAAAACCTGAAAAAGTGGGAAAATGTGGAAATTGTAAAATGAGGACCTAAGAGTCAATTGTTATAAAGAATAGATATTTAAAAGAAATTGTGATAAATGAATGGCCAAAAGTATAATAGGAGACCAAAAATGGAGAATTGACTACAAATGGCAAAAACAAAGGTCTTATGGAGAATCTAGTGACTTAAGACAAAAATGAGAATGAAAGCGGTGGCTCTGGCCAAACATGGCCTTACACTTAAGTGGAGTTTAAAGACCAAATGTGGTCTTGTGGCTCATTCCTCAGCCATCCCGTTTTTGGAGGAGCAAGGGGGAGAAAAAGGGGGAAAGAGCTAGGGTTTCCAAGAGATCAAGCCTTGGTGTGTCACCTTTCCCATTTCTTGCTCCTACAAGACCAAAAACCATACAAGAGAAGATTGGAAGAGGTTCAAGGTAATAGATCAAACCCTAACCTCATCTTTATGATTTTGATTTTGGGAGAAAGTCCTAATCTTGAGAAATGGATTTTTATTGGTTCTAAACCACTTTTGAGTTGTTTTGAAGTGATTCCATGGTGGATTTTTGATATGTATATATTGGAAGAAAATTTGGGATGAAATGTACAAAATGCAAAACTTTAACATTTCGAGCGTAAAATGAGCACATGTACCAGACAGGTTGAACATGTACCGTACACCTTGTGCAAAATGGGCAAGAAGGGCCATGTACCGTACAGTTGAACATGTACCAGGCCACCTTGTGCAAAACGGGCAATGGGCAACATACCTAAGATGTGCTGAACGCGCATCGGTACATGCAGTTCCCAAGAGTCCCAGCTTGACATGTTTTGCCATTCCGTATTTGTGTACCGGCTGTCTAGGACCTTAAGAAACGATTAATTGGCTAAGTTAGAACTAGGTGAAAATGTACCACTCCGCCACTGCTTCGCTTCGTCGCTTCTACTGAAGTCTGCCTTCGGGGCGTAATTTAGTGTCTAACCCAAGACTTTTAACAAAAATAAAATTGTAATTCGCTTAAATTGTTATTCACAAGAGTGACGGAATGTTATTGACTAGGATCGGTGACTTATCGCCTAACCTAGGACCGAGATCAAGAAAAGGAAGCTAGATTCGATGTACCTTCTCGGCTTGTTCTTCCCATTCTATCCTTAATTCAAGTATTCGGGGTAGTTTACCAATTAACTATGAACGTAGTACATGAATCGAAAGTACATGAATGAGTATGTGATATAATTACGTGAATTGTGAGTATATCCGTTACGCCCGATTCCGTCCGACTGACATGATCCGAACCCTAAGCCGGGGCATAAACCATGCACGGGGACTCTTATTTTTATTTTTTATTTTTTATTTTTGCTTAACTTAGTACCTGGTATACAATTAATTTTTGTAATAAATCCAACCTGTCATTTATATATACGGGAAGGAACTACCAGGAATGGTATCCATTAAAATCTCTACACATATGCTAAGTCCCAATTACTTATAATAAATACTTATACATGTACATATTTAATACAAACATCGAGATCACAAAATGCCGGTGAGCACTATCTCCGATGGCCTCAGACGCTGGCGTGAATGTCAACCCGTCTCTCTTTACCTCCTCTTAGCACCTACACGGATTAACACTGCTGCTTTACGCTTTAGTGGGAACATATAGACAAGAACGACTCACAATCGATAATCAGTCATTAACATCTTTTTAGCTTTACTAAGACTTATGCATATAACTAAGTCTATCTTACGTGATTCTAACTCATCTCATATTATACATGTAGATTTTATTCTCAGTTCAATTTCCTATCATCATCTTGTTCATACATTTCCCGTGTCATGTCTTTACAGTCAGGAACTCATATCTACTACATGTATAGTCGAACAAATCATATTCAAAGTAATCCTTATACGTATACAATGGCAATCCGTAACAAATAAAGTCATATCAATTTCATACAAAATTCAAATCAGACTAATACTAATACATATTAGACTCTATCACTATCATGACCAAGCCATTAATCAACTCCTTTAGCAATTACGTTTTGATCCTCAGATGCCCGCTTAAAACATTTTGTTTCGCTTATATTAAATTTTCAATTCCAAAAGTGTCGCGACTAATCCACTTGGACTGATCATGATCCAAGTTGGAGCCCTATTGCATTCCAACGTCCAACAAAATATTTATTTTGTCTTATTAAATTTTATTTTCAAAAGTGTCACACCCGACCTCCGACTTGACCTCTTATGATTCAAGTCGGAGCCCTATTTACTCCGACATTTTCAATTATCTTTCCAAAACATGTTGTTTATGCTTCTCCATTTTACCTTTTAATTGCTTAAAGCACTTCTTTTCGGGCAATCCCATGACCATTTCTTTTAGTTATCGTTTTATTAAATTTTTATTTTCAAAAGTGTCGCAACCCGAATCCCCGGCCCGACCCGAATGGCGGATCCGAACCGGAGTCTGCGATTCCGACGTGCTTGTATTTATCTAGACAAACATTTTTATTAATTCATTTAGTTGCGGAAACAATTTCAGTTTTGGGGCAAGCCCATAATCATTTACAAATATAAAGCAATTCGGTAGGCCCATAACATTCACACTTAATAACATGCATTTACTAAATAATGCCATTTTATCCACATAAACTCATGCTATTAATTTTCACATGTTTTCATTTTTACACATCATTTATAATATCACAACATGCATTTTCAATGCAATAATCCAATTCACAATTCAATTTATGAGATTTAAGCATACACATAAAAATCCCATTTACATTCGTCATTGTTGGTTATTTCACTTTGACTGCTTAATCTACATTTATGATGGACTCGCTTAATGAATCCCGCCCTTATTATCATTCCCAGAATGTGCCTACCCATTTTACACCCGGCCTCCCATCATGATTCGATAAGCCGCTTCGTGCACCCCGACACGTGGTATTACTTATTCGGGTCTC
This sequence comes from Tetrastigma voinierianum, assembly GCA_016808115.1. Lineage (NCBI taxonomy): Eukaryota > Viridiplantae > Streptophyta > Magnoliopsida > Vitales > Vitaceae > Tetrastigma > Tetrastigma voinierianum. The sequence goes on along the minus strand of JAEQBH010001932.1, from coordinate 414,702 downwards.
CCATCATGACGGATGCCGTTTGGTGAATCCCGACACGTGGTATCACTTATTCGTTTTCCATCATGACGGATGTCGCTTGGTGCATCCCGACACGTGGTATCACTTATTCGGGTTCTCCCCATCATGACTGGGATGTCGCTTTGGTGCATCCCGACACGTGGTATCACTTATTCGGTTCTCCCATCATGACGGATGCTGTTTGGTGCATCCCTACATGTGGTATTACTTATTCGGTCTCCCATCATGACGGATGCCGTTTGGTGCATCCCGACATGTGGTATTACTTATTCGGTCTCCCATCATGACGGATGCTGTTTGGTGCATCCCGACACGTGGTATCACTTATTCGATTCTCCCATCATGACGGATGTCAGCTGCGCATCCTCGACACGTGGTATCACTTATTCGGTCTCCCATCATGACGGATGCCGTTTGGTGCATCCCATGTGGTATCACTTAAATGCCATATCGCCATCAAGACGGATGCTTCATCGGGTGCAATCTCCGCCTCAAGTGGGACATTTCTTCAATGCCATACACCATCGCGACGGATGCCGACATAGTGCATCCCACAAGTGACATCGAAAATTTCAGTACCTTCATGACGGATGCCGATTTGTGCATCCCGTCAGGTGGTTCATTCGATATATCAATTAATTCACATCTATGACGGATTCCGTTTAATGAATCCCATCTTTATCATCATTCATATTCATTCGATTTTCAAAAATCACATTTCAAAGCCTAATTTCACTTTCGTATTATCTTTTCAAAGATATACTCAATCTATGTACTTATTTCATATGCTCATTCATAAATTCATTTACGTATACTCATTCATATACTCATTCATGTATACTCCTTCATGTATACTCATTCATAAATTCATTTACGTATACTTATCTGGCGAGTACTCATTCAAACACTCCATTCACATATTCATTCATGTATAATTATCTGCTGTATACTCCTTCATGTATACTCATTCATGCACTCATTCACATATTCATTCATAAAATACCATTCATGTATACTCCTTCATGTATACTCATTCATAAATTCATTTACGTATACTTATTCACGTATACTCATTCATACACTCATTCACATATTCATTCATGTATACTCATTCATGTATACTCCTTCATGTATACTCATTCATGTATATTCCTTCATGTATACTCATTCATATATACTCATCCATATACTCATTTCGTATATTCCTATCATTTGTTATCATTTTCTGGTTATATGATAATAATCATATATCACTTAATCACATTATGTGTTCATGACATATTGCCTTTCATGTTCACATTCATGTTTCAATTCGTTTTCATTTTCATTTTCCATAATCATTTTCATGTTTCATGAACACATCTATACATTTTTCATTTTCTACATTTTCCTTGTTTTATGCCTATTACATATGGCACTCCATATTCTTGTGAAGTATGATGTCTATGAAATCACACCTCATTCATATATTCTTATTCCTCTATGAATCTACTTTACTTAGAATTGAACCCATCCAATCGGGATCATCCAAACTAAAAATTATTTGCATTTTCATGCCAAACTAGTCTGCTACTCCGACATAATCGAACAGCTTGTATTACTAATTTTCTGGGTCTTAACTCATATTTGCACTATCTTTGTACTCTTAAATCTATGTGCGTAAGGGTTCTTTCTCCAATTGAATCACTCTAATTCGAGTAATCGAATGTTACGTCCTAAACAACCCGACTACTCTATGTTCAAAACTGGAACCAGAATTTGGCTTGCATGGCCCTACTTTGAGGAATTTTTAGGCCACTTAGATCAGAATTTGGCGATGCCTATTCTTTAAGTTTGGTTCTCCTTGAAGTCTATTTTACGTAGCCACTTGAATCTCAAATCGATAAGAAATGAGCAAGTTATGGCCAAAATACTTAAAACTGATCGAACTGATAGTGCACGTGGTGTAATGGTACACTTCAAAGTGTACTGATACACTTTGCTGTAGTGTGTACCGGTACACTACTGTTCATGTACCGGTACACCTTCTGAATTTTGCCCAGAATGTGTATTTTCTCCTCCTTTTTCCATATTTTTGATACCCAATTCAATTCCATACTTCATATACACCTCAAAACCATTTCATATTCATTTCAGAACTCTTTCTATTCAATTCCTCTTCCAATACTTATTCTTACTTCCAAAAAGCTACCATGAATTACTCAAATAACTCTAATATGGGTTATAACCCATACACAAACCAACACAAGGATTTGTTAGGGCTCGGTTTCCAACCTAAACTCTTTTACCTTGTAATTAATCAATAAATCCAACCTCAAAGGAGGATTCCATGTTTTCTTTTACATTTGGGGTTTTGCCTAATTTTACTTCCCATTAATCTATCGGGTTAGGATGAAATCCTATCAAACCCTAGAAAGAAATCACTACCAACAAGAAACTCATGTCAGATGCATTTTTATCAAACCCTAGGTTTGGGGCAATCCATTAACCAAACAAAACCAAGGATTCATACTCAAGGTTAGTAGTTCCAAACTAAAATCATAGAATCCATACCTTTTTGATCCCCCTTTATTCTTCTCTTCTCTTCTTCTTCTCTTCCTCTTCCTCTTCTTCTTCCTCTCCCCTTTCCTCCTCTCTTCATTCACGTTTTGGTCCCCAAATGAGAGACTAAATGCTTCCTTATCCAGATTTTTGACTTTACATTATGCTCAGCTAAGACAATAAAAACCCTATTTCTTATTTCTTTCCCATTTTGTTATTTAGCCCTTTCCTTTATTAATCCTAATATAACTTATACATATTATACTTTGCATCCCATCTTTCTCAATTCCATGTTTGCATATAAACTTATCGTTTTATGCCTTCTAGGTCCTCAAGGGTAAATTACATTTTACCCTTGCTCTAATATTCTTTTCGGTCTCAAATTTTATTCCCGAAAATTCATATTTAGCTTATAATATATCCTAAACAAGTCCGAAAAACTGCTAAGATATTCTCAGCCATAACATCTTTGAAAAGATAATACGAAAAGGGAATATGAAATGTGATAATTGAAAATCGAATGAAAATTGAATGATGAAAAAGACGGGATTCATCAAACGGAATCCGTCGGAATTGTGAACTGAATGATATACCGAATGAATCGCTTGACGGGATGCACCAAACGACATCCGTCATGAAGGCACCCGGTCCAATGTCCCACTTCATGGATGTACCAATCTGCATCCGCTATGATGGCATATGGCATTGAAGAAATGTCCCACTCGGGCGGATTCACCAACCGATCCGGCCATGATGGCGTATGGCATTTAATTGATACCACGCATCGATGAACCAAACGACATCCATGATGGGAGACCGAATAAGTGATACTAATGTATCGGATGCACCAAATCAAATCCGGCCATGATGAGATATGATTGTTAAATGTATAAGCATGTCATCAATGATAATAAGGCATGGATTCAATAAACGGAATCCGCCGTAAATTGTGAATTGAATAGTCATGAAATAGCCAACATTGACGAGTGTAATGGGATTTTTATGAATATGCTAAACTTCATGAATTGATCATGAATGAATTGTTGCATTGAAAATGCATGATAAGGATATGGTAAATAATTAGATATTGAAAGCATGCGAAATGAATAGCATGAGTACATACTGATATATTAGGCGGATTAGTGAAAAATGCATACGAAGTTAAATTGAATATTGAATAGAATTAGAGAGAACCACTAAGCATGAAAATGCTTAGCGGTAGTTTTATCTATGTAGGTATATCGAGTAAGCAAAGAGTAGTTAAGGCAAGATCGCAGTCACAGTAGTCATAGAGAGTACGACGTATAAGTGTATACTCCGTAATTTTGCATATCATCTTTTGAACAAGTGAAGTTTTGTAAACAAAAGGGTTAAACCTTGAAACTTGATTTTTGTATATCATTTCAAAGGGCATAGATGCCTTTCCTTGTAAATGTATTTTTGCACGTTTGCGCCTACTCAATTGCTTTGAATTTGTAACGACATGTCGCCTCAAAATGAACGCTCGCAAATCTAAACAAATTAATAAAATGTTTTGATAAGATAAATGAAAACGGTCAGAGTAAACCGGCTCCGGTTCTGATCCGCCATTCGGGTCGGGCCAGGGATTCGGGTCGCGACATTTTTGAAAAAGGAAAATTTAATAACAAGTAAAATAAAAGAAATAAACCGAGTATCCTTCGTGGTTTCGCCCCGACTTCAAGCATTCGGGTCTAACGCTCTGTCTTGGCATTTTCTGTCGTGACAATAAAATCTATGGAATGATAAAATTTTGTCATGACAGAGAAAAAGTAGGTCTCATGCAATCAAGAAGAATCGAGAATGGCTATGCACCGTGTCGCAACATATAATTCTATGTCGCGACAAATAGCTCAGCAAGCGATAAGAATTAGAGAAGAAAAGTCTGTCGCGACCAAGGAGTTTCTTGTCGCGACAGAAATTGCTAAGGACTTAAAGAAATCCTATCGCGACAGAGTAAACTCTGTCGCGATAGAGTTGACAAAATGAAAAGTAAATGTTTATCTCGATAAGGAAAATTATGTCGCGACAAACTCCAGAAGAACAAGGACATGAGTAGTCAGTAAACAGCTCGTGTCGCGACACAAGGCATTACCGTTAATCGTCACGCCCGATTCCTGGCCCGACCCTATCATGACCGAACCGGTTTCAGGGTGCTAAAACCATATACTATATACCGGACTCTTATTTAATTGCTCTACTCGTGAAATGCATCAGACTCGTAGTATACAAACAATTCTTTGCAATAAAAATCATTTATATATATATTAAAGAACTACTCAATCAAGTGGTGAATCATAAAATCAGTACACATTTCCGTAGTCCCATTTACTTATACATGTACATTTTCTATTACAAAACATCGAGATTATGAAGCAAGCTACCAGAGCACCCTATCTTCGAGCCTATCACACATGTGGAATGTCCTGTCCTCTAGCCTCCTCTTCTGTACCTACACGGATTGAACACCCGTGCTAAGTTTTACGCTTAGTGGGAACATAAGCATGGACAACCACTAATGGTGACTGTCACAAGCTTATACATATGCATTTCATATATCTATACATATTCATATAACTTTAATTACTTATCATCTTTACATTCCTATTGTGATGTCAATCTCTTTGCATATATTCTATGTCTTTGATATTATCTTTTATCTATACTTTTAATTCGTATTCCCGTTTACTTACATATCCCTATACTTCTATCTTCATATCTCCCATATGAGTATAAGGCTCATATTTTTACTATCATATCATATACTATCATATGCTTCTATCACATATACTTTGCCTATTTCTTGTCATTTGCTCATATCATATAATCGATCTATTTCATATTATTTCTTGTATCCTGTTCTTTGCAAGTTTCCCATACTTTCATGTTAGTGTACTGTGCATGTATCATATACTTTCATATATCCTAATTCTATACGGTCCTCAGACTTTTTTATCTATAATCTTATACTTTTCTATATATGGTTCTTTTTTATATGCTTTCATCTGATACTTTTCATGTACTATATTTTCCTATGTTTTCCATATACTATACTTTTCATATACCTTTCTTTTTCTCTACTTTCTATACTTTACTTGTTCATATCCTTTTCGTGTACTATACTTTGTACTTTCTATATACTGTATTCATGTACTGTTCATGTACTATTTTCATATACCTATATTCATGTCCTGTTCATTTCATATACTGTCATCTTGTACTTTACTTCTTATTCTTGTAACTGTCTATACTTTCATCGCTCTAGCAAAGGCTATGCTTCCTATATCATGTCATATCATATCTTGCATTCATATTCAATTGACCATAGAATCGCATCCACGATGATCTCGATAGTGGAATCTCACATGTTTGTCATTCAAGAGCAATGTGATTTCTCGCATTCACTATTACTGCCTCACATATGGCTATATAGAATCTTATTGATTCACTAATAGATCTGGCCAGAATCCTATCCTGTTTGTCATTCAGTAGCAATGTGATTTCGCATTTAGTATTACCGTCTCACATATGGCTATAGAATTCAACATTCACGACAGATTCGATAGGGAATCTCGTCATGTTTGTCACTCAATAGCAATTTGATTTCGCATTCAATTATTACCGTCTCACATATGGCTATAGAATTCGATATCACGCATGTATTCAGCCAGAATCCCATTCCCGTTTGTCATTTAGTAGCAATGTGATTTCGTGATTTATATTAATGCCCACATATGACTATAGAATTCGACATTCACGCATGCATCTGCTGGGTGAATCCCGCCTCCCTGCTTAATGCTTAGTAAAGAATGTATTCATTCAATTATTACCGGGCTCTCACATATGGCTATAGAATTCGATACATCTCACATGCATTCACTGGTGAATCCTGGCCCCGCTTTGTCATTCAAGAGTAAATGTGATTTCGCATTTGGGTATTACTGCCCTTCACATATGGCTATAGAATTAACATTCTTACGTGACCCGAGTAGGGAATCTCACATGTTTGTTGGTCCAAGAGCAATGTGTGATTTCGTGATTCAATTATCACTGTCTACAGAGTGGTTATAGAATTCGACATTCACGACAGATTCAGTTGGTGAATCCTGTCCTGTTTGTCATTCAGTAGCAATGTGATTTCGCATTTAGTATTACCGTCTCACATATGACTATAGAATTCGACATTCACGATGTGCATTCAAATGCGAATCCCCACCCCGCTTGTCATTCACTAGCAATGTGATTTCACATTAGACAATTACGATAATTTCATGACTTAATTCGCTTGGTGAATCCTGGCCATGTTGGTCATTTACTAATACTAAGCTCAAATCAGCTTACTTTTATGTATAATTTACCTTATGTGTCAAATACATGCACACACGCATATGTGTGACAAACATTTCTCAGCCAACAATATCTAATCAATATATATATATATATATATATATATATATATATATATATATATATATATATATATATATATTTCACAAATAGCATTCATAATCGATCATAATCACATTTCAATTCCAATTTAATTTCTTATTATCTTTCAAAGATATACTTAATCGTAAGTGTACTTATTTACATACTCATTCACGACTCATTTCATATACTCATTCATGTATACTCATTCATATACTCATTCACGTATACTCATTCATATACTCATTTATATATTCATTCACGTATACTCATTCATGTATACTTATTCATATATTCATTCACGTATACTCATTCATATATTCATTTACGTATACACATTCATATACTCATTCACGTATACTCATTCATATACTCATTTATATATTCATTCACGTATACTCATTAATGTATACTTATTCATATATTCATTCACGTATACTCATTCATATATTCATTTACGTATACACATTCATATACTCATTCACGTATACTCATTCATATATTCATTTACGTATACACATTCATATACTCATTCCTATACTCATTTATGTATACTCATTCATATACTCATTCATACGTTCTTGTCCCTCAATGAATCTATTTTACTTAGAAATTGGAATCAATCCAAATGGATCATCCAAAATAAAGTTATGGCATTTTCATGCCAACTAGTCAATTTACCGATATTACACTTGGGACAGTTTGTAATACTAATTTTCTAGTGTCTTGACTCCATATTCGACACTTGTTCTTTATACTCCTTTAAAGCTAAGGTGCTAAGGGTTCTTCTCCAATTGGAATCACTCAAATCGGAGCACCGAAACTCAAGTTATGTCCTAGACACTCGGGACTACTCTATGTTCAAAACTGAAACCGTAATTTGGCTTCAGATATCACTTCCCACTTTGAGTGACTTTTCGAGCCACTTAAAACTAGAATTTTGATGATGCCTATTTCCTTGGTTCCCTCCTGGGTCTATTGTAATCACCACTCGAATCACTCAACCTGACAAGAACGAGAAAAGCTACATTAAAAACACTAACCCATTAAATGCAGGCTACAGATCTAAGAGCATGCCCAATACTGCACGGCAGACATGCCTGCTTCGATGCTGGCGTACCGTACATGTCTGGCGTGTACCGTACACAGACCTGAAAATGCCTGCACGTGTGTTTTTCTCCCATTTTTCAATATGTTGATACCCAAATCAACCCAATACTCCATAAACACGTTAAGACCACTCCAAATTCATCTTATAATCTCTTTTCTACTCAATTTATCATTCAATACATATCCTTCATCAAAACCTTTCATGATTTTCTCTCAAACACAATTCTAATATGGGTTATAACCTATACACATACCAAATACAAGAATTTGTTAGGGTTTGTTCTAACCCAAACTCCTTTACCTTACAATTAAACCATGAATCCCACCTCAAAGGGATGATTCCATGTTTTTCTTATACCTTTGGGGTTTTACCCATCTTACTCTCAATACTCCCGGGTTAGATGAAATCCTATCAAACCTCTAGAAAAATAAAAGAACAAGAAACCCATATTGGGGATGAACTTTTATCAAACATGGGGCAAGCTACTAATCATACAATTGTATGGAGATTCATACAAGAATTCATAGATCCATACCAAAAATCCAAGTTCCATACCTTTTCGCTTGATCTCTTCTTCTCCTCTTCTTCTTCTCTTCTCCTTCACTCTCTCCTCTCTACTTCTGCTTCTTCTCAAAATGAGACCAATTTGGTCTTATCCCATGTTTTGTTAAGGCCATGTTTGGCCAAGTCAAAAACCCATTTTTTTCTTTTAACTTTTCATTTTTGCATTTTGGTCCCCCATTTCTCTTCCATTTGCACTCTAATCTATTAAATCCCTATTTTTGGCATCCCATCTTTTCATTACTTCCATGATCGTATATCAACTTATCGATGATGCCATTTACGTCCCTCAAGTGGTAATGACCACTTTACCCTTGTCTCTAATATTCATTCCTGTCTCTCGTTTTATTTCCAAAAATTCCTATTTAGCTTTTAATACAAATTCTAAACAAGTCCAAAACCCGCTAGGTATATTTCGGGATGTTACAACTCTCCCCGCCTTATAAGAATTTCGTCCTCGATATTCATACTATGTTCTTTGTCTGTTCTATGTTAAGTCTTTTCTTTTCATATCTTTTACATATGACATTTCTTATACTTTCTTTTCATTTCTATTCTCTATGTCATGTCTATATCACTTCACTGTCATCTATACATAACACTAGGACATCCACATCAGAGGCCATACTTTTCTATACATACGCACTTCTATCTTTTCTATCATATACTCTATCTAGAATCGCCTAACATAGGCTTTTCCAGAAACGCCTAAACCTAGGCCTGATATCATCAATCACACGCCCGATTCCCGGCCCGACTCGACATGATCCAAACCGGTTTCGGTGCTAACCATATATACTATATACTTTGTAATTTTATTGACCTGCTCTTACTCAGAGTCAGATTAGATCGTAGTATACAAACAATTTCAGAATAACAAAATCATTTATATATATACAAAAGAACTACCACCGGAAAATCATAAAAATCTATACACATTTCCAAAGTCCCATTTACTTACATGTACATTTTCTATTACAAAACATCGTAGATCGCGAAGCAAATAATGTGAGCACCTATCTCCAGCCTGTCGCCACGACGGAATGTCCGCCCTCTAAATTCTCCTCTTCGTACCTACACGGATTGAACACCCAAGCTTTACGCTTAGTGGGAACATAAGCATGACAACCACTAATGGTGATTGTCACAAGCTTTAGTACATGCATCATATATCTATACATATTCATATAACTTTAATTACTTGTCATCTTTACATTCCTATTGCATGTCAATCTCTTTTGGTACATATTCTATGTCTTTGACATATCTTTTATCTATACTTTTACTGTATTCCTGTTTCTCTACTTTACATATCCCTATACTTCTATCTTTCTTCATATCTCCCAGCAGGAGTATAAGGCCTATTTTTACTATCATATCATATACTATCATATGCTTCTATCACATATACTTTGCCTATTTCTCACATTCGCCTACATCGTATACTGATCTATTTCATATTATTTCTCAGATCCCTGCTCTTGCAAGTTTCCTATACTTTCATGTTAAGTAATCGTGCATATCATATACTTTCATATAACCTATCTTATACGGTCCTGTACTTTTATCTACAATCTTATACTTTTCATATACGGTACTTTTGTATGTTTCATCTAAATACTTTTCATTTACTATATTTTCCTATGTTTTCCATATACTATACTTTTCATATACCTTTCTTTTTCTCTACTTTCTATACTTTACTTGTTCATATCCTTTTCGTGTACTATACTTTGTACTTTCTATATACTGTATTCATGTACTGTTCATGTACTATTTTCATATACCTATATTCATGTCCTGTTCATATCATATCCTTTTCGTGTACTATACAAGTGTTTGGCATTGTTGCCATGGACTGAAAAGTTCTTGTGTGGCAGTACCAGAAGATTAGCATACATTGATCACATAATATAGTTGGTCTGAAAAATTTTTTGGCGCCATTGTCGGGGATTAGGTAATAGTCCTTTGGTAGTAGTGTCATAAATTTGTATATATCATTTGGTCTTAACAATTACCCAGAAAACTTCTGATTCCCTTTACTGTAATGGGTGGTATCATAGTCTTGATCACAGAAATTTTGGCTTGGTCTACTTCCAATTAAGAGCCAGGTTCTTGTCTTTGCACCTTTGAAGTATAATAGCTAAATTCTCTAGGAAATTCTCAAAACTATACAGAAAAATCATCCATGAATATCTCCATAACCTCTTCCACCAAGTCTGAGAACATAGACATCATGCATATCTGAAATGTAGCAGGAGCATTGCACAGTCCAAATGACATCCTTCTAAAAGCAAAGGTGCTATAGGGACATGTAAAAGTAGTCTCTCTAGTCCTCAGGCCTGCTATCTGATTATACCCAGAATAGCCATCCAAGAAACAATAATGAGGATGTCCTGTCAATCTGTCCAGCATCTTGTCAATGAATGGTAAAGGATAGTGATCGTTTCTCGTGGTAGTATTAAACTTCCTTTAATCTATGCAGACTCTTCATCTTGTCATAGTTCTTGTAAGTATCAACTCATTTTTTTCATTTCTGATCACTATCATTCCACCTTTCTTGGGGACCACATGAATTGGGCTCACCCAAGGGTTGTCTGATATGGCATATATGAATCCAACATTTAACCATTTAAGGACCTCCTTCCTACTACTTCCCTTCATTATTGGGTTTAGTCTCCTTTCTTGTGTTCAATGGAAGTCCTTGCATGCTTCCATGAGGATTTTATACATACAAATAGATCGGGCTGATCCCCTCTCGCATCTTCCACGACTCATGCTATTGCTTCCTTATGCTTCCCCGAGAATTCCACCACCTTTGCTCTTCTTTTTTGAGGTTAAGCCGCTATGATGATGTGCTCAAATTTTTCTTCACCTAGGAATACATACTAGATGCTTCGGGTGTTCTTTCATAATTAATACTTCATAAATTTTTCTACATCCCCGCACTTTCTCACTTCATCACGCTTGACCTTCAACATTACTCCTTTCACTCGCACTTAAAATAAATACCTAACTTAGTATTTTTGTTTAGCAATTTCATCTGTGTCTTCATCAGGCAAGGAGTTGATCATGCATTCTTCTAATAGATCCTGATTCACAAATTTATGTTGCATCTCATGCTTGTCAGGAATCACACTATCAATTCTCATGCATTGAACTTTTTCAAAATCTTGTCGCACCCGATTCAAATTGAAATGTGCTTCTTCATGCTAACCTCTTAGTAAAGTGACAGACCCAAAAAGTACTATTTTTGAGTCCTATTTACATAGGTTTTGAGTGCTTTGCGCACTAATCATATTAATTGCCGATTGACATGTGCGTCCGTTAGTACTAATCGGGAGTATTGTTTCGAGGTTGTTTTGATACTTTGCAGGTTTTGGGAACTCAGCCTTCATTTAAAGCCCGGTCAGATTCCAATGATTTATGCGATCTTAGCGATTTCATCGTCGACCTGAAGAAATGTTATGAAATTGAAGAAATGGAGGAATGCAGGAGGATGCAGGAGAGTGCAGATTTTTCGCTATGCATTGCGAAAATACAAGGATTACAAAATTTACAACCACATACTAAAAATTCCTCGCATCCCCAAATTTCCCCGCTATACGCTTCACTATGATAACGAAATCTCGCCATCATAGCGAAAGTTACCGTGCATAGCCGTGGGTTTGAATTTTCGCTATACCTTGTATTTTCGCCATGATAATAAATTCACCGTGTGCTAAATTCATTCCTCAGGTTTTTGTTCCAAACGACTGCTTTGTGTAATTCCCATTTCATTCCTATCAGAATTGCTATTTTAGGTATTTTTGGTATTTCACACATCTTGTATGTGGCTATATAAGCCACCTTATAACTTTTGTAACCCTAACTTTTCAATCTTTCATTCACTTTACCTTTCTCTTTTAGGTTTACAGCTTTCTCTCTTCTTTCCCCTCTTCTCTCATTTTCTTGCTACTAAACAATTCTCCGAGGATGACAACTCAGGATGCTCGGGGCTGCACTCTTCCTCCTCAAGAGAGAGCCACCGGGGTGAATGTTCTAAGGTAAAAACACTGCCCTCATGTTTCTTCACTAAGCATTTATTCCTTCGTTTCGTATCTCAATGCTTTAGGCTCCGACCACTTGATGTACCGAGTGGCCGCATTTCGCAAGCTTTCTGCTGTCTCCAGGATGCTACTCATAGATCCACCGATGCCTACCATTGTCATTTATGAGCTCGTGTTAGATCCAAGATGGTTTTAATTGTTTTGAAACATTAAGGGGTAATAAATGCTATACATTAGAAGAAATACTAGTGGTTTGTGCTCCAATACCGAAGAGTTTGCTCGAAAATGACTATATGTCATCCTTCCCAACGCGAGGAAAAAGACTCGAGGACATGTTGAATGCCTTAGAACCCTAAACCAGTGGCCCGAGACTTCAAGGGGTTCTATTTTACATTTTTTTTTCTTATTTTAGTTTCAATCAGTGAACAACCAATCTCCCCTGTTTTTACCCAAACCTTAAAATCAAAATTTAATTCACCATTTTTGACTTCACTTAAATCATTTGTACGAAGAAAACCCATCCCGTGTCTCGAATCTCTAGATCACTATACCGCAAAGAGTTTGACTACAGCAGGAGGAATATAGTGGATACAAATTATGTTGATTTTCACCCTACTGTGGCACTAATCAAATGGCGCAGTTTGCCGGGATTTGGTGCCTAAGTACATTCATTAGTCGTGAACACTCTAGATCCCTAATACAAGTACTCGTGAATTGCTTTATATTTCACTCATCATTTTTTAAGTTTCATATATATATAAAAAAAAATAAAGGTTTATAGATCATCAGGTGCCATATTTATACTGTAGGATTACATGTCTAGTGTTGGGTTTGAATTGTGACCAAATGAGAGGGAGAACAATACAGTGAGTACCTTGTGGAGAGAAACCCTAGAGCTTACATGTCCATGAGGGATTACATAAACCAGCCATGGCAGCCAACAACCCGTGGGAGAGGAATCCAAATGAATATAGTCCACGAGGGACTATAGAAACCAATGGTCAGCTCACCATGGTGGTACTTACAACCATAGTCAGGGGAATCACACGACTCCTCATGGAACTGACCTCCGCAGCATGCACCTCCCCGAACTCCCCATATTATGCTTTAACTCAGAGTCACTTTCACTCACCACAAATTAACTCTCCATTTGAATAAGCCATTTGACTTTTTACCTTGAGATAGTGAGCTACTTGCGGGCAGAATAAGGATTAATGCCTATTCAAATCATAGAATTGTCACTGTGGAAGACAATTTGAACAAGAAATCGACGGGCTGAAAATGACTTTGAGCAAAATGCAATAACTCCGCAAGAATTTGATTGAAAAACCTCATCAATCACAGCGAATGTCCACTGCAGGAGGAAAGGCTAAGTTACACCATGGTAGAGGAGCAGTTGGTTTCACCACAACCACACCGTGGGCTTATGTGAGGATTTATCAAATGTCTCAAGGGAACACTCAATCCTCGATACGCAGGTCATGGCTTCAAGGAGAAGAAAGAAGAAATCCTTCCCTTTATGACTGAGGAGAGCAAAGGGACGTGAAACAAGGAAGGGATCCAAGGAGTCATCATTCAACCAATCCCCATAAATTTGTATCCCGGTGCTCTCGCTAACCCCAAATAGCCCATCACAATGTACATACGCTCACACTCACAGTTAAACCCAAAAACCTGGGCAAAGACTCGCTTCCTAAACCCATGTCAGTCCATCACTGCTTGTACAACATTCCAAGAGATTAGTGGCCACTGTACAGACCTTTGCCACTACATCAAAGAAGATGGCAGCTGCACATACCGCATGGCATGCTGATGGCTCAGTGCCGCCTGATTCGTATATCCGAACTCTTATTTCTAAGCTCCCCCCACTTTTGTTTTAATTTTCTTGTTTTGTTTTATTTATTGCATTTTATTTTGATTTCATTAATTTTTCTTAGATTTTCTAATTTTTAGTTAATTTTTGTTTTTAGATTAATTTTTTATTTTTCTTCAATTCTTAATTTTTCATGCATTAATTTTTATAGTTAAGAAGCTAATAGAATTTGAAATGACAAGAAGAGCCTTTCAGATCCACTCTGTAAGATTCCACCACCAGAGTGAGGTGGTCACACTCCTTCCTAACTTCCTATCCCTACCCGCTGGAGGCACGTTTATACTTTGCTGGGGAGGAAAAGTCACAGTTAGAGTGGCCTTCAACATGTTTTGTATTATTTTTAGCTTTAACGCTTCAATTTCTTCCTCTTCCTTCTCTTTCTTCTGCTTCAGATAGGATCAGATAGATACATGTATTAGCCGCATAGTAGTAAAGGATATTTTGTCATGTTTAGTTATGATTGCTTCAGATCAATAATTTTGGCTATAATTAAAAGTTTATAGTACTATTTACTTACTTTCTACACTTTTGCAAATCATTTGTGATTATAGTATTTTGTGGTTTCCTACTGTTTCGAGTCAAGAATCTAAACTCTGATGCACATAATGATTAGAACAATTCCATGCATGATTAAGTTTGGTCGACTGAAGTTCCAATGTATTCAACCTGGTACATCTGCCTTTAGCTAATCACACACATTGCACATCAGTTTGTATCAATAAGTTGAGAGGCTATGCACTTTTCACTTAAACCCACTTGTTCCATCAACACCTCCATAGATTTGCATTACCCACAAAAAAAAAAAAAAAGGGGACCAATGTAGTCTTCCAAAAAGAAAAAGAAAAGAAAAAGGAAAAAGAAAAATAAGAGAAGAAAAAGAAAAATGAAAGCTATGACACTTTGCCTTGAAACCCGAACACGGTCCGAGGGGTATATGGCGAAAGCCTTTAAAGCCCTGGTGCCCTAAACCTTAATTGGTTGGGAGTCATCGACTTAGTGTTCACTATGCTGTGGATGGATGAGTTTAACGAGTCAGAGGTGCCACCCTGTCATTTGAAGTCCTACAAGTCTATGTAGCTCAGGCGGTAGATCCTTTCAGCTCATGTCCCTAACTAATCAAGCCGGGTCACCTGCGGACCCTCTACACAGACTCAGAAGCCTTGAAGTTTTAGCATCGCACCACAATACAATCAAAGAAGAAAATAAGAGTGTAACTGAATCCATTTAGGGCTCAATAACAGTTGCAAGGCCCGGCAAATAGTCATGTGGTGGAATAAATTTTCAGCCTTATCAAGTTCAAACCGATTACCCTAAGAACACTTTGTATTTTTGCGGATGTTTTCTAGGTTGACTTCTTTGAATTACAACGCTTTAAACTCGTTTCTTATATGGCATTTTTGTTTTCCCATGATAAGCTCAGACAGTGGTCTAAATTGTTCATGTCAGGTAAGGCCTCAGACATTACACTTTTCGACAAAGATACGCTTTTTGTAAAGCACAAACATGCACGCCTTGATTGCTTTTAGCATTGCTAAGGGACTAGCAACGTGTCGGTCAGGATTGCACCCAAAAGTACTATTTCGAGTCCCATTTTAAGATAGGTTTCAAGTGCTTATGCATTAATCATATTAATTAAGCCGATGATACGTGCAGGTCCGCTAGTACTACCGATTTTGTTTCGAGGTCGTTTTTTGATAGCTTGCAGGTTTTGGGAACTCCTACCTTCATTTAAAGCCTGGCTGTATCGGTGCTGATTTATGAAAGATCCTGATTTCATCGTCGAATTGAAGAAATGTTAAGTGGAATCAAGAAATGAGGAATGCAGAGGATGCAGAGAGTGCAGACTTTTGCTATGCATCTAAATAAGGATTGCGGCACTCAAGCAACCATAGCGAAAATTTCACTATGCACAGTTTTTTCGCTATGATAGCGAAGTTTCGCTATCATAAATAGTGTTGTTCATACATAAAGCTTAAAATTTGAATTTTCGCTATGCCTTGTATTTTCGCTATGATAGCGAAATTTCGCTATGCATAGCGAAATTCGTCCCCTTGTGTTTTTGTTCCAAACGACTTCGTTTTGTGTAATTCCCATTTTTTATTCCTATCAGAATTATATATTTGTGTATTTTTGTATTTCACACATCTGTATGGCTATATAAGCCAATTTTATAACTTTTGTAGAATCCCCAACTTTTCAATCTTTCACCCATGCAGCCTTTTCTCTTTAGGGTTTACGTCCTTTCTCTCATCTCTCTCCTTTCTCTCTCATTTTCTTGGTTGTACTGAAACACCTTCCGAGGATGACAACTCGCAGGATGCTTCTACAAGACCTCTTCCTTGAAGAGGAGGGCCACCGGTGAATGTTTTAAGGTAAAAGCACCACCTCATGTTTTCACGCAAGCATTTATTCCCTTTTTCTCGCTTCTCGTATCTCACGCTTTAGGCTCTTGAATCACCGTGATGTACCTCGGTGCGGCCGCATTTGGCAAGTTTCAAGGTTCAAAGGGATACTATTAGATCCACTGATGCCCAAATTAGTCATTATTTATGAGCTCCCGTGTGTTAGATCCAAAGATGGTTTTAATTGCTTTGAAACATTAAGGGTAATAAATGCTATACATTAGAAGAAATAATTTGTGGTTTAGGTTTAATGCCAAAACGAAGAGCCGGTCTGGAAAATACTATATGTCATCCTCTTCCCAACGCGAGGAAAAAGACCCGAGGACATAATAATGCCTGTAACCCTAAACCAGTGGCCCGACACTTCAAGGGGTTCTATTTTACATTTTTTTCTTATTTTAGTTTCAGTCAGTGAACAACCAATCTCCCCTGTTTTTACCCAAACCTTAAAATCCAAATTTAATTCACCATTTTTGACTTCACTTAAATCATTTGTACGAAGAAAACCCATCCCCGTGTTCGAAACTCAGACTACTATATTGCAAAGAGCTTGACTACATAGCAGGGGAGGAATATAGGATACAAATTTTGTTGATTCCGGATCACCCTACTATGGCACGAATCAGTAAGCTCTCATTTCTTTACATCTATCAAGGCTGCACTTATAACTAGAAATGGCCTTCCAAGCAATAATGGCACTTTCTTGTCTTCTTCCATATCAATTACCACAAAGTCTGTTGGAAAAATAAACTTCCCCACCTTGACTAGCACATCTTCAAGAATACCTTTTGGTTGAGTCATTGACTTGTCTGCCATTTGTAGAGACATTGTAATGGGAGTTAACTCCCCCAAACTTAGTCTTTTGACCACTGAAAGAGGCATCTGGTTTATACTAGCACTAGAGTCACACAATGCCTTCCAAAATTTATGATTTCCAATTGTGCATGGTATAGTAAAGCTCCCAAGATCTTGCATTTTATGTGATAGCTTCTTCTGAATGATTGCACTGCAGTTTGTTGATAAGCTCACTACTCATTTTTCATCCAACTTCCTATTTTTGCTGATTATGTCTTTCATGAACTTGGCATAATGTGGCATTTGAGATAATGCCTCAGTAAAATGGATGTTGACTTCTAGCTTTCTAAACATATTCAGAAACTCGGCAAACTGATCATCAAGTTTTGATTACTTTAGTCTGAGAAATGGAATAGAGGTTGATAGCTCTCACTTCCTCCTCCTTCTTTTGCACTACTTTACTCACGTTTATTCTCGCTTTTTCATCTCGCAACTTTCATCCGCTAACTCGCTCAGATTGCTTCTTCCACCTATTTCATCTTGATATGCTTTTTCGCCTACCATCGGGCCATTTCTCAACTTCTTTTTGCCATGTAGTTCTTTACTATTTCTCCATGTGATGGCCATGCAGTCCTTTGGATTTTTCTTGGTATCACTAGGGAAAGAATCCTTAGACTGGTTTTGCAAAGTCTGGGCTAGTTGTCCTACTTGAGTCTCCAAGTTTTTCAAAGAAGCATTTGTATTGGTCTGAAAAACAGTTGTGTTTGCTTGAAATATAGCAAGTTCAGCAAATTTTTGTTCATGCAGGTTGAGTATTCTTTTATTCTTTCCATATAATTCAACATTTGATCTTCAAAGGATTGAGATCTCTTATGTACTTGATTGTCTGCTCTTTGAATTCCCTGATTCTACCCTTGGAAACTAGGTGGAGCATGTTTTGTTGATAATGCTGAGCTGGTCTTGGACCTTGCTGCATTCCACCTTTATAAGATAAATTCTCATGGTTCCTCAAGGCCGGTGTGTAGTGGGTTGGTAGGTTGATGTTGGGCTTGAAGTTGTAACTTCTATTCCTATTCAAATACTGGGCTTCTTCAACCTGATATGCACCTCCATGAGCTAATCCTTGATCAACAACATTGTTTTGCTCAGTCCCATTCATAGTTCCCATTTCATTTACTGACTGAATTCTTTTCTCCTAGTTATTTATTTTGCTAATGATGGCATCAAGCTACCAATGGCCTTTGTCTGCCCTCAATCACATCTCCAGCTTGTATATGCTATTGCTTCCTCGGGGCTTCCGTAGATGGATCATGTAGCTGCTTTTAGCCAATTCCCTCTCAATTAGTCGAGTTGCTTATTTATCACTCTTCTTTCTCGAATGCACCTTCGTAGGTCAGACTCCACGCCTCCCTTTGAAGAATAGTCTCATAGCATGATAGAAAATGTCCATCGAGTCATTTGCTCAATTCCAAGTGGATGAGAAACTCCTTAGCAATTGCTCGTATCTTCATAGGCATCGTAAAGAGATTCATCCTCCATTTGTTGAAGGCAATGATCTCTTCTCTCATCTTAGAAGTTAGAGCATAAGGGAAAAATCTACTAAGATAGGCTTCCACAAGCTCTTCCCAGTTTCTCACTGAACCATAAGGTAGTGATTCAAACCAACTAGTCAGAATATCTCTCGTGAAAAAAAAAAAAAAAAAAGGAAACAACTGTAGATTGATCACATCAGGGCTCACACCATTAAGCTTTACAGTATTTTCCATCCTAAAAAATCTGCCTAAATGTTCATTAGGATCTTCATTGGGATGCCTAGTAAATTGGTTTTGCTGCACCATAATGATTAAGGTAGGTTTTAGTTCAAAATTATTTGCTTCAATGGGTGGTTGTCTTACTACTAAAACCTTTCTTGGTAGTCTTTAAAATCATAGCTTTTCTAGCTTTATTGAGTCTATCTCATATAATACATAATATTCATTAATTTTCTCTATGTCAACCATGATTGCCATTTCCAAATGTTTCACTTTTTCAAGTTTCTCAATGTTTTCTCTAATTCAGTGTCTAGTGGTAATAATTCAACTTCTAACCTCCTATGCATGTAATAGGTACTTGAAATTATAGGACACTGAAATCAAAGTGAGATCACTAGATAAATTTGATCACAATCTCAATTAGAAAAATAGAAAGATATGCAAACTGAGTCAACTAGTAGAAATATTTTTCAATTTTTTTTAAATTTGATAAAAATAAAAATGTTCAAATTAACAATTTTCGTCGAATATCGACTACAAATCCTTGCTCAATCCCCTATGAATCCGAGCTAAAAACTTGATCGCCTAAATTTCCAACACTTCCACCAAGGACTTACTATTTGGTCTAAGGCAAGAGGTCAAAAGAACTGACAAAGAAATGACCAAAATAAAACAAGTGTCATGGATACCGATACCAGAGACTAGTTTATAATCACCCAAAGAATCGCACTAAAGACTATTGATGATCGGTCACAATATTTGCGGCAACTGGGTTTCGATTTTTTTATACCAAGAACTTCCTGTTGAATCCCTGGTAATAGCTCCAAAAACTCGTTACACAAATCAGAGTTGATACTTGTGTTCTTACATTTAACTAATTATACTTCAATTTGGTCATCTCTACTGCAAGTGCACAGGTTAGTAAGTAATAAATTTGATTTTTAAGTCCAGATATCATTCCCACAGAGATCAATAAGATGATTTAAAGATCAAGTACCCAACTACTCAAGAACATCACTATTTGAACTTCAATTTTTCATGATTGTAAACCAACTAACAAAACTGAAATAACAATATTTTTGTAGAATTTTCTTTACTTGAAAAGTGTTTAAATATAAATGGATTAAAGGTTTCACTAAGATTTAATAAACATCGAATGGAATCAAAGGATATGATCATCACTTGTATATTGTTAAAAACAAAGATAGTTATGAGCTTGAATTTTGAATTTGTCCAAGGGTATATTAGTATAGTCTTGAAATACCTTTAATCACTATACATTTTACCATTTAGGCGAGCATGTTCCTAAACCAGGACAACATGTGTCTAAACAACTACTTTTAGGATCTGATTCTCCTTCTAAGATTTAGTTGTTTTTCCTAAACCAGTACTAACCAACAAAATCTTAGGACTATAGCTTACTTTCCCCCATATACATTGTTATACGTTTCCTCTCAAATTATAATTGGTATTCTCAATTGGGCATTTTGATCAAAATAATCTCTTCTAAGACTCCGTAAGTTTATCTTATCAAAATGAGATGAAACCTCTAAATATTAAACTAATACTTCATCGTTGTCCATATGCCTCGAACAAACTTATGTTGTCACTGTATGGGAACCTGAAGTCGAGGTTAGAACAATACTGCTGATTTATCATAGTAATATTTAGAGTTCATTAGTTCTAAGAGTATCAATTCAAAGATATGCCCAAGTTACTACTCTTGCTCCTCGTGAACATCTTCTATGTCACTCAAAGGCATCCTTGAAAACAGAGCACATATACAAATTTTCCAACATCGCGTTTCAAGGGCTTACTATTTGGTCTAAGACAAGATGTCGAGACTCGATTAAATGAACGACTAAAATAAAACAAGTGTCAGGATACTAATAGCGTAGACTAAGCTATAATCACCTAGTAACTACACCAAAGACTTGTTGATGACTGGTCACAATATTGTGTGATCCAAGTTTCTGGATTTGTTTATACCAAGAACTTCCTGTTGAATCCCTGGTAATAGCTCCAAAACTTGTTACACGATTAGAGCTGATACAGAGTTCTTCCTTTTAACTAACTATATTTCAATTTGGTCATTTCTACTACAAGTGCACAGGTCAGCAAGTAATAAAGTGGATTTTTAAGTCTAGATATCTTTCCCATAGAGATCAATAAGAAGATTTAAAGATCAAGTACTCCAAATACTCAAGAACATCACTATTTGAACTTCAATTTTCATGATTGTAAACTAACAAACAAAACTGAAATAACAATATTTTTGTAGATTTTTCTTTACTTGAAAAGTGTTTAAATATAAATAGATTAAAGGTTTCACTGAGATTTAATAAACATTGGGAATGGAATCAGTGATATGATCATTAGTTTGCATATTTTTCAAAAACAGCATAATTATGAGCTTGAATCCTGAATTTGTCCAAGGTTACATTAGTATAGTCTTGAAATACCTTCAACCACTATACATTTCACCATTTAGGCCAACATGTTCCTAAACTAGGACAACATGTGTCAAAACAACTACTTTTAGGATCTGAGTAAGATTTGGTTGTTTTTCCTAAACCAATACTAATCAACCAAATCTTAGGACTGCAGCTAACTTGCCCCCATAGACAGGGTAATACAAGCCTCTCCAATCATAATTGGTACCTCAATCAGTATTTTGATCAGAATAATCCCTTCCAAGACAGGAACATGATTATTTTACCAAAATGAGATGAAACCTCTTAGATATTAAACTAATACTTCATCAAATTGTCCGTATGCCTTAGAACACACTTCTGCTATCACTTAGAAGGGAACCTTGAAGTCAGAGGTTAGAACAACACCTATGATTTATCATAGTAATATTTAGGGTTCATTAATTCTAAGAGTATCAATTTAGCATACGCTTAAGTTACTGCTCTTTGCTCTCAAGAACATCCTTCTGTGTCACTCAGAGGCATCCTTGAAAAGAGAGCACAAATACAACTCTTTTTTTAGGTATACTCTATTGATACTTAGAACAGTTCATTACAAGAACAATACCAATAAGATAAATTCAGTCTTCAAATCATAACTTACATTAAGATAATACAAACATGATAATCAAATCACCAATCCTTCCTATTAGGAGTTTAGTTTTCCATAAATCGATCACATATAGCAAATGACTAGTCATAAAACAAATTCATTGAAAATGTAATCAAAAACTAAAGAAAAGGATTTCTAGCAATGTTTCTATCCTTTCTTCAAGTTCAAATAGTAATGGAGCTTGATATTCAAAGATTAAAGCTCAATATTACAGCTCAAATCAACTACTCTAATTCTAAACCGAAAAATTAAAAGAAGAAAATATAAAAAAATGAAAAATATGTCCAAAGCTTCCTTCACTCTCTCTCTTCTCTTCCTTCATTTATGTATCTTTCGTTTCTTTTCTCTTTTTGTGCCTTATCTCTTTCTATTTATAGTCCAAAATGATGCTGGGCCAGAATTCTAGGCAGAAATTATGGACTTCAATGCAAGCCTAACTTCTGGTAAATTATACCGACAATTGTAAAAATGCCACGACAATATTGCCACCTTATTGTCCTCAACTTTATTATGGAGTTGTCAAGACAAAATTTTCTACACTTCTGAGATAATTTGTCATGACATATTTTAGATTATCACGACAATTGTTCTATGCATTTGTCTTCAACATTGTTGTCAAGTCGTCGCGACAATTTTTTCAGGCTACTTTCGCTTTTCGTTTTTTTTGCCTTTGATCATGGTTCTTGCAAAACAACAAATTTGGTGAAGACTCCATAATTTTTCTTTAAAATAAGCATTAATCTCTCAATTATGCATGAAAAATGGGCTTAAAACTAGATGAGTTTCACACTCATTAGTAACATGCTCCCAAAGTACTTGGCCTCCAAGGGTCTAGAATTGATTCACGTGCCACATCAGTTCGGACCTTTTTCCTGACTCCCCAAGACTAACACATCCATGCATTGTGGAAACGCTATAGTCAGAACTTCTTATGGGTTCTTCTAGGGACTTCATGTTTAAACCATCAAATCTTCATTAAAATTGATCTCCGAAGTAGCCATATTCTTGTAGAACACTGGAGATGAAGATATTATCAATCCCAAACCCAACAATTTCCCCCTTTGGCTATGCCTTTGGAAAAAAACACATCTTGAAGAATGAAGCAAGAAGATGTACTGAAGAAGGGAGGCAAGGGACACTTGGCACTTGGAGATGAAGATTTTCATTTCATTGATGGTCTGCCTTTTACATCCCTTTACCATACATCAGGAAGGAACCAAAAAAATTCAAAGTAAAATTTTATTCCTTTCCTCTTTCATTAATAATACATACTTTCTTTCTCTTCGTTGCGCCTCCAAGCATGAAGGGTTAGGTGGCAGGGGAGGGACGAGGAGATGGAAGGTTGCCAATGGCCTGCCACCGCCAGGCTCGACTCCATCTAATTCTAGCCGTTGTTTCGTGGGCCGTGGATCGGTTTCTCAATGTTCCAAAATATAAAGTGGTTCATACCCAAAGAGTTGTCCACCCTCAAATCAAGACATGAACTTCAGCTTCTTGATCTCGCATAGTGTTCAGACTAGTGGTCGGTTCCGGGAAGGAATTAGATCTGTATATTCCCCCTCATTGTCATCTTCCTCTTTCATGGAGAAGATGGAGTCCTAAACCTTGGACTTTGTAAATTTTTCCACTGTAGTCATTAATTCTTCAAGCATTTTCTAAATGCCCTAGATATACAATTCTACCAACTATTGCAGCTTATAGAGATGGGCCATAACGCTTTCATAGGAATTGATGGTCCTATCCAGATGACTAGTCTTCTTTGTCGGTTTAGAGGTAGACGGTTGACTTGGCTAGTTCTGGAATATGGAGGCAAGTGCTGGTCTGGACTCTAGGATATCTCAAGAACATTCTCCTTTAGTTTTCTAGCCTTCTTTTAAGAAGGGACATCTCGAAGATGATACCCTTCATACAACTTGTGATTGATTATAAGCTCATCAAGAGAAGGCCCTAGAATGTCACCAATAGTCACAAGATCCTTCTTTATGTCAATGGAGGATCCTAAACCAAATGCATGATACCTAAGAGCCTTATGGCAAGTGATTGTCTTTGTGTGCCGGAGTATATGTTAAAACACTAGTTGCCCGAGGTTGAACTTGCTTTTCATTCTGATTTGGAAGAGGAGGGTGGTGAAGTTCTTAATGGTCATTGTTCGATGTGTGGTGGGTTGCAAATTAGTCATGGCTATTTTATGAATGATGGAGTACCTAGTAGAGAGGAAGGATGTTCAGAGTTTGTATTTCACCTAGCTAGTGTCTCGCTCGCCCTGCTGATGATCGAGACCATCAGGGGTCAGTCTCTGTGTCTCCACATCTTCCCTACCGAGTCATCAAACTCTCGTGAGTTACTGATGATAATCGGGGAGAAGTTCAAAGTCTTGTCCCCGCACCACCGTCCCTGATAGTTCTGACCGACAGTCGCCCATGTCCTGCACAAGTCGACATAGAACTCCTATAACATTCCTCGTGGTTACAAAGCTACGCAACTCTCGATTCAATCCTCAAGAAGTTTGTTGCACACTATAGTTCAATCCCACATAGCTCTAAGTCCTCGATGCGCAGATGCCACTAGGTCCTCTTTGAGATAAAGGCCTAAAGTTTAGCATGGGAAGGAGATTTGAAGAATAAGGACGGAGAGGCACTTATTAGTGGTAAAGTCTGGACCCGCGACTTCTTAGCTACTGGTTTGGATGGTGCAACTCTCTTGGGTTGAGCAAATAGCCTAGTATACTTCTTTATAGATGGCGGCAACGACGACAATGATTCGAAAGAAAAAGAGGAGTATTTCTTCTCTTGTTCGGACCAAAGAGAGTCCGAAGATTCAACTACCATGGGACAAGGGCATTTCGATTGAGATCTTGGAATCTCCACGGCTGAGTCCCGTTGAACCCATCTGACACACTGAATCAATTGTGGCTAATCTTCTTCTCTTACCTTAGATTCAGTTTATGGCACCACCATCTCTATCGAGTCTCGACCAGCCCAGTGGTTCACTCCGATGTTGGGACTCAAGGAGAACTCTTTTTTTCCAGAAGTTTTGACTATAGGAACATCATCTTCTGGATGTGTCGTAGGGGTACAAGGGGGATGCTGGAGGTGCAAGTAACACATGTTCCACATCAATAGGGTCCATCACGTGACTTTCTCGATCTTATTTCCACCTGGAACTCCTTTCAACACTTTGCTCACCTGACCCACCGAATCTTGTCATAACCATCTTCAAAAAATTGAGGAAGATTAAAGAATACAACAAAAGTTCGAACCTTTGAAGGTTCCTTAAGAGAATATTTAGAAAAAGGCATGTGCCTTTTGGTTTTAAAGATCTTGTTTATACAGAGGCTCCACTGTCTCTTGGATTGCCTCTCGATTTTGTCTTTAAACCCAAGGTTTAATTAATTAGGGCGTTAGGGACTCTAACGGCGTGACTCACGCTTTGTTTCCTGCCTGGACTCTTTACTTGCTCTAGCCTTTATAACTGTTCATCATGGTGGGACGCCACCTATCTATCTAGTTTTACCTTTTTTTTTTTTGATTTTTTTTTGAATTCGAAACAAAAAAAATTACATGACGCATAACACTAGGGATGATATGAGAGTCTCACACCTGGTAGCATTCAAAACCCTTGGTGAATATCTGAGTTCAATGCTCTTATTGGGATATGACTTAGATCAATGATCTTATCTTCTACCAAGCTTTTAATGTAGTGGTGATAGATGTCAATGTTCTTGGTTCTCGAATGCTGGACAAGATTCTTTGAGAGATTTATCACACTAAGGTTGTCACAACATAGAGTTAGGACTTCCTATAGGACTCTATAGTCTTTAAGCATATTTTTCATTCAAATCACCAAGGTACCACTACCCGTCATGTTATGTACTCGCTACCTGGGTCAGGAGAGTGATATACGCTTATGTTTCTATTAACCATGCACTGGTTATTGTTTCTATGAAAACAACCTCCAGTTAAAAGCTCTTCCATATTCTGAGTTTCCAAAACTCTCAATCAACATTATAATACCTAACAAAGTTGGTCAGGGTATTTCCCGGTGTACCATGCACTATATTAAGTTGTCCCAATTAACATACTCTGGCGATCTTCCCGATCGCTAGGTATAATTTCTTGTGACTTGCTTGGTACCTTGCATAAACTCCCACACTTATAACATAAGTTAAAATGGTTAGCAATTAGGTACACAGACTGCTAATCATGCTTCTATATAGATTTTGATAAACCCCATTACCTGATTCAACTCTGGTTATCATGTCATGGGTCCCTATTGGAGTTCTAAGCTTGGTTGTATCATGTCATGTCATGGGTCCCTTAACATATTTTGCTTGTGAGATGAATGGTCCTGAGTTGGTTTGCCTTAAGTGTTCCATAAATTGTTCCACCAAGCATTAGGACGTGGATCCAAAGACTATTCATCCACATAAATTTGGATAACAATTACTTCCCTTCAACTTCTTCTTATGAAGAGAGTATGAGCTGCTTCCCCTCGAGTGTATCTCATTTTCAAGTGGTACTCGATAAGCCTCTTATACCAAGCTCTTGAGGCTTGTTTCAATCCATAGACATGGTCAAGATGAAGAGGGTCTTCATAGTATTCGTCTGTATACATACACTTTTCATTTAGGTTATAATTCAAGAAGGTACTTCGACGTCCATTTGATGTAGCTCAACCTTAGTGTGTAGGCAAAGGCCATCAAGAGAGTCCTACGGACTCTGTTACCTACCTGTCCTCATCAAAGTCTAGCCCTTCTACTGAGTATAGCCTCAAGGCAAACTTGCACGAGCTTGCTTTTGTGTGATGCCCTACTCTCATCTATATTGTTATTAAACATCCACTGGGTCCCACCACATTCACATGAGGTTTTGGTACTAAGTCCCAAACTTAATTGTGTTAGAATTTTGATAGTTTCACAGATGGCACGATCTCGTAACTCAACAATCAATGCCTCTTTGTAATTTTTGGGCTCACTGCCTGAGGTGTAACAAGTAAGACTAATCATCTCAGAGTCTCACTTCTGGGGAACTCCTCAGCCCCGACATTTCTTCCGTATTCCTATGTTTTCAAAGGCAGGATGATTCTTTTTTATATTTCTGGAGGGCTCATGTGCTCAACTGTCCATCAGTGTTTTGTTCATCTAGATGTTGATATGTTCCTATTAGAGTTCAAACGTTCTCTATGATTGTTGTACAAATCCACATGTAGTCCGAACATCTGCTGAGACTAGGCAGCTATCTCTACCATTTGGAGGATCAAACATCCGGGAATGCCGAGAATATTGCCTTTCTAAAGGGAGAACACATAGAGGGTGGTCGTCTAGAATATCCCATAGAGGGAGGTGTAATCATCAACTTTTACATTGATTTGATTCCATAACTACCATGATTTCCTACAGGTAATTCATAGGTAATATCTGAGAGGAGTACCTAAAGATTCTCTGCATCACTCGCAACAAATTATCTCGTTCCATGTTATTAAGAATGTGAAGGTGGAATTACCACCCATGAAAGTACTTCAGATTTGGTTTCTACCTTCCGCATCTCATATGGAGTCTTGTGAGTCTCTAGGTCGCAGATAAACTCTTAATTTCGTATATAACTTGTCGTATTAACTAACTCATTCGTAATTTGATTGGGACATTCCTTTCTTTTAGCATGACTCGAGCCATCTCTTGGAGGGTCCTATTTTTTCTTTAAACCACCCATTCATTGCGGTGTTTTAGGAGTCAAGAACTCATGTTTTATGCCATTCTTTCCACAATAATTTATGAACAACAAATTCGACCTTTGAATGTGATCACTTCTTATCCTAGTGATATTTAGACTGCGGGTTATGTTCCTTTGTAAGTCTCAACCATAGTTCTTTCAAAAGCTTCAAATTCTTTATGATTTCCATCCTCTCGAGGAAGCTCATTCCAAGAGAATCGAGAATCATCCATACACACACATGTGATATATATTTTTCTTAGTAATGCTTTCCAATACGGTAGTCTCCATTAGATCAATGTAGACCAGCTTCTCTAACACTTTGTATGTAGAGGCCAACTTGAACTTCAAGGTGGACGTTTTGGTTTTACTCTCCCACCTGTACTGGCCCCGTACATCTCTCCTCGTGCTCAACTCGAGATTAGAAACCCTGCTGGTTTCTATAACAACAATGTCTTTGAGGCTATCATGGAATAATGTTCACTGGAGCGAAGACTTATGTTCGTTCTATACGTGATTGTGCAAGTGTTCAAACCGCCAGTGTGTAGCAAATGGCCGATGACCTATTTCCTTCCATGATATGACGCTGATTTTGATAAAGAACAATGTACTTGTCTTTTGTAAATTTTACAAAAAGATCTTGTCAAAGAAGTTATTAATGCTAATCGTGTTGGATTTAAGTCCTTTGGCAAGTAGGAAATCCTTAGTTTTGGTGCATTTCAGAATAATTAAGAGATCTCGATCCCGAACACTTCCTTTAACACCGCCTCACAATCCAAACTAGATGGTAGAACATTGCTTATGGAAACTTATTTCCAATCATATGTCGTGAGCTTCCACTGTCAAAATACCACCTTTGTTCTACTTCTTCTTTCAAGGAGTGTATGAACAAAAATTTAATTCTTTCCTTTCAACCCAGGTAAGTTTGGTCATTAGTTTGTTCTCCTTCAGTCTCTTCTTTTGGTTGGATCTATAGTGTTTGTAGTGACGTCAAATGTGACCCATCTTCTAGCAGTAGTAGCATCTCATATCCTTGGTTCCCCTTTTCACGAACTTTCTCTTCTTATTAAAACAGGATGTGCTAGTTTATGGGAACGTTCGAACTATCGCTTTTAATTCAACATACTTGAGTCTTGCATTCTTTTGGATTGCATGCTTTGTCCTTGAAGATCCCTTATGGTAACCTAGACCTTCCTATCCCTTGGAAGTGGTGCCCATATAGAGGATATGATCCAGGGATGTGGTTCCTAAGTTTATCTTGCTTATTATTTTCCTAAGATGATCCATTTTTTTTATCGAACCATACTGCTTCGTTGATTTCCTCTTAGAGCACCCCACCTCTTTATCTAGAGCTCCTTTGTCTTAGCTAAGTTAAGGACTTGGGCTTGAAGAGTTTCATTGGTTTTCATTGTATCAATCTAGTTTTGATACAACATTGTACAGGATTGTGCTTGTTCTTCATCCGAGATTCCATCATCTACTTCACCTATGGGAGAAGTCTAAACATTTTGAGAAACTAGGGTAGTGACAAAGGAAGTTTAGACATCAGTTGAGACTCTTTATGGAACTTCCTGTCATTTTATGCCTACTCCTGCAGTTGAGGTGAGGACGACTAGAGTAATGGTTAACTGAGTGGTTCCTCATCTTCTTTGCTTTCTTCGGATTCATCATCATGCCAAGTAACTAGGTAGGATCGGTTCTTCATTTTTATCAGATACTCCAACTTGAATGTACTGATATCGGCCTACATTCTACATTGATTGATTTGTTTTGTTCCTTTTATTCGACTCGGTTCCTCCTTATGCCCTCACAAACTTTGAAGGATTGCAGAAACTATAAGAAATTTACAGGCTCAGGGTTACTTTTGCATGAGTATATTTAGCCTTTTAGCTCTTTTAAAAATTTCGACACCAAGGCCACTAAATCTGAAAACTCATCACCTTCATCATTAGGTAGTTCGGACTCACCCCTCAGTCCCACAAGTTGCTTCCTTTCCTTGTTTTCTTCACACATCTCTATTTAAAAGGTACTTAAAGATTCCATGTGTTCCTCAAGCTTCATATTTTTGAGGTCCTTTGCCTCACTTACTACTGTTGCATTGTATGTAAACCTAGGAGGCAAAGATCTTAGAGTCCTTTTGACCAGCTTTTCTTTAGGAATCTTTTCCTAAGAGCAGTTCCTATTGGCTATGCTGCTAAAGTCTTCCATTGAAGTTACAGTAGTTCTCCTCACTCATTCGCAAGTTCTCGAACTTCAGAAGCTGCCCTAACCTGGATTCATGAATCGCACTGTCTCCTTTAAAATCAAGGATGTCTTATGCTTCCCTTGCTACTTTAACAATAGAGATCATCTTGAATTGAGTGGGAATAAATAATTCATTGAAGATTGCATTCAAGGCATGTGAATTTTAAGAGGACAAGGCAGTTCTTCTTCTGTGTGTCCATTCCACTTCGCTTTTGGGAACAGCTTTCCCTTTAGCACCAGTCTTGGTTAGGGGCTTCTATCCTAGTAGAACTAATCTCCATGCCTTTTCATCAATTGATTTTATGAAGGCATACATCCTTGCTTTCTAGTAGCCATAGTTTTTCCCATCAAGTAGAGGAGGATGGCTTGTAGATCCACCTTCTTTCATCAAATCCAACTGATACTCACACATATCCTACCTAATAACTTCAGAGGACCCCTCGATAACAATCGACATATATGAGTGTGTTCGACATACCCTGTGCGGATTGTGCTAGTTCGAATCCTGGGTGAGTCCGAGCCTCTCAGGGTACCTAAGTGTGAGCAAAGAAATATAACATATATGCAATAAAAGTAAAGCACACACAAGCTGTTTACGCAGTTCGACAACTGCCTATGTCTATGGGGCTATGCCCAGATGCAAGGATTTTGTTAGGCACGAAACTTGTATGAACTTATAAATTGCCTATGTGTGCAAGTGCAAGCGTCGTGAACAAGTAATAAAGTGATAAGTATCTAGTGTCGAATCCACAGGGACTAAGTCTATTGAATACCAATCTAATTTAATCTTAACTTTATCTAGATGATTGTTACTTTGATCTTAGACTAGAAGAATAACTTATTTAAACTAATTTTTCAAAAACTTTAATAATCTATGGACTTAAACAATTATTAAACTAAGACTAGACTTTGTTATGTAAAAATAGTTGATACCAATTATGACTAGGTCTAGGGCATGATTTCACCAAGATTGTAATTTATCCAAGGGACTGGATTTAAATGAAGTGCATTATTGTTTAATTATTGTTGGTGGATTTCACTTTAGTTGTATTGATCTTTCTCGAGTTTTCAATACATATGTTGGATTTTAGGTTAAGGTCATATCTACCCTAATTACTAACTTTAGGAGTCATTATGCTTAAGAATTCCGTTTTCCATGTTGAACCCTAGGATATCTCTACCTCTAGGCGCTAAACAATAATTCATATAGGTCTCTCTCGAAATTTGACTTTGTAGCTTAGAATCGAAAGAAAAAAAATCAAATATAAGGTGTCCAATCAAACTATAAGGTTATAAATCCATCTCCAAAGAATCAATATTCAATCATGGCTACATCGTAGCCCTTGAAAATTGAACTAGAACATGCTAAAATAAATAACTCCAATTGTTCAAATTGAATCCATGAAAAGCAAGAAGAAAAAAAGAGTAGAACCGATTAAAAACTCCTGGAATGTCATCTCAGATTGCTCCTTAGGCTTCGTTTCACATTCTCCTTCCAAAAATATCCTCTATTCCAATCCTCCGACCCTTTGTAGCTAGGCTTCCCATTTTATAGATGCACAATCTGGCCTCAAAAGGCAGTTTACTCTGTTTGAATTATGAATGACGTCAGAACGTGAGGTAGGTATCATTGTTTTTCTACCTCTATCACGTCATGACGTTTGAAGTCCACGGTGCGACTTCGGGTAATCGCATGTTACTAATAACATGGAGAGTGGTCAATGTTATGTAAATTTTTAAGAAAATGACTAAACCCTCAAATTTAAATAGCTCAGGCTACAACCCTTATGCGTGCGTGTGTGAAAAGTATTTCCCAACTTAACCAAATGCAACCTGGATATTTTTATACAAACACGAATGTAATGGATCTCCGTACATTAGATGTATTAGGACTCCATAGGCTTGTTTTTCATATCTTCTCCAATAATGTAGACAATTTGCAACATTTAGGATCAATAGGTCTTTATTTGGCTTGTAATGTATGGCTTGGGTTGAGGTATGGTAAAGGATACTTTTTCAGCTCATATCCACCCATAGACATGCATTTGTATTCTTCAAGCTTCATTGAAATTTCACCACCACTTCACATTACCCCTAAACTTATTGAATTCCACATTTCTTTTATCACTAAACTCCTTTTATTCACTTATCTAACAAGAAAAGTATGATGTTATGAACTGAATCACTGCTTTCTAACTACTCCCTCTGTTTTTTGGCCACGTGAGTCTGTATCATCATCTGACGTCAAGCCTAGAACACCCTAGGTTAACTTAATCGTCGCTGCAGTAGCCATGAAATCCTTACTGTCTTCAACCTGACTTTATTTTCTTCTTTTTCACTTCAACCAATCTCCCCATCCACACGGCTTTAAATCAGGCATCAACACACATGCTAGGGAAAATCAGGTCTGACCTCCAAGTGAAGATCTGAGGCTAAGGAGCATATATGTTCCAAGCCAAAGAAAAAAGCTTTCATTAGGGCTCAAGAAGGTGAGACTTATGATATCTTTTGTATGAGATGGCAAGAAAGGCTCAAGCGGTCCCAAGATGAATTAAACTCACTCTTATTTGCCGAGGTCTCTAGGGTTCCACCTTGAGAGATAACTGAACAAGTTCTAGAGTTGTTAGAGATCAAAATCAGGGTGTTCATACAACTCTTCCTCTAAGCCTATAAAAATTCTTACAGGCATCATTAAAAGGTCTTACATAGTTAAACTTACACAACAAAAGGGTGAATCATGCATTGGGAAAAACACATTTCAATCTCTCCATGCACAGATGATCAATCACTCATCATCAGCTTTAAAACAATCACACCTTAACACCAATAAACCCATTACAATAACACTTAGAAACAAAGCAATCAAAACAAAAATGTGTTTCTTAAAACAAAATGTTTGTGGTTTTGATTAAAATTTCTGGTGACACCCTTAAACAACTTAACTTATGCATGGTCCTCAATGTCATAAAGGTACATAAAATAAAGTAAGGTTGAGGACTTCCTGAGATCGAGTAACTATGCGTACTTACTTAGATGCCATCCATGCTCTGCCAGCACGATGCTCAAAAATCATCCACCCATGACAACAAACCTTGAAAACAAGCACCACGGAAACAACCAAAGATATGCTGTCAGAAAAGAAATAAAATAAAGGAAGCAAAACTAAAGACAAATGTAAAGAAATAGAAATCCTATAAAGCTTTGTCGACTCCTAAAGTTCTTCGTCTGTGCCTGCACTGCTGTTAGATCTCAATAATTAAATATAAATACTACTTCCTCTTGTTAGTTAGGTAAAAACATTTTCTCATGCCTACTTTTCTCCAATATACTGGCCTAATATTTGCCCATTCACCTTGAATGTGCCTTTTTCTTGGGTGTCACTTCTATGGCACCATGCAGGAATACCTATGTCACTGTGAAATGTCTTGACCGTCTTGATCTTAATTTTCCTGGGAATAACTTTAGCCTAGAATTAAACACACACTGGGATCATTGTGATGTGAACTTCTTCGTATTTATCATGCCATCTTTTTCGTCCTTCTTCAGATATTCGATCACTTTCATATGCCTCATTTCAACTCCATCAAGCCTGTCTGAACCAGAGATTTTTCAACGCACAACAGTTTATGTCAGTTTACTTAATGCCCAATATGCTTCAAGGTCCAACTCAATCGAGATGACATGCCTTCCATGCATCAGCCTCGTAAGGAGACATCATCGGGCCAGAGGTCGTTCTAAGAGGCTCATAATGCATCATCAACTTTCTTGTCAACTTTCAGATATGATGCTCCATGTTTTCTCAAGGATTTTCTTATTTCAAGTGACTCAGGTCATTCATTCATTCGAGTACTTAGATATGCCAGTGCACCATATGCTTCACCTCACTTGACTACATGGTCAAAAACAGCTGCAAAAGTGGCTACCTCTATCACTCCATGATAAATCAGTTGTTCCAAACTGAGAAAATATGCCTCTCTTAAGAACAACACCTCTACCATCATCTTTGTAGAACTGCTCAACCATTTAGACACAGTCCATCGCTAATAAGACGGCAACTGATTTACAATAGATGAACGAATCACATGAACTATCTCCCCAGCCACATCAAATGGCTCAACCCTCATGATGTTCTTCAAGGGAATATCATTCCTATGAGAGATGTTCTCATTCCTTTTGACATCATGTTTCAGCAATTGAAAAGCACAGTTTTCAATGTAGATAACCAATAAAATCCAGCTCAAAGTACTTACTCTACTGTTATCCCCAAATGCACCTCCACACTTAAATGAGTGGCAATGCTCTAATATGGGCCTAATTTCACTCGTAATACATCGTTCGATAATTTGATTTGCATAGCACTTCTAAAGAATTGATCCTCTAATAGTGAATGTTTAGATTTGCAAAAGAAAATTTTCTTCTCACGGTATGATAAATGGAGGAATCACCTTTATCATAAGGCAGTTGACTAGATTTTGCAACCAGAGGTGCTTGCTGGAAATAGCCAAGAACTACTTTGTTATTAGGAGAGTTTGCCACACACAATCGTTTCTTCCCCTCTCACCACTTCATGTCTTGATAAAATGGCTCATACAAGTTTTCGTCTTTCGGTTTTTAATCACCATCAAATTCTCGTGTATAGGTAACAACTGATTAATCTTTGTTTGACATCTTTCTTCGCCATGAGATGCTTCAGAGGAGAGTGGTCTATATAAATC
Organism: Tetrastigma voinierianum; assembly: GCA_016808115.1. NCBI lineage: Eukaryota > Viridiplantae > Streptophyta > Magnoliopsida > Vitales > Vitaceae > Tetrastigma > Tetrastigma voinierianum. The sequence continues at coordinate 379,404 of JAEQBH010001932.1, read as the reverse complement.
ACTACTTTGTTCTAATTTATATACTCAACCTTGTCACATGCAAATGCGATAATAATAATTCTCTCAAATGGCTACAGTTTTAACTCGCTTCATCGTCTGTACGTCTTACCAGCATAGCAGATTATTTTTCATGGAGAAAAATTTTCTCCTTTGGCCTAGAACTGCTCCTACAACATAGTTGCTTGCATCACACATTAACTTAAATGGAAGGTTCCAATCTGGTGCAACCACAATTGATGCTGGTGGACCGATTTCTCCCCAAGGGCAGTAGTTCCCCATCACTCATAATCTAAACCAAAAGGTGTGTCTCGTAGTGAAGAGGCTAACTGATGGTTCTTTCACTTTAAAGTCTACTCTTCAACAAAAAAGCCTGTGGCTAGCCTAGAAACTCCTCAAATTCCTTTAACATTGGTTGCAACTTCGATGGCTCTGGCCCGCTCGAATAACCTTATCCTTTGAACCATGTCCCCAACACTATGCCATCTCAGACTTATATAAAGTGACATTCTCTTAGTTTATTACTAGGTCAGGGTCTCTTCTACATCTTTAACAATAGCTCGAGGTTGTCACTGATGACAAAGGTTCCAATCATTGAAAAAGTCATCCATGAACACTTTTATGCTTCTTTCCACCATGTTTGAGAATATGGCCATCATGCACCTTTGGAAGGTGCCCGGAGCATTACACAACCCGAATAACATGCGTTTGAAGGCAAAGGTACTAAAAGGGCATGTGAACGTGGTTTTTTCTCATCTTCTGTGCTATGAATGGATTATATCCAGAGCCATCAAGGAAGCAATAGTACTGCGTTCACAAATGTTTTTAATGACCGATCAATGAATGAAAGAGGAAATGACCTCGTCGCCTTGTTCAACTTTTGGTAGTCGATGCAGATTCTCCATCCTGTGATGGTCCATGTTGGGATTAATTCATTGTTCTCATTCTGGACTACAATGATACCCCCATTTTTAGGTACTACTTGAATCAGACTTACCCAAGAGATGTTTGAAATAAGATAGATCACCCCAACATCCAACCACTTCAATATCTCTTTCGACACAACTTCTTTCATAGTCGAATTTAATCTTCAGCCTCACAGGGTTTATCGTTGTCTTCTAGTAGAATGCGATACATACACATGGAGGGACGGATTCCCTTGATGTCAGGTGGAGTCTAGCAGATGGAATTTTTATGTTCCCTTAGCACCCTCAATAACTTTTATTTTTCTATTGAAGACAAGGAGAAAGATATAATGACTAGCAGCATGGATGAATGTCTTAGGTACGCATATCTTAAGTTCTATGGGAGTGGTTTTTGTTCTATCTTAGGTGGTTCCTCCTATCAAGAATGTCATGGCCTGAGTTTAATTCTTCGAAGTACCATTTTTTTATAACTGCCGAAAGAATCATCTATGCAACACACTTTTGTACTTCTACATCATCTGATTCTGTTGGGTCGTCCTGTATCAAGCTAGTCTCCAAGGGATTAGAATGATCTACTTGGGTAGCTTATATTATATCCACGTAAAAACAATAGTCACTTGCTATAGGATATTTCAGGGCATTGAACACATTGAAGGTTACTTCATCATCTTGAACTTTGATTTTCAATTCACTTTTCTACACATCAATCAAAGTTCTACTAGTGGCTAAAAATGGCCTCCCAAGATTACTGCAGCTCTTCTGTTCTCATACCACACACTGAGTCCTGATAAGAAATGATAAATCTGTCACTTTTCATATCATTCATTACACCTTCTTGATGTTTCAAGAATGCTCACAGTCTATATATCTGAATCCCAATATTCATTTATCCCACATCTTCCAAGATATTCAACATCAACCAGGTTGGCTCCTAAGTCACATAGCACTTTTAAAAAAATAGCATTTCCAATGGAGCATGGGATTGTAAAACTTTCAGAATCCTTGAGCTTTTGTGGTAGTTTTTTTCTATAGAATTACACTACACTCTTCTAATAAGGCTATTGTCTCATAATCTCCTAGTTTTCTCTTATTTGTCAGAATTTCCTTCATAAATTTCACATAACTAGGCATCTGCTCGAGAATGTTGATGTCCAATTTCTTAAAAACCTCCATAAATTTTGCATATTGATTCTCAAGCTTACTTTTTCGCAACCTTTAGGGGTATGGAATGATAGGGATAGGCTCTTTTGATGGTGGGTTGGGTTCTTGCATTAAGTCCTCTTCGTTAGTTCACACCAACTCTCTATCTCATTCCATTCTTACTTTCAAATCTTCCAGAATGTTCTTTCATTGTCTTACCACTCCTGTCGTAATCGTCTCGACACCGCCTCCTTACCCTCTTCTCGGATAAACTTCGATGTGGCCGGGAAAATTCGCATGGTGCCCTTTGACAAGATTTGTTATCCGACTCACCCGAGTCCCAAGCTCCATATCTGTGGATCCTTGATTCGTAAATTCATCTCTAGTCTCATTTCTGTATAAACCGAGTGTATAGTCCTCATATCTTCGTGGACTTAGCTGCTTGCAATGAGTTAGCTAGCTTTTCCATTGCTTCCTCCAGAGTTGATTTCTTTTCCATTAGGGGCTTATTTATGCTCATGATATGGCGTCAATGATTGTTCTTCCATGAGTAAGTTTGGATGGTTCTTCCACCCCGATTATATTGATTTTGTATGGATTATTATGCTTACTATATTCTCAAAGTACTATGCTTCGTCTCCACTAAAACTCAATTTTAAAGGGTTCCCACCAAACATTTAGAACTCGATGAAGAATTATTACGCAAACGCATAGAGACGGGTGTGTACGTACTGCATTTGCGATCATTTGATTACTCTGTAAATGCTTCGTCAAAAGAGATGCCTGAGCTGCCAGATTGGTGAAGACATCTAGATCATGAATCTTGACTATGGCTAAAGTCTCTCACTTGCCCACAATGTACTATTGCTTGTCGTATCTTCTAAAATCTCATATGCCTCCATGTCTTTTTTTTCTAAATGTTCCTCTAATTGAGGCATCAAGAATGACTCAAGACATGTTGTTCAACCTATTGTAGAACTTATTCACCTGCAACCATCTTAGTATTTCATGGTGAGGGCATTTCCTCAACAATCCCTTGTATATCTCCCACACTTTAGCCATCGTCTCTCCTTCATGTTGCATGAAGCTATTTATTTTCATATGCAGTTGAGCTGTCTTAGCTGGCATAAAGAACTTAGTAAAGAACTTCTTCACTAGATCATCCCATATATGAATGGAAATAGGTGGCTGAGAATTCAACCACTCATTTACTCTATCCCCGAGTGAGAAAGAGAAAAGGCGAAGGCGTAGGGCATTGTCTGTCACGCCATTGTGCCCTTCCTTAGCCGTATCTCAGTTTGAAGAATATGTGTGTTGGGGTCCTCACGAGACAGTCGTCCCCCAAGCAAGAGAATATGCATATATATATATATAATATATACTTCTTCGGAGGTGATTGGCTTGAGTTCAAACTAAACTGCTTGAATTGGTGGAGCTCTAGTCATAGACTGAATGACTAGAGAGACATCATGATCCTTGGCTGATGCTAGCTGATTAAGCTAGCAGGAGGTTTGAGGTCGACTTGTGGTTGCTTGGAACTTGAGGGTTATTCTCTCACGCATTAGCGCCCACATTCTGATTTAATCCCTCCATACTTCCTTCCATATGATTTACAATGGTTACCCTACCTCTTCTAGCCTTCCAAAGTGTAAGTTCTATCTAAGGGTCGTATGGGAATAGATCTCGACCTAATTTGTGCATACACAACACTTAGATCCTGTAGAGAAAACATAAACACGGAAATAAAAAAAACAAGAGAAATGTAATTAGAAACGTAACTAATAAATAAATAAAAAAAGTATCCAAATTAAATCCAAATTATTTCAACTAATATCAGTAGAAAAATAATGTCCCCGGAAATGACGCTAAAAACTTGTTAGGCACAAAATGTGTATGATCTTATAAATTGCCCATGTGCACAAGTGCATGCGTCGTGAACAAGTAATAAAGTGATAAGTATCGAGTGTCCAATCCATAGGGACTAAGTCTACTGAATACCCAATCTAATTTAATCTTAACTTTATCTAGATGATTGCTACTTTGATCTTAGACTAGAAGAATAACTTATTTAAAACTAATTTTGCAAAAAAAAACTTGACTCTAATAATCTATGGACTTAAATAGTTATTAAACTAAGACTCAACTTTGGTATGTAAAAATAACTTATACCAATTATGACTAGGTTTAGGGCATGCTTTCACCAAGATTGTAATTGATCTAAGGGACTGGATTTAAATAAAGTGCATTATTGTTTAATTGTTGTTGGTGGATTTCACTTTAGTTGTATTGGTCTCTCTTAAGTTTTTCAATACATCTTTTGATTTATATTAAGGTCATCTTTGCCCTAATTACTAACTTTAGGAGTCATTAAGCTTAAGAATTCAGTTTGCCCTGTTGAACCCTAGGATATCTCTACCTCCAGGAATTGAACAATGATTCATATAGGTCTCTTGAAATCTACCTTCTTAGCCTAGAATAGAAAGTGAAAGTCAAATAGAATGTGGCTAATCAAACTACTTGTAATCAAGCATACTATGAATAATCCAACAAGTTAAACCCTAGGATATCTACCTCTAGGCACTGAACAATAATTCATATAGGTCTCTCGAGATCAAACTTCTCAGCCTAGAATCAAAAGTGAAAATAAATAAGATATGGCTAATCAAACTACTTGTAATTAAGCATGCACTTATGAATCATCAACTAGTTAAACAAAATTATGGACCCGATCCCTGGACCGCACGACTCACTATTGCCCATGTGTATGTAGTGTGTATGTATTAATGTAAATGTAATAAAAAAATTCTGGATTGATTTTCTGGCTTTGGAAATGCAGTCGGTGAGGCCCATTTATTTGATTTTGTTTGGAGTTGCCACTTACTTTTTATTTTTATTTATTACGGGGAAAATCAAGTAAGAACAAACAACCCCTCATTGACTCAAGTTAGGAAAAAAGCGGTCCACGAAAACTAGATTTCTAGGTTCAGGGATTAGGTTACTATCGGGGAGAGAAGTGCCGTGTAAGTAGCACCCTCGGGCGAACTCGGTCTCTACTAGTGAATTGGTATGTGGGATCATATGTTCAAAGATCAATCGATCGCTTTCGGAGCTAAGCAGACCTTGAATCACACCAACCTGTCGATATCTAACATGCATAAACACTCGACCAGACAAAACAATGGGTGTGTACCTGTGGTGTAATAGCGGTGCATAAGAGTTGGTCGACAAGCTCGAATGCACCGTAAATATCAAAGTCGAAACACCGTATGCGCATATAAATGCAAATACTAAGCGAAACACGTACTTGTGGTCACTGCCATGCGGCTACCAAGTATAGTTAGTTAATAAGCCCAAACACACAACATGTGCATCCATGATCAAGTAACGAGTTCGTATTTCAAAATGAAGTGAATGGAAAATGAGAGGACTCTCATGTATGTTTTGTTTTTTCTTTCCCACGCTCTCCAAATGACAATTCACTAACCATAATCACCAATTCACATTCGAACTCACATAACCCCAAGTGTCTTAACTCCAAAGCGGGTCCCCTCACAATTCAGTTAGACTCGACTTTAGACCCGATATAGCCGCAAAATGCGTAGTGCAAGCAGGTTGAACCTTGGGTTCGGGCTTGAAAAGAGTGCTAAAATGAGGGGGTGCCCATAAGGTATCTTGCGACAGTTGAGCAGATTCTCAATTATTCCAGCAGTTGAGACAAATTCTCATTGCAAAATATTCTTTAATGAATAAAGAAATCTAAGAAAACAAGCAATGAATGATTACGAGCTCGGATGTGTGAGGCAGAAATGAAACAAGCGAAGATGCCTAACTCTATCCTGGAAAAAACCTAATGGCCAGGCTGATCTAGTTCTGATTGGCTGATCAGGTTGAAAAATCTCCATTTTTGAGAACATTCTTCCTGTGAAGTAAGGAACGAAAAATCTATGATTATGCGATTAGACTCAGGATGAGTGAGGAACATTCCAAACGAGGCAAAAGAAGTACCTAGCGCTGTTCTGAAATAAAACTTAATGAGAGCAGAGTTGATCGGTTCCCGATAAGTGGATTGAGAGGCGGTTCTCAAAATCTTTCAAACTTTCCTCATAGTAAAGTCATAAAGCGAAAGGGTGTCTGATTTGACTCACAGATTAAGTGAGAACTAACCTGGCGTGTTGAGTACCCTAGCATTGTTTCGGAAAATAGAACTTAGTAAGCAGACGATCTAGTTTCCCGACTATTTTTAGATGGTTGAGAAGCGGTTCTCAAATTTTAGAATCTTCCTTCGAGTTAGAAATCTAAAAATAAACGGTAAGTGCAACTCTTAATGATTTAGAAGTGACACAAACAATGCCTAGTACCCTAACTGCTGCTCCGAAAAACATAACTTAATGAACCGGTTGATCCGGTTTCCTAACTGGTTCATCCGGTTGAGAGCAATTCTAAAAATTTTTCAAAATCATTATGACAGAGTCAGGAATCTAAAAAACAAATGGAGTACAATTCCGACTCCGAATGACTGAGAACTGACACAAATGATGCCTAGTGCTCTAAAACGAGGCTACAAACATCAAAGGCAAAGACAAGCGCGAAAGAAAATGGGAGAAGCATACAACTGTCGCCCTTGTAGGATTCACAGCTATCCCCCCCTCCTTTTCCTTCTTTATTTTCTACTTCCAAAACCAGGTATCCACTCCTTAAAATCTATAGGAAATCCTCTTCAAAATGAAGACCATACCACTTTGGATTCTAGAATCTATCTTTCATTTCTTTAACTCTCATTTCTTCTTTCCGCTTCTTTTTTTCTTTTCCTTCCGTTTTTTTGTTCTTATTTTTCCTTTTTTTTCTCTCTGAACTCACTCCATTTGTGCACCTTCAATCCCGGGAACTCCCCTAATTAGTCTCGGGACTTCTGACTCCATAAACACTCCTCTATTCCCAGAAGTCCATGGTAGCCATCTAAACTTATTTGCAATTGACCTTAGGTCCCGTTTTACAATTTCATATTCTCTTTTTAGCCAGGTTTATTACGGTTTCAATAATCATTTAAAAATTTCGGAAAAATTACCAAGTTAGCCCGATATACCCAAAATATATAATAAATTTTGTTATAAAAATTCGAGTATTTGCAGGCGTTACAACTTCTCGGCAAAAATTTAGTCCTCGAAATTACATGACTAACTTGATTGCGGATGTTGACTGCGCATCGTTTCCTCACTTTCCCAGTGGCTTCTTGATCTTATGGTTTCTCCATAGCGCTTTGACTAATGAATCTTCTTATTCGATAATTCTTTCACTTCACGACCAAATCTCTCTGGCTGCTGTATCGTCAATCGCCTCGGCTCAATTGTCTCTGAAGAGACTACATGTGACGAATGCGATCGGTACCTCGTGTGTGTTTGCAAATACATTATGGATCTTTTCTAAATGCGGAGGTAATGCTAATCTATATGCCCGCGGGACCCGCCAATCACTTCATAGGCGATAAATCTAAGAAGACTCGACTTGCGCTCCCGAATCATCGCCTTCTTCAAAGGCGATATTTTTAAAAAGCACTTTTTCGGCAGATCTCATATCAATTCTTTCTTTTCATGTCGACATATGATTTACGTCATCGGTGGCCACCTTGATCTTTCTCTAATCATTTTCACTTTTCTTGATCTCTGTGTGAGTCGGAGACCAATTACTTTCCTTTAAGCTCAATTAGTCAACCTGGCGGTGTTCATTTCTCCCATATAAAGCCTCATAAGGCGCCGTTCGATACTTGATTGGAAGCGTTGTTGTACCGCAAATTCCGGCAAGCAATGTGTGCGATCCCGACTACTCGAGTCGATCACACAACTCCTTAACATATCTTCTGATCGGATCACTCTGCCAGGATTGTCCACGTCCAGTTTATTGGGTGGAGCATTTATCTGAAGTGGTCGAGTGCTGAAAGCCTCTTGCATTTTCCCCGAATCTCAAAGTAAACCTGGGATCTCGATTAAATAGTAATGGATGAGAGATCACATGTAGCAAGACTATTTCCTTGACATACAACTCTGTAGCTTGTCAGTGAATGTTGGTTCTCATGCCGGAAGTGAGGTGACTTGGTCGTCGGTCTGCTAAATGGCTGGTCATGCCTTCTCCTGTCGATGGTAACCCGACCCACGAAAATCCATGGTAGTCAGGTCCCAATTTTCACTGGGGTATTAATAATTGTCAATCGAAGGAACTTGATGCTTGCCTTTCTCTTTGACACACGAACGCGGCTACAAATTGACATCTCTTTTCATCCGGGACCACGGGGAATGACATTTTAAATCTCGATACATGTTTTGTGCTCACAGGGATGGATAGCAAAAAAATCATTATGTACCGCTTCCGGTATGGATTTCTCAATCATTCTGATCGGGTACCGCAGACGATCAACCATAATAAAACCATTTCGTTCACTATAGGCTCAGTTTTCTTTACCATTTCCAATTTCCGTTTATCGTATGACAATTTTCTCATCTTTCTTTTGTGCCTCTGGCGCTCGATTCAACAAGCTTCGGTCTTCTCCGGCTACGCCCTTTCTGATTACCATCGTCATATAATGACAAATGAGCATTCAGCGCTCGGCGTTCGTATTGACTTTCTACTCAAGCGTCGGCACTCGTTTGGCGCTCGGGAGTGATGTCGATTACCACAGTCATAATCTTTTATGGGTTCCCATCCGTCTCGGATTTGTCTCGAGTTAAGCTCGTGTGAGGGCAAATGCCAAAACTCTTGTGATCGGTGTAGATGAAACACTTCTCTCCACTCCTGAAATAATGTCTCCGAATTTTCAGCGCCAAATACGATAGCGATGACCGAATCATGCGTGGGGTAGTTCTGCTAAATGCGGCTTCAGCTGTCGCGGCTCGATACCGCTTACCCTCTGCATTAGGACACATCCAAGTCCATTTAGCGACACATCACTAAAATGCTATATTCTCTACCGTCTGGTCGGTTGAGTAAAAGCCGTGAGTCTCGATTTAAAATACTTTCAACTTATCAAAACTTCTTTGACATTTTCACTCCATTCATACTTTACATTTTTTTGAACAATCTATTAAATGAGTGCGGTCATGAAAACATAATGAATCTTACAGTAGTATCTTGCTAGTCCTAGGAAACTAAGCATACCTTAACATTTTCTAGGTGGCTTCCGTTCAACGACCACTTCTATTTTCAACGGATACACTCGGATTCCTTAACCGATCTTATGTACCCCGAAGGACACTTCATTCTTCCAAAACTCACATTGCTCGATTTGCATACATATTTGCTCTTTTCTCGAAGTCTCTAACTACTCCCCAGGTGTGTGTCATGACTTTCTGATCTTTTGACCGCAAGAATGTCGTCACATGAACACTTCGACAAATTGATCCATACGATTGGAAAACCACGATTCATTAGGTCATGGCCATTGGAGCATTTGTCGATCGCGGCATTACCGGGAACTCATAATATCCATATCGCGTCCTAGCAGCGAGTCTTATGCACATCGGCATTTTTAATTCTCAATTGATGGTACGAGATAGCGAAGTCGATCTTTGAAAAGATACTTGCGCACCTTTTAGGTATTAAACAATCATCAGTGCAGGTAGCGGATACTTATTCTTCAGTTAACGTTACGATTGTTTGTAATCAATACATAGCGAAGTGTACCATCTTTTCTTTTTAACAAAAAGCACGGGAGCTCCCGAAGCGGTGATACACTCGGTCTAATAAACCCTTTTTCTAGTAATTCTTGTAAATGCGATTTCAATTATTTGCTTCTAGTGGAGCCATTAAATGCGAATTGTAATGGATGCTAGGTGTGGCACTTAGTACAGCGTCGGCCCTTAAACTCGATCTCCTGTGTGGGAGCGATCACAGTAACTCTTAGGAAATACGTCCCGGGAAGGAAGTGCATGCGATGAGGATATCGGACCACTGAGCCTTGCTTTTAAATTATCAATCATAAGCCCAGTAGGCTTCATCCTTTCACTTTACCATTGTTACAGCGGTGTTTGCGGATATCTGATAAATAGGTGATTTGACCTCTCACTTAGATGAAGATTGCTTCATCTTCATCGATGTCTTGAGTCCACTCTTTTCATTTACAATGGAAGCTATGCTACGTGTCGGGACAACAGTCCGTTGCCCGATATTGCACATGAGCTTCCACTTGAAGGATAACTTCGATTAAATAAATTCTTACTCTCGTATTTTGATGAGACGATCTCTATCTGTAATATTTCACAATAACACTATAGTAGACGGGTTCGGTCACGAGAGATGTCATACTCGGTTTCACTCCCTCACGTAATTTACCCGAGTTGGGTAGCATGTTGTAGTTGCAAATATATGAGGTGGGTTGAGCAGGGGTCAATCAATGCATATCTGTTAGTATCCGAGATTTGGAAATTATCATTATCACATACGGGCGTCGAATATTTCCTTGCTTTCATTGCATATGCTCTGCATTTGAGCACGACCATCTTCGCCTACCCCGAAGTTTGTGTCCTTGTCTCGGAACCTTTCGGTGATGCAACACTCTTGTTGCCTTTTTATAACGTAAGTTGTACCCCAGTATGTAGTCTTTATTAAATGAAACGAGCTCTAGAGACGATCTCTTGCTCTATGCTCTTTGGATCCACAAATCAAACAAGCTTTTTGTAAGCCTCGACATTCTCGCTGTGATTTGCTCGCAATGGGAGCAATGGGGGACGTGTCCTCTTAGAAGGACCTCTGGTGTACTATGGCCCGATGGTGTTAGTAGAGTAGTATTCTACCGATGCTTTTCTCTTATAAGTGGCGATTGGAACGTGGTCATAATTTCTTCCTTTGCTGTTCTTGGTACGGTGACACAGTTTTTTCCATGTCTTTTATCTGTTTCTCTTTTCCTCTTTCTTTACTCTTTCCCATTCAATGCACATGTCCTGATTTTGGAGAAATCCTCATGGCAAAATGTTGTGACATGGGCTCGAATATAGTCGTGGCCAGTCTTCAAACCTACGACACTTTTCTTCCTCACTCCACGAGAAGTATCTCAGGGAGCATACTTGCTCAGCCGTGTGAATTCTCTTTGATATTGGTCCACCTCATTTGTCTTTGCTTGATTGTAAACTCCCTCTCATGTTGTTGGATAAATGCGATCCACATGGTGCTTCTTGAATTCATCAGAAAGAACTCCCATCATAACTCTCTCACGATGGTGTGTGGTGCCAATCACGGCCCGCCCGCCAGATAAGCCTCATCTATCACAGTAAGTAATGGGGTCGCCATTCTAACTCTCTTGGTGTGCGATGCATTTGCCGCGATCGTCATTTCGGTTCTCTCATTGAATTTTTACTTATATAGAAGGCTCATCTCTTTCTTTCCCGTAAAATCATGGTCGATTTGCCTTGCCCGTTCGCTCATGATGGTGATTATCTGACTCAATTTTAGTGGATTGCGACTCTTTGCAATGCTGAACTAGCGGTGGGAGGATACCGTAGTACCTCCAGGCCACTTGTTACGGTTCATTCGTGGTGGGAGCGGATGCTTGCCACAACCGCTTCCGCAGGAATTTGTTTGGTGGAGTCCCTGGTCATCCCTCGGCGAAAGAAAGTAGGAAGCAGTCCATACTTATCCTATTAAGACCCGTAGCGAATCAGCGTAGAGTCATGTAAATCCTTAATATACAAATGAAATGCATGTATACACAATTTCAAAATCTTTTTACAAAATTTTCAAAATGGAGTTCTTAATTTCAAAATCATTTTGTAGAGCGCTTTAAACCTAGTCTTTGATACCAATAAAGTTGTGTAGCCCCTTACGGAAATGACAGTTTGGCGGATCGAATCGATCGGGATGCCACTAAAACACTCAATCACTCAAAATCATATCTTCGCAGCGTTTTCAAAATTCCTCAAGTGCTTCCCATAAACATTTAACATTTAAAAAATACATTTACAATGAAGGCATCCAAGTTTTTCTAAAATGATTTACAAAATATGTTCAAATAGCAAATTGTTTTACAAATTTTAATATCCTAAAGACAACATGAAATGAATGCACACAAGCTCTGAGCATCCCCTCCGAAATTTCCTTCTTTATGACTCGACGCCCCCATCTGGGTCCGCTTCGATCACTATCTATCACTTGACTGCCGCATTGGTAAACAATACGCCTAAGCATTTTCATGCTTAGTGGTTCTATTCAAATCCATTCCTCGCTCTGCTTTAAATCCATTATGCAATTTAACAATTCAAAACTAAATCATTATGGATGATCCATATAAATACGATACATATACTTGTTTTATATATAATTAGTCATGGTTCATTGATCATCCCAAAAATACACTTTCATGTTCAATATTTCGCAATCTCAAACCAATTCAATTATGCTTACAAATTCGGGCCATCACAAATCAATTCAGCTCTAAAATTCACCCATTTATGCGAACTGTTCGCCGTGCCAATCAATTCAGCTTATTCCCTTAACGACGAACCTATGTCTCAAGCATACGTGGATATCGTGAGTCACCCGCACGGTCTCCACTGGCCGGCAGCTAAGATCAATGGTTTTATAACACAAGACGGCCCCACCTGGTCAGCCGACCGGTTATAAATAATCAAATAGTGAACACTACCGATACTTGCCTCAATAATACCGATCGCAGTGAAACATCAATACAATAGTTCGCAAGATCATTTATTTGACCCTATTGATATAAATTAATCTATCCTTTAATGCGAAATAAACGGTTAACATTCTATTGCATGCCTAAACTTTATAGCAAAATATATACAATATGTACGTCAGATAAATAGTTTATTTCACTAATCATGCAATTTTTATATGCAAACATTTCACAATCACTTTCTCAAATCAATAAACTAATTCAATATGCTTTTAGAACAAACATGCCAAAAACTTGAAACAAGGAATAGGAGTAAGTAGAACAAACCCAAAAATCTTTGCACTTTGATTCCAATCCTTGGAATCTCAATCTCATTTTGGCTTTTCCTCCTCGTCAATCCCTATTCCAAAACCATTAAAGAACAATATTATTCATGTGTACTAGTAGTTTTGGTTAGATTGATTTTCATTTAATATGAGTTCCAAATTCAATAGGATATATATAGATGATTCTGACTCCAATGGGATTTCCTATAGAGTCTAAGAACACCCGACCTGAGTTCGAACGAAGGAGTTATGACCTTCCAAGCTCCGAGGTCATAATGCACAAATCTCGAACCACGAGCCGACCCGACTGACGAGCCTGGATCTATCACCTGGCCAAACATCTTCCATCCTCTTGCTGCATATGAAAGTATTCTTGACTTCAATGGGATTTCCATAGAGTCCAGCAAACAACTGAACTGAGTTCGAACGAAGGAGAGATATGGACCTTCAAAGTCGAGGTCGCGAAATAACTGCACGAAATGACCAACCGACGAGCTGACCTGACCTGGACGAGCTCGATTTATCACTTCGGTCTAACATATAATATCATCCTCAGGAATATGGATGGATTCTTGACTCCATGGTCTTTCCATAGAGTCCAAGAACACCCAAATCGGAGTTCGAACGAAGGAGATATGACCTTCCGAAGTTGGAGGTCATGCGTAGTCAACCAAGACGAGTCGACCAACCGACGAGTCGACTCCGCCCCGACGAGCCGAGCTTCCACAAGACGAAATGGAAGCCTACAGACGAGGTCTGCTGACCTCATTTGCATGAGGTTTGCTGACCTCGCCGCATGAGGTCCGTTGACCACGCATGAGTCCCGCCGACCGCTTGACGACCCTGTTGACTCCACCTCTCACCCACTTGACTATTCAGAGTAAAAAGACCATAACTTGGTCCACAGGGGTCCAAATTGAGAAATTCAAAAGCCTAAAATCAAGTTCACTAATGTGGCTACAATTTAACAGAAGGACCCACTATCAAATTCCCTTTATTTATTAACACCAAAATCAGCTCTAAGGTCCTGGCTGAATGCAAGACTCGCCACAATGTGGCTATTCCTCGTTTAAAATGCAACCAACCATTCCCTAAGGAAAGGTAACCACCCAATAACCCTTAGGGTAGAAAATGACAAAGTAGGAGAAGACCCACTTTCAGGGATTTGTTTAAAACTCCTCCGATTCCAGCTCTACTCTGTAGCTCTTGTCACTAGGAAGGACTTTCCTCTAGTTTCACCCGAGACCTATGGTCCCGATCGTCGAGAAAATCTGTGAGAGAAGGTAGAGCCTCTAACTCTAAATATCTTTCTCTTCTATTTTCCCTTCTCTTAAGTGGATCACCCTTAATCGTATTTTAAAAGGAGGAAACTTCCTCCCACTTTCCTACATGCCATGTCCTTTCCTTGAATTTTTTCTATTTCTTTTTGTATTTAGTCCTCTATTTCTATTATTCTTCGTTTAAGTCTCATATTATTTTCCCCTTGCTCATTTATTTTCCTAATTTCACTTAGACATCTAAACTTATTTGCAATTGACCTTTGGGTCCCCATTTTACAATTTCCATATTTTTTCTTTTCACTACTTATTTCCTAGTTTCCACAATCATTTAAAATTTTAAAATTCCCAAGTTGGCCCACCATCTAAATATAATAAATTTTATTATAAAATTCCAGGGTATTTCAAAGCACATAGGCTAAGCATGGGTTTACACGTTATACTAGTTTCTCATCCTCAAATTGGAACAACTTCATTCCTTTCCTTGATTAGATCCTCGCAACACTCCGGATTGAAATTACTGCTCGAATCGAGGCGACCTCCGCTCATTTTAATTGATAAGTCGTCCAATCATTCTCCGCTTCAAGGGAAGAAGATTTATCGAATAAAAATTCACAAAGCCCATTAGATCCCTCTAATATTAGGTTCGTGATAATTCCTTGAGAAATTGTTCAATACTCGTGAATGCCTTCTCTCAGGTCACCGAGGGCCTTTGAAATCGTAGCATGAAACAATCCTATTACAGGTATAGGACATTAATCGATATTTTGATCGATACAAAAATAAACAAAACTGGCTAGTTATTCAAGATCAGTTCGTGACTCATAAATTTTTGCGTGAAAGATAAATTCTAACAACAAAGAGTAAATTCAACTAAGTCGGGTTTCTAAATTACTTCATTACACTAACCCGGTGAGCCCTCGATCGCAATCCATCAGAACTAAACCTGACGCTCAATTCCAAAATTTGTTTGGACTTCAAATGAACCCAGCAATTAAGAAAATAACATTCTATTCGGCTTCAACTTCAACAACTAACATCCGTATCCAGAAATTCAAATGAAATAACACCTACTCTAATCTAATCTAAAATACAAGAAACAAAGAAAAGAAACAAAAATTAAATACAGCCTTCGGCTACCTAGACTTCTCTTTCGAAAGCCGCCAAGAGCCGGCCTTCCTTCCTCAGAAGAAATTGCCATTTATAGGGCAAGTGAGTCAGCCCTAACTTTGATGCACTTCCTCGTGGGTTTCCAAAACAATCGCTCCCATTCTGTTTTGTTCATGTCGCGACTCCATTTCCAGGTGTCGCGACCTCAACTCTGATGTCGCGACCCCATTTCACGTCGCGACTTCACCGCTCGCTTTATGAGTCGCTTTGATGTCGCACTTCAATCATACGCGAATTTCACCTTTAACACCCCTTGGATCTGATTTCAAAACCGCTAAATGACATCGCGACCTTCTTTCCTTGTAACTGATGTCGCGAATTAATCGAATGACGTCGCGACTTCCACTTTCACATTGTGAGCCTTGAGGCTGCGATTCGAACTTACACGTCACACTTCAATGTTATGCTTATGAGCCTTGATGTCCCTGCTTTTATTTGGTCATGACTTGTCTTCAAAAGATCTCTTTGATATGATGTCGATGCCTAAATGATTCGCGACATCTTCTCGATCTTGTTGATGTCGCTGTCTCTTCTAACTGTCGCGACCTCTATGTTCAGTCTCTTGAAAATCTTTTGTCGCGACTTCTATTCGGTGTCACGACCTCCATGTCTACTACTAAACCTTCAATTTTGTCGCGACCTCGAAGTGGTGTCGCGACATCATGTCTGCTTGTTCATTAATTTATGGTCGTCTGATTTGGAGTTTCTGTTGCGACCTTGGTGTGATTCTTCATTACTGTCAAGGTCGCGACATCAAGTTCTTTCTTTCAAAATTAGTTGCGACTTCTTTTACTTGCGAAGGCTATTCTTGTGGCTTTGTAGACAGATCCTTGTCGCGACCTCATGGTGGTATTGCGACATCATTTATCTCCTTTTGGTGTCGCGACATTGCAATGATGTCGCGACATGAACTCTTCATTTGAATGTTTCTTTTAATCTCACCAAGCTGGCCTCTGTCTCAACTTCTTCTCTAAGTCACGACTTCCTTGTTCTATTCTTCGCCTTCAAAGCCAAATTTGTTGATGTCGTGATTTGAAATTACTGAAACTCAAGTAATACTCGCTTGACTTAAATTCCGCTGACTTCAATTCTAATCAAGAAAATGGGATTTCTTATGATTTTTACAAAATTTGATTTTCGTATTTTCCCGAAATTGAATTTGAGTTAATTATCGCTCTCGCAGATAATTCATCATTATTCATTATAAACTCAAAAATGGATTAAAATCTAATGAGTTTTCAGATCACTGCCCATACGCCATCACGATTAAAGCTAATTGGGCGCATCCCACCAAGTGACATTGGACAATTGGGTGCCTTCGTGACGGTGCCATCGCGCATCCTGCTAGCTGCTCATTCAAGTATATCGATTCAATTTAAGATGCCTGAATCGACCGATTCGCTTTACAATTCGAGTTATCATTCATATTCATTTGGTTTTCAAATATCACATTTCAATTCCATATTCACTTTCGTATTATCTTTTCAAGGATATACTCAATCTATGTACTCATTTCATATACTCATTCACGTCCTCATTTCATATACTAATTCATGTACTCATTTCATATTCACTTGGTAAACTAGCAAAATACTTGAAATAAAAATAGAGTTAGAGAATAAACCGAAGCTGTCGGATTTAGTTTCCTTCTCCTCGATGTCGGTCCTAGGTTAGGTGATCATCACCCATCCCTAGTTAATAACAATCACGCCACTCTTAGTGGATAAACAATTATCATATTTTTAGAGAATGACAATTTATCTTTGTTAACAGGTTTGGGGTTAAGACATTAAGTTTACCCAACGACGAACTCACCGAGGCGAAGCTTCACTTCGTCGAGGCGGAGAGGTATGGTACGTTTTTCACTTAGTCTCATTCTTATTTGAACCCCCATTAATCGTTTCTTAGGGTCCCTAAACAATCGGTATACGAATACAAAGCTTAACTGCAAAATATGCAAACAGTGGCTATCGGGGGCTAAAGGGTACTCTGCACTACTTCGACCGGTACCTGCATTCGCTTGCTCAACGCCAAAGGTACCTAAGATTTCAGCTTGAGGAAAATTTATGACGACTTGCCCATCGCATCATGGGTACCTATACTACTGCACTCGGTACCAATACACACGATTTTGCCTAGAAAATGTTGGATTTTAGCATTTTCATCCATTTCTTCTTCCACAAACTTTCCAATTCGTCCTGATATCAAAATCCACCCAAACAACCTAAAGGTAGTTTAGAAATCAATGAAACCTTTCGTTAGGCTTTTTCCCATAATCCAAATCAAATAATGAAGTTAGGGTTTGATTTTTTCTTACCTTATCTCTTCCAATCTCCTCTTGTAGGTCATGATCCTCAGAGGAAGATGGGAAGCAAACCCAACCTTCTCTCAAAAACCTCCTTGCAAAGCCTAGCTTTTCTCCTTATTTTCTCCTTTCCTTCTCTCAAAAACGAGTTGGCTCAAAAAGTGAGCTCCCAAAGACCACTTTTGGTCTTTTAAAATCCCACTTAAGTGTAAGGCCATGTTTGGCCTTCCACCCTATTCTCATTTTCTCATTGTCTTAAGTCACTTAATCTTCATAAGGCCTTGCTCGTCACCAATAAATCCACTTTTCCATTTTTTGGCATTCTAACTCTTTATTTCACTTTCCTTATCATCTATCATTTATTCTGTGATTAGTATTTAAGCTATCATTTGACCCTTAGGGTCCTCATTTCATAAATTCGTATTTTCCATTTTCACTGTGTGGTAAATTTTCTGGTTCAATCAATTTTCATTTAGCATATAAATATTTGCCTTCGCTTTTAAATCATATAATCATTTATTCAATATTCATTTAACAATTCCTAAGTACCTAAGATGGCTAAATTTTTATAATTAATATATAATACTTTTATTATAAAATTTAGTATTGTACAAGTTACACTACTTGACAAGATTTATCCTAGCCTTAACAGGTGGCCTTTATTTTCTTTTGTTAGCGCCTGACCGATATTTGTCACGACCTGGGCCCGCCTAATATATATAGTTAATGGCCGATCTAAATTTCTATATCAAGCAATATCAGAACTCCCGTCCGCAACCCATTCGATTCCACCTCGCTGTCAATTTTCTCCGATATACCTCGAGGTGTCCCACTTTGATAAGCTTTTCCACCATAAACTTCAGTTACGCAGACCCGCTTCTGGCCTCATGTCCATGATCTCTATGATAATAGTATCAGTATGGGATTTGTCTTAAGTGGGATTTTTCCGATCGTGTTAGTCATTTAATCAAAGTGTAAGGTTGATCTCCGAGGGGAGGATTTTCAGCGTTCTTCTCCCCTCTCTGTTCCTGCATAGATAGTTGATAACATTGTCGTGTGACTAGTTGATTGCTTAAAAAGTCAACCTGCCCAACGTTAGTCAAATAGCTGACCGTTTGGTGGTAGGTTAAGGTGATAACTTTCATCGAGTGCATCTAGGCTCAGCCCATTATGGCGTTGTAAGGCCCTAAGTCTTCGACAATTGAGAACAGAACCTGTTGAGTCATTGGCCCGACTTTTACAAGGAGCCTGACATTTCCTAGATTTACGGTAGTTGCACCATTAAAACTAGAGAGGATTTGCCCGGCTGAGTTCACCACACCTAAGGAAAGCTTCATCTGCTTGAAGGAGGGCAGTTGCAACAAATCTGTTGTACTACTAGGATCTATGAGTACCCTATGCACATCAAAACCGTTAGTATAGAGGGTGAGTACTAATGCATCATGGTGGGGCATATTAACCCTGTTCGGGTTGACAGGAGGAAAGGATATGGAGCTCTCTATTGGCTTGGTTTCTTCATGTCTACCCTCTACGTGGATAGAATTTATCCGGGCCTTAAAGGTGGTGGCTCTCAGGAGCTTCTTTTGTTAGCACTTTGACTGATATTGGTCATCAGACGGTCTCGCCTAATATATAGTTAATGGCTGGTCTAAATTTCGATGGGGCTGTTGTATCAGCCAACTCTTGGCCCATGGCTCTCGCCTCGATTCCACCTCGTGGTCAATTTCTCCTCGATATAATTTCCCCGAGGTGTCCAACTTTTGACCGCCTTTTCCACCATAAACTTTAGGTCATAACTCGTCGGTCTCATGTCCATGATCTCTATGATAATCGCATTACAAGGATTTGTTTCTTTGGGAGGGATTTTTCTGGATCGGTATTGGCCATTTAAACTCTGGAAGGTCGCGAATGATGGGCAATAAACTTTCATGAGAGACATTCAAGGGAGTGAATTTCAGGAGCTCTATCTTCTTTTTTTGACTAATCACGGTATCGCTTTCGATATTTGCTTTAACCATCCTCAGATTCAGACCTCTTCTTCCCAGAAGGCTTATTTCCTTCGACCGGTGTGTTTATAATCATGATAGTCTAGATTTCTGCATGGATATTGTCCTCCAGCATTGACTGGATCAGAGTATGTACACAAGTGTATAACACAATTACCAAAAGATTATTACTTAATCCCTGAATCCGCCCATACAACTTGTTGACTGGACCATTTGATGTACACCAAATTTATGACGTTATCACCTAAGGACTATTATCTAATCCCCGGCAACAATACCATAAGACTCAAGTAAGACTCATCAATAAATGTTATGGATCAAAACACCTATTCAAATTTGAGACTTATTACCCAAGGACTACTGCCTAATCCTCGTAAATAAACCATTAAACTCGAGTGTGAGTTTCTTTACATTACTTGGATTAAAAGATATTTTGTAAGAGTAAACCATTTTCGTGTGGTTTTGATCCGGTATACTACAAGTGCACAGGTCAACAAGTAATAAAATGGATTTAAGTCCAGATATCGATCCCACAGAGATCTCAAGAATTTTTCAATCAACTACCCCAACTACTTAAGCTCCATACTATTCGACGATAATACGAGCAATGATTCTTGCTTTGAAAGCTTGAAATGAATGATGTAAAGAAAATGAATAAACAATAAATGAATTAAATATTGAAACATCAAAATAACAAATTTAGATTTAATAGCTATCTCTAAAGAAACATTGAATAATCAATATCAGGAAGAATCAATTCCTACAGTTTGTACTGCATCTTTGGTTTTCTGAACTACAGATCTTTAAAACTAGTCCAAGGATTAATAAAGTGTGACTGGATCTCTCCCACCCACCCGGGCCATCATCTCACCTTAACCTGCTTCTCTCTCGAACACAGAGGGTAAAATAACCACTTTTAAAACTAGTAGCCTTGTTTTTGGTATTTTTCTTTCTCAATACTTCATACCCACAACATGGACTGCAGACCTGAGATCCTTCAATTTAGTCATTGTTGAGGCTGCACTATACTGGTTCCTCACCCTCAAAATTAGAATAGATTATTCTTTCCTCGATCGTATCCTTGCTAACATGATCGAATTCACCATTCGAATTGAGGTGAACCCCTCTGTATAATTTAAATTTATAACTCACTCAACCTCATTCCTACATGCGAGAAGAGGATGTATTGATTTAAATATACAGAGCGCATTAGATCAGCAAATTCAGGTCTAAATACCTTCGAAATTGTTTCTACTGTGGAATGCCTCTCCTGTGGTCACCCGAGGGGCCTCCCGGGAAATCGAGCCGAAACAACCTCAAGTATATGGATGCAAGAGGACTCGAATTGGGATCAATTCCAAGTAAACACGCAAAAACCAGCAAGTCGATTTAATGATTCAAGTTCAATATTATTAATAAAATATCAAGTAGAAAGATTATCACAATAACGCCAATTCAATGGAAGTGTGGTTTCTAAATTACTGATTATACCATACATCGTCATTGATCAAGAAAACCATCAGAATTTGAAACCGGTGTTCGAAATCCTGCACTTGTCTGAATTAAACAACTGCATAAAGAATTTTAAGAAATATACATCTACATTCAACCACCCTTACAAATGAATTCGCCTCAACTCAATTAGAACGAAATACACACTAATCTAAACTAAAAATGGAAAGAAAAAACGAAACAAAAAAAAAAAGAAAAGAAAAGAAAAGCAAAAATAAAAATATTGTGAGCCTTCAAAGAACCCAGACTTTCAAGCCGCCAAGAGCCGCTTCGCTGCAGCGCTCAGATTTATCTTCAAGTCAGCCCAATTCCAATGCGCCTTTTGTGGATTTCCCAATGGACTGGCCCATGTTAATGCTTCAGTCGCGACTCAAAGCCCTCTTGTCGTGACATCACTAGTTTGGCACTTCATTGCAGTGCATTTATCATAAGAAGTCATGATATTCCTTTGTTTTCTTGGTAAGCACCTCTTATGTCGCGACAAGGAATAATTAGCGACATCAACCTTATTCTCTCAGAACCTTTAAATGATGAGTTGCCTCATGTCGCGACATCAATCTTTGTCGCGACATCACTCTATGGCTCCACAGTTTTAATCGTTTCGCCTCGATGTCGCGACATCGACTTTGTTGTGACATCAGCTCAGCGTCTTCGCAAATCCTTCAACTCCGATGATTCCTCATGTCGCGACATCAATCTCTCACATGGCATCACTTTATGGCTCACAGCTCTGAATTGTCGCCTTGGGCCGCGACATCGATCTCTGTCACGACATCGCCTCAGCCCCTACAAATTTAACCAGAAATTCTATGTCGCGACATCTATCTCTTGTCGCGACATCAGCTTTAGTCTCGAGGCTTTAACCGTGTTCCCGATGTCACAATTTCAACCCTTTGTCGTGACAAAGTAGCCTAATGTTTTTGAAGCTTTCCACTGATGGTTCCTGATGTCGCGACATCAACTCGCCGCGATATCAACTTTGCGAATCAGAATCGTGAATCAGAGTTTCCTTATGTCGCGACATTTTGATTCTACGCACGACGCCGCAATCTCTATAATTTCTCTTAACTGAGAGTTTAGCGTCGCGTACATCAACTCGCTGTTAATATCACTTTATGGAATCGCGTTTTCAATCGAAAGAATCTCATGTCATGGCTTCGACCTTTGTCGCGGACATCGACATATGGCCTTGCGTACCTTAAACTCCGGTTGCTTGCGTCGCGACGTCACCCTCCTCGTCGCGACTCACAGCCTTAAATCACATCAGCCATCTTTCAACCCGCTATGGCCATAAGTTTCGCCACGACCCCTCCATCCCCATCGCTGACACATCCGTCAGCGAAGATCACGACGTTTGTCGCGACATCATTTCTTAAGTCCTCAAGCTGTCTTTAGTCGCTTACATTGTAATGCCCGCCGCGACTGCATCAAGTTTCCTTCAATTTTCCCGATGTCGCGACCGCATAACTAGACAATGCAAGCCCCAAAACCGCACATTAGTTACCCAAATAAGTTTACTTTCGCCCGCCATTTTTTGTACTTTACTCCACCGATTGCTGCATTTTTCTACCGGCTTTTCTTCTTCTTTCACACTCCCGCTAATAACAAATTAGTGAGTTTCTTCATACTCGTATATTAATTATTCCTTTCTGATGAAAAACAGAAAATGGATTAAAAATAGATGACTTTTAAGCTCATCAAACTCCCTTAAACTTAAAGTTTTGTCATTCTCAAGCAAAGGGAAAGAAAGAATTGTTTGTCCTCAAACAAAAAAAGACATTTTTATGTTCCGTCTTGCAAGAGGCCAATTTTGTCAAATATTAAGAATGAATTGTTTTCTTCGTACATCTAACTTCAGTCCAGCTTCAAGGTCGGCTTACATTTTATAGTATACAAAACTAAACTCGTTGAAATTGTTTTACAAACCACATAATCATTAGACTCGTTGAATAATAGATTATTTTCCTTTCATCTTCATACCGAAATACTTAACTCCCTAAAGTCCTCTGCGCTTTGATTGTTTCCATATTTCCAAATTCTAGGTTTGTTTTTCTTATTGATCCTCACTAATGTAGGTGATTTCAAATTCTCTCAACATCAATCGTGTCTTTCGGGGTTTATATTGTTAGGCTTGGGTAATGGGTAGGATGGAAGGAATTTTAGGTTAAGATTACCCCAACCTTTCTCTCTCCTCTTCTGCCCTTTCTTTCTTGTAGTTTCTCTAATAAAACTCCCCTAAACTTCATGTTTGGGACATCTCTTTGATTTCTTCAATTTAGAATTGTATGCCCCCTATTTCTCACTTGTAATTCCACTGGGGAAATTTCCTTTGTTTGTCAAGCAATTGATAGTAATGTTTTAACTTTTAGGCTTTCTAACACTCTTAGCGAACTTCAAGCTAAGAGCTCCCATACCTCGATGACATTAGGGGTACTAAAAAGGCTGAAACACCCCTAAGAACTTAATTGTTCAAGAGAGTTAAAGCACAAGATAAAACTTAGTCCCTATGTTTTCTTTTCATTGCATTTTCATTTTGCCTTTTCTTTTCATTTCCTTATTTCTTTTTTTTTTTTTATTTTCCTCCTTGAGTTCCTCAAAAACCTATACTCCCCTAAACTTCATTTCTTTCTTCCTCCTTGAACTCCTCGGGAAATCATAGGTCTCATCGGCTGATTGATTTCTTTGAATGTCAGGGTTTCACTGTCTATTTTTTCAAAATAAGCTTGTTGGCCTAATTGAACTAAGGTGTATGCATCAAAGATATGAATAGGATGGCTGGGGAATGACCTAAACTATCCAAGAATGGCCTGATCATCTCACACCAGACACCTAGAATTTCGCCTTAACTGACAATCTAACAAATTTAGAATTTGGATTCGAACAGCTTGTGACTAACCATAATGATTGTATTGACTCATTTTTGTTGATGAGTAGTTAAATTCACTGGAGCATTCAACAGTTCCTCGACTTATCGTTTCGTACTCACAAACTCAAATATATGTCTTGTTCCTTCTATTGTATTACCTTCCTCTATTCCTCGACTTATCGCTTAGACTTAAGTCACTTGTGACTTTCTCAGGTTTCAATCAAACTGTATTCACTCGCCCTTATTCTACATTTCAATTATTCCTAATCTAACTCCGCTTTCATTCAATTCCATCCCCATTACATCTCGCCAGCTTTTTGTCTTTGAACTAGTTCCTACTTTATTTTCCCAACTATGCAACCACAAAGTAACACAAAATTTAACAAACCAAATAACACAACAATTCATTTCATAAATTTAGTCATTTTATTTCTGATTCAATCTGCAAATGTTGGATACATAAGACGCTTGGAAGGTAAGGAAGGTCAGCTTGGGAAGAAGTCTATCTTTTCTTTTGGACGAGGCAAAGAAAGATATTAGGGATCTATGTGTCTAGTGGTATTCAAATGAGTCAGGAAATTCCAGGAAATTCTACTTCCTCTCTTCCTTTTCTAAGTTTCCTCTCAACTGATCTTCTCGATCTTCAATGAAGATCCTACTGAGAGATCAACCTCTCTGCTTAGCTCATCTTGTCTCTCCTAGCCGCTCATTGTGTTTTCCATTTCAATATTATTTCCGTGAATTGAAAGATTGTTGTTAATCGATCCAAATTTTCTAAATCTATTCTTATGTCTCGTAGGGATTCAGCATCCTTTTCGCTTTGCCTCTATCATCCGCTTTATTTCTCAAAATCTTTTGTAGAGACTTGTATAAAATTTGGAATCCTTGATTTGTTCTCTCAATTTGGCTTCCTCGTTCTACCTCCTTTTCATGATGGTTAAGAGTCGACAATCACGCTCAAACCGATTATAAAAAGATTCATGACTCAAATTCTTGAGTTTCGTAGAAGGTCACATCTCTTTCCTTCACTCTTTCTTGAAGTCCCTTTTTGTCGAAGAACCTCTTTTCACTGCTCTTCTCTCTCTTTCACCTCTTCCTCCCATTGCCGACCCTCTCTTTTAACTCTTTTCATAAACTCCTTCCCCAATTTTGTCGCATTCCACTCTTTTCCCTTTCTTCCATCTTTTCCATGGCACAGGACCTCCATTATTGAATTGTTCTCTGTTCTCCTGAGCCTCCTCCCCGCTCTCCGAATGCCTGCTTGCATAGGAGGAGAACTAGCTAAGGCGGGAGAAACTGGTGGGCTTCTTTCATCCTCGCCTTCATCGTCCTGCAAAAATGTGGAAGTATTATTTTCGGATGATTTTCCTGATTCTCTTCTCTTCGCCGCAACCCCAAAGTCTCCTCTTCTGCCCTGCACTGAGCTTCTTCTCTGTTTTAATTAACACCCCCTTTGTTTTGCTCTCGGGTCCCTTGCTCACTCCCGCTGCGCAGGGAGCTGATGTCATGGACCTTCTTCTTCCCAGACTCCTTCACCCTTGTAAATTCCTTTAAACATAAAACAGCTTATCATACGGGGTGAGGTGACGCCCCTTGTTTCCTCTATGGTACCTCATTATAGAATTTTCAATTATTAATTAATATCGAGTTTGTAAATTCTTTTAAAATAGCATACAAAGATAATTGTTTCCCCTCGCTCTCTTTACTCGTGCACAATCATTGTCAGACCAAAACAGGCCAAGAACAGAATCCATACCTAAATTCTCTTAAGGCTTCCCTGTTTCAGTTTTGGTTCTCCTTCACCTTGTCCCCAGCTGCTTTTCAATGTTGAGCCTTTGGCAATCTTCAAAATTGGGTGTTCCAAGAGCTTTTCAACTCGGGACCCATGCCAGGCCCCGCCATTCCATATGCTTCACATGGCTGGCTCCATATGGTACCCACACTCCTGTTCAACACAAGGTTATCTTCCCGCCTACCGCATTGAGTAAAATTCTTTCACCACCGTCAGCCCGACTCGATGTGCTGAGAAAGCTTCCCAACCTCTTTGCTTCAATCATCTCCTCAAAGCGGGTGGCTTCAATCTTCTTTCTGATACGAACCTCTTGTTGGCATAGTGCTTCTTCCAATAAACAAGCTCTCCGATACAAAATCTCTACTTCTTCTTCTTGCTTTTCCTTTCATTCAGTCCTTTTCTTCGAAATCGCGGTGCCTCTCTGTGCTTCTACGGGGCATCTCTTCCACGCTCTTCCTGCCGATTTCTTCTTCCTGTCGCATTATATTCCTCCATGATCTCTTCCAAAGTTAGGTACAGGTTTATACTCAGCCATCGAAACTAAGGAAAGCCAAGATTTAGAGCCAGGTTTTCGTGAATTGAGACTCGTATGAAGGAGGGGATGAAACCCAAGCTTCTCGAAGCGTGGAGCTTGTTCAGGGAAAATTTCAACAATTTCGTAATTCAACTGCTTTTGTGGGCTAATTATTATTTCATTAAATTCGCTTGTCGCGACATCAATTCTGTTTCACTTTATTTATGACATTAATAATTTTAGGGCATTTAAGAGGGTGAGTTGCTGGCACTGGGGTCCCTTGTCGCGACATACTAAGTTTGTCGCGACATAACTAGGTTTTAGACATCGCTTTGCCCCATGTCGTGACTTTGTGAATTTTCAAATCTTGTTTATGTCACATCTGCGCCCTTAGTTTAATGATCTCTAAAACTTAAATTCCTTTATTAATCCTATACTTTAGACATTTATTCAGTTTCTCCAATCGTAAATTCAACAAGCACCACTCATATTTCATGTGCTTTGGTTTAGGAGGTGTTACCCCTTGTTCATGCTCTGTATTTCGCAAGTTGCCTGAGGTGTCCCGAGTTGTTTTTTCTCACTCTTTGCTCTTTCACCCTCACACATACCGTATGATTCAAGAAAATTTAATTAAACTACAATTAACTTCTCAAACTTAAATCTATCTTTATATGAACTAGTAAAACGAAATGACCTGCAAACAAAATTCAAAACTAAAAAACACCCAAATTTCTACAAGGCCTCCCATCAGTCGCTTCGCTTGAGTCCTTAGTCGGACTTGTTGTTTTGGTTCTTCTTCCTTCTTAGATAACCTTGGAGCTCTTCCATTCCTTCCTTGCTTAGATAATGCTTCGCTTCTTTGTCCATCGACTTTGAATTCTTCCGCACACCTAATGTCACTGCCTCCAAATGTATTGCTTGACACCACTGTATAGCCCACTCCCATTTGATTTCAACTTTCGGGAACAATTTCCTCACAAATTAGAATTAAAATAAAGAGAACTCCGTTCCCTAAGCCCGAACTCTTCTCAAGATCCTTGATCACTTATTTTTCTGCCTTATCCTCAGATTCTAGCATTATCATAGTTTCATTTCCTCAATTCTTCCAGCCACATTTGAGCAAATCTCTTCCTTTGCCGCTTTAAATCAAGTTAACCCTTGATGGCCCATATCATTTTATATTCCAATTCTGTAGGTAGGTGACATGGTTTGCCAAAAACAATTCGTATGGGACATTCCAATGGAGTTTCAGATGCACCTCAGACTAGTGCACTCATCAAGCTCGAAGACCAATCCTTCCCGCTGAGCTCGCGCCTTTTCAAGTATTCTTTTAATCTCCCCTCGCTGGAAATCATTCACTGGTCCTGACGATAAGCTGCACTCATTACATGCTCGATCCCATACCCGTTTCATGAGTTTGCAAATATTTGCTTGCAAATGGCTTCATCACTAATGATAGTTAAGGCGTTCAACAAATCAAGCCAAATATTTTTTTGCAAAAACTCACAACTTATTAGCATCATTCCTGGATAAGCCATCAGTTTCCACCCATTTGAACATAATCAACTCCGCTAGCAAGATGTGTGTGTTCCCAAATGATGCATGAATTGGTCCCATAAAATCTATCCCCCATATATCAAAGATTTGCACCACCATTATACTCTTAGGGCATTTCATTTACGTCATTGATATTTCCAATCTTGGCATCTATCACACAATTTAACCCACTCAAAGACAATCTCTCAAGATAGTGGGCCAATAAAACCCGATCGAGTATCTTATGATCGCTCTTTCTCCCGAAAATGACCCCCATATGGTGATGCATGGCATTCATTCGTAATTTGCCTTGTTCATTTTTTTTGGCACACATTTTCTTATTATCATGTCAGCATTCCTTTAAATAACAAAGGGATCATCCTATAAATATAATAATTCGCCGTCGCTCCAGTTTTCTTCACAGAAATGAATTCTCATGAATTACTCCACAAGCTAAATAGTTCACAATATCGCATACCATGGAAGTCGGGAAGGAAACTTAAATAGTTGCCTATCCGGGAAGTTCTCTCACATCATTACTTTCTTCTTCAAGAAGGTTTTTCTCTACTCTTTGACAAGTGATCGCCATCACATTGTCACACCCCTTTATCCTCGATCTCCAAGTCAAACTTCGTAATAACAAGACCCACCTTATCAATCTCGGGTTTAGCTTCCTTTCTTGACACTGTGTACTTGATCGCGTGATTAGTATGAATAATAACATGGGATCCCAAAATGTATTGTCGAAATTTTCACAAGAAAATACTATGGCTAGCATCTCCTTTCTATTGTCGTAGCAATTTTCAGGCTTCATCAAGGCTCTACTAGCATAGTATATGGTCTTGACATTTTCTCCTTTCTTTGCCCTAGATACCCTATTGCAAAATCACTCAGCATCACACATTATTTCAAATCCCTGATCCCATTCTAGTGCAGCCATTATAGGTGCCTGAACCAATTTGATCTTGATTTCTTCTGCAAAGTAAATTTATGTGAGTCATCAAAATTAAACCTCAGGGATCTTCTCCAAGAATCTAGCATGTTGGTCCGGCTATATTTTGAGAAGTCTTTTGGATGAATCTTCTATAAAACCCAGACGCCCTAAGAAGTTTACCTCTTTTACTGTGGTAGGTGGTGCAAGAGTTTTGATGATGGATACCTTGGATTGGTCTACTCTACCCGCAGTTGGTAAATTTTATACCCAAGAACAATACTGCTACCATAAATGGCATTTTTCCCACCACACAGGCCGTTTGTCTCGCATCTTTGAAGCACTGCTTTCTGTGTTCTTCAAACACCGATCAAAACTCGGATCCATACACAAAAGTGAAGTCAGTCCATAAAAATTTCCATAACGCCTTCAACCAAAGGCCTAAAATATTTACATCATACACCTCGAATGTAGTAGAGATATATGTTCCAAATGGCATCCTTTTGAAGGCAAAGGTACCCATAGGCATGTGAATGTGGTCTTCTGGTCCTCATGCAATAGCAACTGATTATATCCCGACTCACTCATCCAAGAAACAAAATGAGGGTGGTCCCAAGCAATCCATTCACACATTTGATCAATAAAGGGTGGTGAAATGTGATCTTTCCGGTGGTCGTGTTCGCCTCGTAATCAATGCATACCCTCCATCCTTGCCACTGTCTTGTTGAATCAATTACTTTTTCTTAATAAGGGATCACAAAGAAACCTAATTCCTTCTTGGAACCACATGGACTGGCTCACCAAGGACTATCTCGAAATTGTATAGATAAACCAAAGATTCAAAGAATTGGAGTACCTCCTTCCACTCACCTTCATCACCGGATTCATTTCCTTTGATGTTCCTCCTACATATGGCTTTAAAGTTTCTTCTAGCACTTTGGTGCATGCAAATTGATGGATTTGATACCTTCCACCTCAATGGACCAAGCTATAGACTTTATGCTTCTTTAAGATTCGTCGCAACCTCTGCCTCATCATCACTAAGTCTGCGTGAGAATTCACCGGTCTTCTTTTTCGCGATTCTGGCAAGCATACTTCAAATGACTTGGCAATTCTTCAACACTGGGCCTCTTTCATCGGTTTCTTGATGAATTTCCCTTTGTCATTTCCACATGAGCCAGCTCACACAAAGTTTCTTACTTAATGAAACTGAAGATATGGGAGAATCTGCAGTAGTCATTCAATATACTAAATCATCTCTTTTTCATTGATAAAATTCGAAAGCATTACAATCATTGTGAACATCAGATCGGGAGAGTAGACATCATCAATTGTACGTACTTTCCGTCTATGTCTATATCTCCTCGCATGCTTTTGATCAGTTGAAAGCAGCAGCCTTCCTCCAACCTCAAGGTGAGAACTCGTATGTCGAACATGCCTCCACAGCTAGGAATGGTCTCCCAAGAATGTGGGTACTTGCGAATCTTCTTCCATGTCCAGACAATGAAGTCTAATGAGAAAGAAATTCTCAACAAGATTCAAGACATCTTCCATGACTCCTTCAGGTTCACTGAATGATCTGTCTGCATTTGAAGAGGCCAGCAGGGAATAACCTCCCCAAACTTAATTGGTTGGCAAAAAGAAAAATGCATCAAGTTTATACTAGCTCCCGAGTCACGTAGAGTTTCTCCTGAATTCCACCTCCAATGATGCAAGGAATTGTAAACTCCTGGATCCTTCATCTTTAAGGTGCAATTCTTTCTTTATCACAAGATCAAGTAGCAGCTAGATTCACAATCCTCTTCTACTATCTTTCTTTCGCTCAGCATGTCCTTCAGGAATTTTGCATATAGTGGCATATGAGTTACCACTTCTGTAAAGGGCATACTGATCTCTAGCTTTTGAAAGGTTTTCAAAAACCTTGCAAACTGCTCCTCTATCCTTGATTTCTGCAGTCTCTGTGGAAATGGGACTGTAGGTCTAGAGCCTTTGATATCCTTCCTGTCCACTCCTTCTTTCTTTTTCCAAAGCTTCCTCTTTCCGGGCTTTCTTCTTGTCGCCATTTTCTTTCATCTTTCTAACTCCCCACTCCTAAGCCGCACACCCATGCAGCCTTTCTGATTCTTCAGGTCATCGTGGGAAGGCATCTTCTCTGGCTGCGGTGGTTGGGGCCAACCGCCCACTTTGTGTCTCCGTGCTCTGTGACATCAGGGTACTCAAAATTTCTGAGAATTGGCAGCAGCTTGCTCTAATTCCCGCAAACTTTTGTTCATGGAGGTTCAAACAACCTTCCTTATTATCCCCATGAAATGCAGCATCTATTCTTTCAAAAGTCTGGGGCACCTCTAACCCCGACATTCATTTCGTGTCTTACTCTCGCCGCCGGAACTCGTGGTCGTTGATAACCCGTTGAGGGTTCCGTCCATGCTCGCCTTGTGAAGCCCCCTCCACCATATGAGAGTTCTCATGGTTCCCGTTGCTGGGCATAATAGTCGTGTGTTAGTATTGGGTCTGAAATGGTAATTTCGACCCCCAGATACTAACTCTTCAAGATCATAGAATTGTTCTTCAAGAGCCTCTCAAAGACTTCCCTTCACAACTCCCTTTCAACTACTCCTATCCTCACGGCAAGTGTGTGTCTTCCTTCGTCATTCAGCCCGTGCATAATGGTATCCAACTCTGGGCCTCCATGGCTGCCTTCACCCGCTTCAGCTCCATGATCCCCTTCTCTCAAGAGTTTCAAAACTCGTATGAGTTTTCATATTGCATTTAGCCGTGTCTTCAATCGCCTCTCTCGCTTCTTCGCACTTCTTTTTCGCTTGATACCACAACATGAAGTATCACGATCCCCTTTGATATATCATTCAAGGCATGATATACAATGTCCATCCAGTCTTCGATCTATCCCATGCATTGACATCTTCTCTCAAGAACCGTTTGAATCTTCCTGAAGCTACATACCGATTCGTACTACGAGGGTCGAGCTAAAATCAACAAAATTTATATACACCTAAGTTCCTACTACTGTCGTAGTCAAGCTACTGCAGTATAGTGGTCTAGGGTCGAACACGGGGATGGGTTTTCATCCTAAAAATGATTTGCATAAGTGCACGAAGGTAAGGCTTTCTATTTGGACTCTTTGGATTTGTGTTTCAAAAAAAATCAGTGGAAGTAGTTTGAAAGCTGAGAAATTGTAAAAACTGAAAGTGAAGTGTAAAAAAGTTAACTTTGAAGATTTAGGTCACTAACTTGTAAGTTGTATAGTCAGTGTCCTCGTTTTATCCTCAAGTATGACAAGCAACCCATAGTCCAAGGCATAATCTGACTTATGTTTAACTAGCAAACCTAACCCTAAAAAACAACTTCTATTTGAGTTAACATGTAACATGCAGCTAGCGACTCTTTCGCTTGAAACCCTAGCATTAAATATCATTCTCGTGAGGCTCGTAAAGACCATCTAATGAACCACAAAGGTATCTAGCAACAAGTATGCAATCGTATCCTTAAAGCATGAGAGTATTGGCCAACCAATAACATTCAAAGCTATTCAACCCTAATTTGAGAAGACGAGGGGCTATAAATACAAGACTGTAGCTTTTAACACAAGCAGGACAACATGCATATGCCCCACTACCAAGCTAGCCTTCCCTCTCTTCAAGAAAGGAGGCTTAGCCAAGCATCTCTTAAGTTGTCATCCCCAAGAGGGGTACTCAAGTGTACCAAGAAAGTAAAGAGAAAGAGGAGAGAGAAGAGAGAAAGCAAAACCCAATTAAAAATACGAGACCTTTATTTACAAAATGAAACTTACAAAATTTCTTCTCCCCCCAAATTCTTGCTTCCCCCAAAATTCTCTCCCTTTATTACAAAAAGAGAGGGGTTTATATAGGCCATCTCAATACATGAAAATACCAAAAAAACCTACAAATTTGGCTAAGTTAAAGGACAAGAGAGTAATACACCAAATTTGGAGTCGGTTAGCATTAAATACAAAACATGATCTAGAAGTGCTGAATTTCGCTAGATCAAGAATTTCGCTAGGGTAGCGAAATCACCATGCATAGCGAAACAGGCAATTCTCGCTAAGGCTTGCACTTCGCTAGCTAGCTAAATTTCTCTAGCTGGGGCCAAATTTCGCTAGCTTAGAGAAATCCTCGTGAGTAGCGGGGGTCTGAAATTCCCGCTAGGAACGCGCCTAGCGAAAATCAGGTCTAGCGAATTGGCAATTTTCGCTAAGATTACGAAATTTTCGCTAAGGTTGCGAAGCTCCTCGCAATCCTAAATAAATGTTCTCGCAATCTTAGCGAAATCTCGGGATCTACGATCTTCACCGCATTGCTTCCCGTCCTCACCGCATCACTTTTTTCTTTCACTCTCGCTTCGCTTCACACTTTCGGGCCGGTTGGATGGTCGACACTTGAGTCTTCAAACTTCATGATTCATCATACATCCCGATATATTGAACTTCTAAAGTGCTTAAAAAAAACCTCGCAAAATGTTCAAAAATACTCTCTAAATGGTATAAGTGCTACTAAGAAGACTTGAACACTTCAATTGGTATAAATGACATGATTAATGCGCAAAAGCACCTAAACCTATCTAATATGTGTAGTTCAAAATAGCACTGGGCACTAATCACATACGTGCTTTCTATCTTCCCACAAACACAATGATTTCCTTCTCTCCTCGATAAGGAGGGTCAATGGGGGAAGACCACCAAGTAGGCCTCTACTAACCCCCGCCAAGTATCAATAACCACATGGTAAAGATTCATACCATGTAGTTGCTGTATCTCTTAGAGAGAATGGAATAGATGCAGTTTGATAACTTCCTCGGTCTCACCTCATTCAACTTCACTATTAGCCATCCCGAGAAATCTTCCCAAAAGCCTGCTGGGTCTCCGTGGGATGACTGCAAACTGACAAGTTGCTGGACCATTGTAATTAGTGCGCTTAAGTTCAAAAATTGTTTGGTGATCAATAGCCGGCCGCCCGATCAAGTAGAGTACTATCTTGAATAATTCCGGCCTAAGTCCCTCCATAGTACGTTGATCGGGAGGCCTTCTAGCCAGCTTCTCTATGCTTCATTCTCATCCGCTCTTCGTCGCTATGGTCAGAAGCTTTCTGCTTTCTTTATCTTTCTCAAGCTTCTGAGTATTCTCTCTAATTCTCCGTGGTCATTGAATCAGACGTTGGTTCTCAAGGCTTCTCATGCATTAAAATTTTGTCCCCAAATCAAAACATAGTTACATTAATAGATGAGTCCTGTCAACAATTATTTTCAATATGGTTTGTTAAAGGTTAGTGGCAAAATAACCACGCTTGAAAAGCTATTTCTTTGTTCTTTCTTCAAATGTCCAAATTAGCATTTCCTTCTTCATTCACATCGATGACAAATTTGATCTGCAAGAACGGCTAGCAAAACTTGTTGACTGATCGAGTACGTGATACGCGTATAACACAATTACCAAAAGATTATTATCTAATCCCTGAACTACTTCCATTTTAACTTGTTGACTGACCATTTGATGTACACCAAATGATGACAAAATACCTAAGGACTATTATCTAACCCTAAATAACAATACCATAAGACTCGCGAAGACTACATCAATAAATTGTAATGGATCAAAACACCTATCTAAATTTGAGACTTATTACCCAAGGACTATCTGCCTAATCCTCAAGAAATAAACCATTAAACTCAGTGTGAGTTTCTTAAGTATTACTTGATTAAAGATATTTTTGTAAGAGTAAACCATTTTCTTGTGGTTTGATCCAAAGATATCAAGTGCACAAAGTGGTCGACAAGTAATAAATGGATTTAAGTCTGCATATCGATCCTAATAGGATCTCAAGAATTTTTCAATCAATCACCCCAACTACTTAAGCCTCATATCATTTGGACGATAATACGATAATGAGATTTTGCTTTGAAAGCTTGAAATGAATGATGTAAAGAAAAATGAATAAACAATAAATGAATTGAATATCAAACAAAATAACAAATTTAGATTTGGTCAGCTTATCTCTAAAGAAAATATCAATAATCGCCTATCGCAAGAATCAATTCCTACAACAGATCGCATCTTAAGCCAACTACGTATCTTTAAAACTAAATTAAGGATTAATAAAGTGACCGGATCTCTCCCAACCACCCGCTTCATCATCTCACCTTAACTCGTTTATCTCGAACACGTAGCGAAATAACTACTTTAAAACTAGTAGCCTCTGCTATGGGTATTTTTCTTCTCAATACTTCATACCCACAACATCGACCGTAAACCCGAGCTCCTTCAATTTAGCTCAATGGCCGAGAATGCACCTATACCCGGTTCCTCACCCTCAAATAGAATGATTCTTCCTTGATCGATCCCTCACACCTGATCGAATTCACTATTCGACCGAGGTGAACTCCTCAGATACTTAAATTTATAACTCACTCAACCTATCTCTGCTATAAGCGAGAAGAGGATGTAATGATTTAAATATACAGAGCGCATTAGATCAAGAAATTGTGTTCAAATACCTTCCCGAAATTGTTTCTTCTCTCGTGAATGCTCTATGTCACCCCGTGAGGGCCTCTGGAAATCGAAACAAAACAACCTCGTTATGGATAAAAGAGACCGAAATCGATCAATTCCAAGAACACGCAAACCAAAGAAGTCGATGAACATCCAAGTTCAGCTATTATTAATAAAATACTGTATGAAAGATTATTTCTAACAATAACGTCAATTCAATGGAAGCTGGGTTTCTAAATTACTGATTATACCATACATTGGCTTGCTGATCAAGAAAACCACTGTAAATCGGAAACTAGGTGTTCGAAATCCTAGAATTTGTCTGGAATTTGAACAACCAGACAGTAATTTTAAGAAATATACATCTACATTCAGCTCAACTTTACAAATTTAACGCTCAAATCCAAATTAGAAACGAAATACACACTAATCTATCTAAAATAAAATGGAAAAGAAAACGAAACAAAAGAAAGAAAAGAAAAGAAAAGAAAAAAATAAAAAATAGCTGTGAGCCTTCAAGAACCTGCATCTCCTTCAGCCGCCAAGAGCCGCTTCTCATGGTAGCAAATTTCAGATGTATAGAAGGTCATTCCTAATTTCACGCCCAGGATTTCCCCAATGGATCGGCCTATGTTATCAGTTTCGTCATGACAAAGCCCTCGCTTCGCCACATCGCTAGTTTGGCACTCTCGCTGCAAGATTTATCAAGAAGTCATGATATTCCTTTGTTTTCTTGTAAGCACCTTATGTCGCGACAAGGAATCAATGTCGCGACATCAACCTTATTCTCTACAACCTTTAAATGATGGTTTCTGATGTCGCGACATCAATCTTTTGTGGCGACATCACTCTATGGCTCCACAGTTTTAATCAAGTTGCCCTCGGCGTCGCGACATCGATCTCTTGTCGTGACATCGCCAGCGTCTTCGCAGCCCTTCAACTCGATGATTGATGTCAGCGAAGACAATCTCTCGTCATGACATCACTTTAAGGCTCGCAACTTTGAATTAATGCTCCTAGTGTGTCGCGACATCGCATCTCGTCGGGGACATCACTGGTCTCATGTGTTCTTTGAACTTCAGAAATTCTTATGTCGCGACATCGATCTCTCGTCGCATCAACTTTAGTCTCCGAGGCTTCAATCAGAGTCTATGTCGCTAATTCCTCAATCCTCGTCGCGACAAAGCAGCCTAATGTTCTAATGTTTTTGAAGCTTCCACTGATGGTTCCCGATGTCGCAGACATCAACTTCTTGTCGCTACATCAACTTTAGGAACCGTGAATCGTGAATCGGTATTATTTATGTCGCGACATCAACTTTGTCGCTGACGATCAACTTAAATCTCTACAAACTTCAATCGATGGAGTTTCGATGTCGCGACATCAACCTCGTCGCGACATCACTTTATGGAATCGCGCCTTTCAACTGAGAAGTCTCATGTCGCGACCTCGACCTTGTCGCGACATCGATTATGGCCTCGCATTTAAATCGGTTGTGCTTGGTGTCGCTGACACAGTCCTCTGTCATAATTACAGCCTTAAATCACATAAGCTCTAATCTTTTCAAACCCGCTATACAATATAGGTGCTTCTCTTGTCACGTCCTCCATCCCTTGTCGCGACATCGATCTTTGTCGCAACATCTCATGTCGGCCGCGACATCATTTCTGTCTCCGTTATCTTCGCTTACATTGTAATGCCCGTCATGACTGCATCAAGTTTCTCTCGAATTTTCCTCGATGTCGCGACCGCATAACTCGACAATGCAAGCCCAAAACTCGCAACATTAGTTACCCAATTGCCATTTCCTCGTCCCACATTTCTCAGATTTTACTCCACCGATTGTCGTGATTTTTCTATCGCTTTTTCTTCTTTCTTTCACACTCCCCGCTAATAACAAATTAGTGCCTTTCATAATTCTCGCATATTAATTATTCCTTTTCGCATGAAAATCAAATGTGTAAAATGGATTAAAATATGACTTTTAAGCTCATCAATATTGTCCTCCAAGCAAAGATTGAGTACTTATCACCCCACTTGTATACCCTTCCATCAAGGAGCCAGGTCTAAAGACGTACATCGAAGAAAAGTACGGCCCGAAGCCCCTTAAATTTTTGGAGGATCGCATCCATGTCAGATTTAATTTATCTCGATGGACCTGGGCCGCCTCGAACCTCATTGTGAAGTCTCGAATAGACTCTTCTTCATGCTTGAGAATT
The DNA here is from genome assembly GCA_016808115.1 of Tetrastigma voinierianum. Lineage (NCBI taxonomy): Eukaryota > Viridiplantae > Streptophyta > Magnoliopsida > Vitales > Vitaceae > Tetrastigma > Tetrastigma voinierianum. The sequence continues at coordinate 341,752 of JAEQBH010001932.1, read as the reverse complement.
GTTAGTAAGGATTTGATGTTCCTTTTTTATCTCACTGAATAAAGATACTATGATACTAATGCCCCTCATAGTTCATTGAACGAGTTTATTGAGTTACATGGGAGCTTGTGGAACCCAGACAACGCAAGACCCTACAAGCTAGCCTAGAACACTTTACACAACAGACGGTCATTACAGGCATTTAGGATCATCGCCTGATTATAATGGAGCATATGATCGTAAGGGTTAGCAGCACCATTGAATGTGGTAAAAGCTGATATGACAAACCCACGAGGCGGCTCATAATCAAGGATGAAGAGAGCATGCGACATGTAGAACGTCGGCCCTATACCAAAGGCAGAATGTACAAGTGGCATTGGTGGCATCATGCCTACAGGCAATACTGATGGCGTCGCACCTTTGGGTAATACTAACATGTTCCCAGGGGCCTGAACTTGCTGGTTTTGCCTCTTGCTTACTTTACTCCTTACCCTGCGAGACGCGCAACTAACAGTATCACTGAAGGCAGGGTGTTGCGAAGGCCTTTTATGCGATTTGGCCTTTGTGCTCCCTCTAGTATCCTTTGTTGGTGAGAGACTCAAAGGTGAAGAACTGCTCGAAGACAACTCATCATATGTTGGGGTATTGACATCGTCAAAGACAATGGACTCCTTCCCTCTATTACAAGCGATCAGACGCACATCTCGACCGGTATTTGGTACATCTTTTCCAAGATTGCGGCTTTTTTTTATCTAGGCCTACAACTAGTCGTTCTCCCATTGAAAGCGTTTGACGTGGCCTTGCAACTCCTTCATCTACCTTGCTTGCTTCTCTTGTTTCCTCCCCAGGTCTTAACGCCAATAGAGGAATTTGTCCTCTAGCGATTGGATCATCGGATTGGTTGACATTGTGACTGATTTAGGCGAATTAGGTTTGAAAAGGGGAACCGACAAAGTTCCAGGCGACGAAGGGCTAGTAGACAATAGTTGAAGCCAAGCCCTTGTAGCTTATAAACGAGACTTTTTGTTCGATTCCCACAGATGGCGCCAATTGTTGTTACCTTGATTGTTTGAACCCCTAGGCATCAGCAGAGTAATGTAAACCTGTAAAAGGGCGATCCTGGCTGATGGTGGGTCGACCGCCTCCGATGATTACTAAGTCAAGAAAAATACAGAGGAAGAAGAAGAAAGTATGTGCACCAAATTGCTTACCTCCCATTGTGTGGATCTCTTCCTCGATTTATAGAAAGTGGTTCACGAACTCACATGATCAGAAAGAAAACTTTAATCGTAGGGATAAAATATCTTATTCTATATCAAGGATTAATTCTTCCTTATCAAGGATTAATCCTTTCGGGAAATAATGGATTTGGACACTAGCTTATCCGTTGATAAATATCATTTGCGTATTTTTCGCCTTCGTATTCTTTTCCATAATGAACTTCCCATACGAGGTAAGATGGCCGACTGGGGGACTTAAAATTCTAGACGGGCTATCCAGGAGCTAGTCCATGGGAAGACTAGCGGCCAAGCGATCCATGGGCCCATTGAGTAGTGGGTCTAAAGACCATGGTACTGTTGACTGGATCAGAGTATGTACACAAGTGTATAACACAATTACAAAAAGATTATTATCTAATCCACTTAAGAACGGCGCCTATAAAACTGTTGGACTGATCATTTGATGTACACCAAAGTTATGACGTTTATCACAAGGACTATTATCAACTCTGAAACAATACCATAAGACTCGTTAAGACTACATCAATAAATTGTTATGGATCAAAACACTATTCAAATTTGAGACTTGCCACCCAAGGACTATGGTCTAATCCTCGCAATAAAAATCCATTAAATTTGGAGTGTGAGTTTCAAGTATTACTTGATTAAGATATTTTTGTAAGAGTAAACCATTTTCGCGGGTTTGATCCAAAGATACCGCAAGTGCAATGTGTCGACAAGTAATAAAATGGATTTAAAAGTCCGTGATATCGATCCTACGGTAGATCTCAAGAATTTTTCAATCAACTACCCCAACTACTTAAGCTCCATACTATTTGGACGATAATACGATAATAAGATTTTGCTTTGAAAGCTTGGAATGAATAATGTAAAGAAAAATGAATGAACAATAAATGAATTGAATATTGAAATATCAAAATAACAAATTTAGATTTAACAGTTATCTCTAAAGAACACATTGAATAATCAGCTATTATGAAGAATCAATTCCTACGCATGTACCGTATCTCTTTGGTTTTCGAACTGGGCGCATCTTTGGAACCAGTCCAAGGATTAATAAAGTGTGACCGATCTCTCCATACCACACACAGTCATCATCTCACCTTAACCTGCTTTCTCTCGAACACGTGGGGTGAAATAACTAATTTGAAAACTAGTTATTTTGTTCTGGTATTTTCTTCAATACTTCAGCACCACAACATGGACTGCGCACTTGAGGCCCTTCAAGTGAGTCATTGCTAAGGATGCACTTATACCGGGTTCCTCACCCCCAAAATTAGAATAGCTTACTCTTTCCTTGATTAGATCCCAACACTGGGATCGACCACTATTCGACCGAGTGAACTCTCCGTCTACTTAGATTTATAACCCACTCAACTCATTCCTGCTACAAGCGAGAAGAGATGTATTGATTTAAATATACAGAGCGCGCATTAGATCGCACATCGTTCAATACTTCCCGAATTGTTTTTACTCAGAATGCTCTCTCGTGGTCACCGAGGGCCTCCCGGAAATCGAGCTGAAAAACAACCTCGTTATGGGTAATGGTGACTGAAATCGATCAATTCATGAAACACGAAAACCAAAGAAGTCGATTTAACATCCGTTCGCCTATTATGAATGAAATACTGCAGGAAAGATTATTTCTGACAATAACGTCAATTCAATGGAAGCTGGGTTTCTAAATTACTGGTTATACCATACAATGGCTTGCTGATCAAGAAAACCACTGTAAACGGAAATCGTTCGAATCCCAAAATTTGTCTCGGAATTCAAACAACCGCATAGCAATTTTAAGAAATAAACACGCATTCAGCCAATCTCACATGCCTAACGTTCAAATCCAAATTAGAACGAAATACACACTAATCTAATCTAAAATAAAATGGAAAGAAAAACGAAAACAAAAGTAAGAAAAGAAAAGAAAAGAAAAGAAAAAAAAAAATACAGGAGCCTTCAGCAACCCAGATCTCTCTTTCAAGTCGCCAAGAGCTGCCTTTCTGTTGGTAGCAGCTTCGTATTTATAGGGTTCTCGTCAGTCTCAATTCCAATGCGCCAGGATTTCCCAATGGACTGCCCATGTTACTGCTCGTGTCGCGACCAAAGCCCTTGTCACGACATCGCTTAGTTTGGTACTTGTTGCAAAGATTTAGACAAGAAGTCATAATATTCCTTTGTTTTCTTGTAAGCACCTTATGTCACGACAAGGAATCAATGTCACATCAACCTTATTCTCTGCGAACCTTTAAATGATGGCTCGATGTCATGACATCACCCTTGTCGCAGATCACTCTATGGCTCCATTGTGCTTAATTGTTCTGTTCTCGATGTCGCGACATCGATCTCTTGTCGTGAAATCAGCTCATGTCTTCACAGTCCTTCACTGATGATTTCCACACGCTGTACATCAATCTATTGTCAATGACATCACTTTATGGCTCAAGAGTTTTGATTTGGTCGTTCTGCTATCGCACATTCACCCTCGTCAGCGACACGCCTTAGGTCTATGTACTCTTCAACTTAAGTTTTCGGCGTTCGACATCGATCTTTGTCGTGACATCGCCTTAGGGTCTCGTAGCCTCTTCAACTGATGGTTTCGATGTCGCGACATCAATCTTAAGTCTCTCGTTACCTTCGCTGTTTACATTGTAATGCCCTCGTCGCGACTGTATCCATTTTCTAATTTTCCCGATGTCGCACTGCATAACCCAACAATGCAAGCCCCAAAACTGCAACATTAGTTACCTACCGCTTTATTTTGCCCTGCCATTTTTTGTATTTTTACTCCACCGATTTCTGCATTTTTCTACTGCTTTTTCTTCTTTCTTTCACACTCCCCGCTAATAAATGACATTGGTGAGTTTGTTAATTTTACATATTAATATTCTTGACAGAAAATCAAACAGAAAAATGGATTAAAACATACTTAAGCTCATCAAACTCCCTTAAACTTAAAGTTTTGCTCATTCTCGCTAAAGGAAAGAAAGAATTGCTTTGTCCTCAAACAAAAGGACATTTTTCTGTTCTGGCCTTACAAAGAGCAAACACTTGGGTTGTTATAAGAACATTGTTTTCTGTACATCTAACTTCAAGTCCAGCTCAAGGTTGTTTTAATCTTATATATATAAAATTCAACTGTTGAAATTTGTTTTACAAACCACATAATCATTAGATCCTGCGAGAATAATAGATTATTTTCCTTTCTCATCTTCATAATTATCACTTAACTCCCTAAAGTCCTTCACAGCTTTATTGTCATATTTCAAATTCCATAGGTTTGTTTATATTGACTTCCACTAATGTAGGTGATTTCCAGCCTTCGCTGATCAATCAGTCTGGGGCTTCTATATTGTTAGTTTGGGCAGGTAAAGATGGAAGGAATTTTTGCAGTTAAGATTACCCCGAACTCTTTCTCTCCTCTTCTCCGCCTTTCTTTCTTGTAGCTCTTTAATGGTACTCCCTAAACTTCATGTTTGGAACATCTTCTCTTTGATTGCTTCAATTTAGAACCGTATGCCCTATTTCACTTGCACCAACTGGGAAATTTCTTATGTTTATCACCATTCGTGGATAGTGCAATGTTTATCTTTTTAGGCTTTCTAAACAATTCAGCTAACTCTGTTATAGCCCCACTACCTGTATGGTATTATAGGGTACTAGGTGTTGAAACACCCCCTAAGTAACTTAATTGTTCAAGAGAGTTAGGCCACAAGATAAAACTTATCCCTATAAGCTTTCTTTTCTATTGCATTTTCCGCTTCTTGCTTTTTCTTTTCATCCCTTTTAGTTCTCTAAAACATATATCTCCAAACTTCTATTTCTTTTCTTCCTCCTTAATTCCTGGAATTAATATGTTCTTATCAAGGATTGATTTTTAGATGGGTCAGTTTCCATCGCTTATTTTTTTTGAAAAAATAGGCTTGTTTAAGCTCACTTCTGAATCAAGTATATGCATCAAGATATAACAAGGATGGCTGAGAATAAGGTCAACCATCTCAAGAGTTCTGTATCATCTCTTTTGTCAATCAGATCACTTTAGATTTCGCTCAAATCCACACACTCCAACAATGAATCCTGAATAAATATTGTGACTAACCATATACTTGTATTGAATTCATTTTGTTATTATAGGCAAATTACTCTTGATATTTAATAGTTCCTCACTCATTGTTCACTACAAACTCAAAATATGTCTTGTTCCTTCATTAGAAGCTACCTTCCTTCATTCTGACTTATCGCTGAGATCTAAGTCACTTTTGCACTTTCAGGTTTCAATCAAACCGCATTCATTCGCCCTTATTCTACATTTCACTTTTATTCAATCAATCGTCATCTAATTCATCTCATTATATCTCATACAGCTTTTCATTTAAATAATTTACTTATTTTTCCTTCCTCTAACTATAACCACAACGAACACAAAATTTAACAAACTAAAATAAATACAACAATAATTCATTTTCAATTTTATCATTTTATTTTTAGATTCAATTAACGTGGATACACAAGATGGGCTTTCTGAAGGCAAAGTATGAGGCTTCAGTTTGGGAAGAAGTCTATCTCTTTCTTTGTGAGTAAAGAAAGATGGATAGGATCTGTGCCTGGGGTATTCAAACGAGCCGGAATGGAGGGAATTTCCTTACTTCTCTTCTTCCTTTCTCTTCTTAGTTTCCTTCTCAACTTGATCTTTCAATGAAGATCTCATTGAGAGATTCAACCTTCTTGTTTAGCTCATCTTGTCTCTTCCCAAGCCATTCATTGTGTTTTCCATTTCGCTCATTATTTTGAAAATTCGAAAGATCGTTGTTAATCAAATCCAAATTTTCTAGCCATTCTCTCTCGCCTCGTAGGATAAAGATCCTTTGCTTTTGCCTCATCATCCAGCTTATTCATGTGTAAATCTTTTTGTAGAGACTTGTATAAAAATTTGAATCCCTTAATTTGTTCTCCCAATTTGCCTTCCGTTTCCGCCCCTTTCTTCATGATAGTTAGAGCCGAGAATCACGCTCAAACCGACATATAAAAGTATTCAAGGACTCAAATTGAGTTTCGTAGAAGATCGCGATCTCTTTCCCTTCATTTCTTTCTTTAGTCCTCTTGCTGTTGAAGAACTTTCATCTGTTTCTTCTCTTTCTTTTCGGCTCTTCTTCCTAATACACATCTCTTTTAAATCTTTTCATAAACTCCCTCCTAATTCTTTTGTCTGCAGACATTCCAATTTTTCCCTGCCTTTCCATCTTCTTCTCGATGGCACTGAGGGCCCCATACATAGAATAGTTCTTGTTCTCCCCTTGAGTCCCAGCTTCTCGAATGCCTGCTTTTGCATAGAGGAACAGCTATGGGATGGAGAAATCTGCGCTTCTTTCATCCCGCCCTTCATCGTCTCGCAAATGTAAGTATTATTTTCGTGAGGATTTTCTGATTTCCTTCTTTCTTCGCCAAGAACCCCAAAGTCTCCTCTTCGTTTCGCGTACTGAGTTCTCCGTTTTAATCAAACACCCCCTTTTTCTTTGGTTTCGGGTCCCTTGCTCACTTCGTCAAGGGAGTGGTGATGTCATAGGGACCTCTTCTTTTCCTGCACTTTCACTCAAATTTTTAAACATAAAATAAATATTAGCTCGCGAGGTATCAACCCTCTGCTTTCCTTCATGGTACCTCATTATAGAATTTTCAAATTATTACTCCTACTGAGTAGCTGTACCCTTTTAACATAGCATACAAAGATAATTAAGCTCTTGTCTCTCATTGTGCACAATTCCCGTTGGGACCAAAACAAGAGGTCAAGAAATAAGACTACATACTCCTTTAAATTTCTTCAAGAAGGCTTCCCCGTTCGTGAGTTTTTGGTTCTCCTTCACCTTGTCCTAGTTGTGCTTCCGTCAAGTGAGCCTTTAAGCAATCTTCTCTCAAAATTTGTTTTTTCCAAGAGCTTTTGAACTCGGGACCCATGCTTCGTGCCCTCGCCATTCCATATGCTTCGCTAATGGCTTCGCCCATATGGCACCCACACCCTCTAACGAATATTTACAAGCATCTTTCCCGCCTACCGATTATAAAATTCTTTCACCACTGCTGTGTAGCCTAGACTTTTGATGTGCGCAGAAAGCTTCCCAACCTCTTTGTTCAATCATCTCCTCAAAGGGGTAGTGCAGGTTTCGAATCTTCTTCGACACTAACCCTTGCTGCATACAAGGCTTCTCTAGCTGGAATAAGCTCCTCCGATACAAAATCTTCTACTTCTTCTTCTTACTCTTCTTTTTCCTCGTCATTCTTCGTGAAACCGCCGTACCTCCGTGCTTCGTAAGTTCTTCCATCTGCTCTTCCTGATTTCTTCTTCGTCGCACATATTCCTCCATGATCTCTCCCAAAGTTAGGTACGAGGCTCAGGTTTCAACATTGAAACCTAAGGAAAGTTTTCTCGAGAGTCCGAGAGCTGTGGTTTTCTGTGAATTGAGAACTGTGGAAGGAACGGAGGACGAACTGCTTCTGGAGGAGTGGAGCTAAGTGGAAGAAGTTCTCCATCAGCTTGCAATTTAATCAAGTTTTGTGGGCTTTATCGTTTTATTAAATTCAAGATGTCGCGACTTCAATGCAAGTTGAAATTATATGTCGTCATTAAAATTAGGCAAAATTTAACTTTGCCCAACCGCAATTTTCCAATGATGTCGCCACATAAAATTTCTTGTCGCGATACAATCAACTGCGGACAAGTCGTCCCATGGCTACTACAATTATTTCCTCTATGTATGATGATGTCGCGACAACTCCCGCTAGGAGGAATTGCTCTTGTCTTAATTTCCTCGTCTTTTTCTTCCTTCACATCGACCGAAGTCACGGCATTCCACCTCGTCGCGAACTAATCGCATTTGCCTTTATATTTAATGAACAGAGGGTTTTTCATTCTTATCAACTCTCAAATCCTCAAAGATCAAATAAATCAATTTCACACGCCAGCTTCATACATGTATTCAATTAAATTTTCACAAAATTTTATAGGGAAAAAGAATGCTTCCCTTTTTCAGACATCTCCTTCCCGTGAATGTCGGAGTCGCTCCCGCATTGCCTTCTCTCATTTCCTCGCATTTTCGCACAAGCATTCTCGCAACATCATTTAAAGGATTACTACACCTCAATTACTTAGATTTCCAAATAGTCGTTATATAAAAATAAAACTTTAGAGAAAAAATCAAAGTGAATTCTAAATAAAATTGAAAATTAGAAATTGAAAGTCTTTTTGGGTTGCCTCCCATCACCAAGCCGTTTTCGAGTCCCAAATTGACTTCATTGCTGCTCTTCTTCTTCTGGGATAACCCGCCTGAGCTCTTCCATTCCTTCCTCCCCGCTAGATAGTGCTTCGCCTTTGTCCATTATCATGAATTCTTCTCGAGTATCACCCCACGTTACCGCTCCAAATGCATTGCTTGACACCACTGTACGGCCCACTTCATTTGGATTTCGCCTTTCCCAAACAATTTCATTTAGAATTAAAACAAGAGGAACCTGCTCCCTATTTCAACTCTTTCCTCGATCCTTTGATCATGCCATTTCTTTGTCTTATCCTTGCAGATGTAGCATTATCAAGCAGGGCTTCATTTCTCAATTCTTCCACCCGCATGCTTGAACAATCTCTCTCTTCCCCAGCTTTAAAATCGAAGTTCAACTTCGATGGCCCACATTGCCTTGTATTCCAATTCCAAGAGGTAGTGACATATTTGCCAAAACAATTCCAGATGGGGACATTCCAACGGAGTTTTGTATGCGCTCAGAAGCTCTAAAGTGCATCATCAAGTTTAGAAGACCAATCCTTCCTACTGGAGTCACGCCTTTCTAAGTATTCTTTTAATCTCCCGTTGAAATTTCGCTTGTCCATCGGGTCCTGGATGATAAGCCAGACTATTTACAAGCCATCCCACACTGCTTCTCAAGGAGTTTTGCAACATTTTGTTTGCATAATGACTTCCCCATCACCACGATAGTTCCGGTGTTCCAAATCTACTCAAAAATATTTTTCGCAAGAAGCTCACTACTCGTATTAGCATCATTCCTTGACAAGCCACGTACTTCCACCCATTTGGAAACATAATCAATCGCAGCGTATGCATGGTAGTTCCTAAACGATGGTGGAATGGTCCCATAAAATCTATTCTATACATCAAAGATTTCCAGACCACCATTATACTCTTAGGGCATTTCATTTATGTCTGGAGATTTCCAATCTTTGGCATCTATCACACAATTTCACCCACTCAAAGATAATCTCAAGATAGCCAATAAAACCCGCATTGGAGCATTTTATGAGCTTCCCGTGACCCCATATGGTGATGCATGGCATTCATTCACTTTTCCTTGCTCATTTTCCGCACACATCTTCTTATTATCATGTCAAAGACTCCTCTTTTGGGTTAATAAGGATCATCCCAAATATAATACTGGGGCTGGCTGCTTCAGTTTCCTTCATAGAAATGAATTATGAAGGAATTACTCCACAAGCTAAATAGTTCGCTGTTATCAAGATACCATGGAAGTTTGAAGGAAACTTTAAACAATTTGCTCATCCGGAAGTTCTCACAATATTATTTTCTCTTCTTCGCAGTGCTTTCTACTCTCGACAAGGATCAAATCTATCTACATTGTCACACCCCCTTTTTATCCTCGACCTAAGTCAAACTTGCAATAACAACACCCACCTTATCAATCTCGCTTAGCTCTTCTTTGACATCGTGTACTGATTGTCGTGATGATCGTGATGAATGATAACACGGGATCCCAAAATGTATTCCTCGAATTTTCACAAGCAAATACTATGTTAGCATCTCCTTCATTGTTGAGAATTTTCTTGTGCTTCATCACAATTTACTAGCATAGTATATGGTCCTCGAATATTTTCTCCTTTCTTTCGTTTCCTAGACGCCCCATTGCAAAATCACTGCATCACATTATTTCAAATCCTCGATCCCATTTCGTGCCTCTTTTATAGGTGCTTGAACCAATTTGATCCTTGATCTCTTCAAAAGCAAACTCTCATAGAGTCAAATTAAACCTCAGATCCTTCCGCACCAGATGGTCTCGCTATTTTCGAGAAGTCCTTGATGAATCTCCTATAAAAATCCAAAGATGCCCCAAGAAGATTCGACTCTTTATCAGGGTAAAAGAGTTTTGATAATGGATACCTTGGATCGGGTCTACTTCCCAAATTCAAGAGCGTAAATTTTATGCCCAAGAACAATACCTGCTACTCATAAAATGGCATTTTTCCCAATTCAAGAATAAGAAAGTTCTGCATCTTCAAGCACTGCTTTCCGTGTTCTTCAAACATCGAACAAAACTAGATCCACATACAAGAAGTCATCCATAAAATTTCCATAACTTCTTTCAACCATGTCTAGCAACAATATTGACATCATACACCTGAATGTAGCAGAGTATTACATACACCTCAAATTCGCATCCTTCAAGGCAAAGGTACCATAGGGCAGTGAAGGTGGTCTTCGGGCCCTCAGTACAGCAACTGATTGTATCCCGAATACCATCCAAGAAACAAATGAGGCGTCCCGCTAACTGGCCCAACATTCGATCAATGAAGGGCAAAGGAATGATCTTTCGTGGTCAGGTTCAGCCTTCCTCAGAATCAATGCATACCCATCCCGTCAACGTCTTGCCGAATCAATTCATTTTTCTCTATCATGGACGCGCAGTTCCACCCTTCTTTGGAACCATGGACTGGGCTCACCCAAGGACTATCTGAAATTGCATAGATAAAACCAGCATTTAGCAATTTGAGTACCTCTTTCCTGACCACTTCCTTCATCACTAGATTCAGTCTCCTTTGATGTTCTACAGATGGCTTTGAAGTTTCGTCTAGCAGAATTTTGTGCATGCAAATTGATGGATTGATACCCTTCAATTCCTTCACACCAAGCTATAGACTCTTTATGCTTCTTTAAGATTTGCAAAGAACCTCTCGCTCCTCATCATCACAAAGTCTAGCAAGTAGATAATCACCGTCTTCTTCTTTGAGATCTAAATAAGCATATTTCAAATGACTTGGCAACTCTTTCCAACACTAAATTTCTCCAGCCGGTTTCCTCGATGAATCTCTCTCATTATTTTCCTTTGTCATTTCGTTTGTTTTCAGTTCAACACGCTTTCGAGAATGAAAACTGCAGATGACACTCGAGTAGTCATCTTTCAATATACTCGAATTATCTCTTTTCATTGATAAAAATTCCGAGCATTACAATCATTGTGAACATCAGGGTCAGAGGTATGTACATCATCAACTACATTGCAATTTTCTCTGCCTATATCTACTTCAGATGCTTGATCAAGTTGAAAGCAAAGCAGCCTTCTTTCTCCAACCCTCAAGGTAAGAACTCAGATGTCGATCGTGCGCCCCAATAGCTAGGAATGGTCTCCTGGGTGAGGTGGGTACTGTGAATATTCTTCCATGTCCAAGAGATAGATGTGAAGTTCATCGGAAAAACAAATTTCAACAAAGGATCAAAGACATCTTCCAAGACTCCTTCAGTTTCACTATCGACCGTCCGCCATTTGAAGAGTACGCTGGTGGGAATAACCTCCCCCAAACTTAATTGCTTGGCAACAGAAAGAGGCATCAAGTTTATACTAGCTCCTGAGTCACAAAGAGCTTTCTGGAATTCAATTCCTTCAATGATGCAAGGAATTGTAAAGCTCCCTGGGTCCTTAATCTTTTATGGCAATTCTTTCTTTATCACAACACTGCAAGTGGCAGTGAGATTCACGATCCCTTCTTCTAATATCTTTCTTTTCTTGTTCAACATGTCCTTTAGAAATTTTAAATAGAGTGGCATCTGAGTCACCACTTCTGTAAAGGGCATATCGATCTCTAAATTTTCCGAAGGTTTTCAAAACCTCGCAAACCGCTTCCTATTCGATTTCCCTCGCAAATTCGTGGAAATGGACTGTGCCCAGAGCCTTTGATATCCTTTCGTCCACTCCTTTCTTTTCTCCAAGGCTTCTTCCTTTCGGCTTTCTTCTTCTTTGTCATTGCCATTTTTTCTTTCATCTTTTCTAACTCCTTCCTATTCTGTTTACAACCATGCAAATTGATCTTCGTAGTCTCTGGGAAGGCACTTTCCTCCGGCTTTGCTGTGGTTAGAGCCACTCATTCTACATTTGTGTCTCCAGTTCTTCAGATGCATTGGTGGTGTTCTAAAAAATTCGAGAATTGGTAGCAGTTGCTTCCAACTCGCAACTGTTCATGAAGGTTCAATAAATTTCTTATTATCCCTCATGAAATGCAAAGACTGCTCTTCAAAAGTCATCTCCTGACCCCGATATTCATTTCTCGTGTTCATTTCTCACAAGGTCGAATCTGTGGTTGTCGATAACCCCCGCTGAGGTTTTCTTGGCCCATGCCAGCCTTTGTGGAAGCCCCTCCACCATGAGAGAAGTTCTCAAGGTTGCTTAGCGTCAAGATACTGTGGTCAAGAGTTAGTGATTGTGGTTTGAAATGGTAAGTTCTGCTCACCCAGATACTTAACCTCTTCAAGATCATAACTGTTTCTTCCCTAAGCAGCTTCGCGCACTTTCCTTCACGACTCTTCAACTCAGCCCTATCTCACGGGCAAAGTGTGTGTCTTTCCTTTTCGCTTGTCCAGCCTCGTGCACACGGCATCCGAACTTTGCCTCCATGGTCGTCATCTTGCTCACCCACATCCTTTCCTCTCAGTTCTCTTGAAAACTCGTAGAGTTTTCATCATTTAGCCGTATTCCTCAATCGCCTTCTGCCTCTTCAAAGACTTTTCTTGATCGCCCACAATGAAGCATCTATGATCCCCTTTGATATATCATTCAAGGCATGATATAAGAATGTCCATCCGAAGCTCTGACTGTCCATGATTGATATCTTCTCAAAGAATCGCTTGGAATCTTCCTAAGCTACATATGTTTTCTCATCTTCCCGCTGAACACAAATGATTTCCCCTCCTTCTCTCGAGGTGAGGGCTTGGGGAAAGAATCACCTGGCAGTTTCACTAAACCCTCCCATATCGCAGCCATACGGGTAAAGATTCATACTCATGGCTGTCGTATTTCTTAGAGAGAAGGGGGAATAGATGCATGAATACTGTCTCACCCTATCTTAACTTCATCAGATTAGCCATCCCGAGAAATCTTCCTGTGCCTATTGCTCAAATGGGATGACTGGGGTGAAACTGATGCCGCTGACCATGGTACTAGGCGCCTGCTTGGGTTCTAAAATTGCTCAGATCAATATCAGGTCAAGCTTGATCAGTACTCATCTTGAATCGGGCTTCCAAAAGTCCTCCATAGTATCGCTGATCGAGGCCTTCTAGCTGCTTCTCTATGTGCTTCAGTTTGATCCTGTCTTTCATCCCGCTACGGTTGAGAGCTTTTCAGCCTTTTATCTTTCAAGCTTCGAGTGTTCTCTATCCTGTGTTCAGCTGAATCGATCAAAGTTCGTTTCCTATGCATTAAAAAATTTTGTCCCCGAAATCAAAACACACCCTTACATTATCAGATGAGTCCGGTCAACAACATTTTCAATATGGTTTGTTAAAGATTAGTGGCTAAAATAATCCATCAAGCCAGGTGCCATTGTTCTTTCTCTTCAAAATGTCCAAATTAGCATTTCCTTCTTTCGTTCGAATATTGATTTACTAAATTCTTTCGATCCCCAAAGAACGGCAGCCATAAAAAACTTGTTGACTGGATCGAGTATGTACACAAGTGTGAGCAACACACGCTCAAAGATTATTATCTAATCCCCTATAACGACGCCATAAAACCCTGGCTTGACTGACTATTTGATGCATGTCCAAAGTTAAGACGTTATCACCCATGACATTCAACTTCGCAACATACCATAAGACTCGTTAAGACTACATCAATAAATTGTTATGGATCAAATTATCTATTCAAATTTAAGACTTATACCCAAGGACTATGGTCTAACTCGCAAATAAACCATTAAATTTAAGTGAGTTTCCTTAAGTATTACTGATTAAAAGATATTTTTGTAAGAGTAAACCATTTTCTCAGGTGGTTTTGATCCAAAGATACTGCAAGTGCAATGTGCCGATAAAGTAATAAAATGATTTAAGTCCAGATATCATCCGTGATCTCAAGAATTTTTCTGAATCAACTACCCCAACTATCGCTGGCTTCCATACTATTTGACGAGCAATATAATAAGATTTGCTTCGAAAGCTTGGAATGAATAATGTAAAGAAAAATAATGAACAATAAATGAATTGAATATTGAAATATCAAATAACAAATTTAGATTTAATGTTACTTAAACACATTGAATAATCAATTTATCAGGAAGAATCAATTCCTACAATTGCATCGTATCTTTGGTTTTCGAACTACGCATCTTTAAAACTAAATCTGTTGGATTAATAAAGTGTGACCTGGATCTCTCCATACCATTACGCTTCATCATTCACCTTAATCCTGCTTTCGAACACGTGGGGTGAAGAACTACTTTTAAAATCAGCTGCTCTGCCCCGGTATTTTTCTTTCTCAATACTTCATAAATTCCACAACATGGTCTGACTGAAATCTTTCCAAGTGAGTCATCGAGGCTGCACTATACCGGCTCTCACCCTCAAAATTAGAATAGCTTACTCTTTCCTTGATTAGACTTGCAACACTTGATCGAATCTACTATTCGACCGAGGTGAACTCTCTGCCTACTAGATTTATAAATCACTCAACTCCACTTCTACATGTTTCAGAAGAGGATGTATTGATTTAAATATACAGATTTATTTGTATTCTGTTAATAATGTGTTTAAATACCTTCCCTCGAAATTGTTTCTTACCAAGAATGCTCTACGGGTCACCGTAGGGCCTCCCGAAATCGTGAGTCAAACAAACTTATGGGTAATCGTAGACCGAATGGGACTCACTCCAAAGAACACGCAAACCAAAAAGCCTCGATGAACATCCGGAACCAGCCATTATGGAATGAAATCACGTGCAGAAAGATTATTTCGGCCAATAACGCCAATTCAATAGCCGGTTTCTAAATTACCGGGTTATAACATACAATGGTTTGCTGTCGATCAGAAATCAACAGAAAACCAAACGGGTGTTGAATCTAGAAAATTGTCTGAATTCAAACAAACTGCATGTTAATTTTAAGAAATAAAAACTCGCATTCAAATAATCCTTTTGCACCACTGTTTCAAACCAAATTAGAACGAAATACACACTAATTCGAATCTAAAAATAAAATGGAAAGAAACTAAAACAAAAGTAAGAAAAGAAAGAAAAGAAAAAGAAAATAAAAATATAGAGCCTTCAAGAACTCCAGCAGATTCTTTCAAGCCGCTACATTTTTCTCTGCCAGTAAAGAATTTCATTTTATGTGGTTCAAGTTGGGCCCTAATTCCAAATGCACTTTGTGGATTCCCAATGTCCGGCCCATGTTACTTGCTCGTGTCGCGAATTTAAAGCCCTCGTCGCGTAATATCTGGGTTAGTTTGGCGCAATGTCAGCTGTTATTTCATCAAGAAGTCGTCAATATTCCTTTGTTTTCTCGCAGCACCCCTATGTCGCAACAAGGAATCACTGTCGCACATCAACCTTATTCTCTCGCGAATCCTTGGGAATGATGGTTTCATGTCGCGACATCAGTCCTTTTGTCGCAACATCACTCTAATGGCTCCACGTGTTTTAATCGCTCGTCTCGATGTCGTGACATCGATCTCGTCAGGACATCGCTCATGTCTTCGCAGCCCTTCACCGATACTCATGTCGCGACATCAATCTATTGTCGCGATTATCACTTTATGGCTCCCAGCCTTTGATTTGTCGCCTTAGTGTCGACATTCGATCTTTGTCGCGACATCGCCTTAGGGTCTCTCGCAGCTTAATCGATGGTTTCTCATGTCGCTGGCACATCATCTTAAGTCTCGTTACCTTCGGGCCGTTTACATTGTAATGCCCGTCACACTGGATTTCAATTTTCCTTCGAATTTTCCTTCGATGTCACGACTGCATAACCGAACAATGCAAGCCCAAAATCGCAATATTAGTTACCTACCGCCATTTCGCCCCTCGCCATTTTCAGATTACCCACCGATTCGTGATTTTCTAGTGCTTTTTCTTCTTTCTTTCACACTCCCGCTATCAACACATCAGAGTTTCTTCATAATTTATTACTATTCCTTTTCTGATGAAAATCAAACAGAAAAATGGATTAAAAATAGATGACTTTTAAGCTCATCAGGTACCACAATGATATTTAAATAATTTTACTTCAATTACTATTTTATTCAATTTGCATGTTTCTTATTTAACTAAAGAATCTATGTTATTACCAATGTTTTAAAACCGGATGGAATTGGCCGATCGGATCATCGATCGATCAGGAAACTAGTCTGATTTAGTGAAAAAACTGTTTTGATCTTGAACTGGTAGGCGGTCGAATCGGTGAACCGATCGATTCTTAGTGATCGAATGGTTCATTCCTTTTCCTTTTAAAAAAATAAAATAAAATTAGAACGACGTCATTTCAATGCTTTTTGCACCAAAATGACGTCCTCTTTGATCCCCTTTTCAGTTTTTCAACTTCCCCTTTTCGACGTCATTCCTTTTATCAACATCGTGTAGGTACAAATATGTATTAATTTTTGTAACGAGATATGAAGATTTGATTTCTTTTTCACAATCATTTGCGTCCTTTATGAAATTTTAAAAAAAAAAAATCAAATATTCTCTTGCCATTTATGAAATGGGAAAATTGATCACTTGAAAATAATTTAAAATATCATAAAATCTGGATTATATTTAGAGAGTCTGACATAATTTTATTTGGAAATTCTATTTGACATATCTATATGTTCCTTACATATAATATCATGTCAAACAAAGTTGCCTGTTAGAAAATGTTATAAGAATGAGTTGAGATTTTCAATGAAATATATTCAATGTGATTTGGTATTAAAAAACAAAAATGGAAAATATAAAATTATTTTTAATTTGGCTGGTATATAAATCAGTATAGTTCACCACCTATTTGATCACTCGAATTTTCCGATCCAATACAAAACATCTATATTATTTCAAAGACTTTGTTTTGAAAAAATATGCGTTTGAGAAAATTTTTATTAAAACATCATAAGTTATGCTTGAAAAAATGTAATTCTATTTATATTTCATCCATTATTTCTTTCATTTTAGTTTTATGTCTAATTCAAAATGTAATTATTTATGTCTAATTCATTTTTTTTACAATTAATTACTTTGTTACAATGTAGTAAATGTCTAATTCACTTATTATATTTTTATATTAGCACATGTACACTTACTCATTTTTATAAATGAGTTAAAAAATTATGTATAAATATGTAAACATTAAAAACTGATATTTTCAAGATTTTTATGAACATGCATGATAATTTTTCCATATAAATGACAAAAAGTGCAAGATCATAACTATTCTCTTAAGTGAAATTTGAAAGTTTGATTTATAAGTGATGTAAAAAAAAACATTTCAAAAAATAAAAAGAAAGAAAATTTGATGTAAAAAGAAAGTTGGATTTATAACCATTTACATAACATAGAAACTATTTTTCCTTTTCTATAAAATTTTATATGGATGGGTTAGATTTTTCTAAAATAACATATATGATATGGATGTTATAGATACTTAAAATAACATATATAATATGGATATATAATATTATACAATATATACATATATAAAATAGAAACAAGGATAAACATATTTATGTTGCGCTTATTTTATGTTACAGAATTCTTTGTTCAAATCTAAAAGACTTGAGTCTTCTTTAGAGAAAAGCATATAAGAATTTCTTCCATTCTTTTATCTATTATTTGAATTTCTTTGTGCTTTTATTGATTATTTCTGTTTTTTTGAATTTTGACAAGCATAATTCTACTTTGGAATTTTGTTTTTTCATGTGCAGGTGTAAATTAAATATTGCTTGTATGAAGGTACTTACTTTCAAGTCATCTCTAAAGCACAGAGTAAATTGAGAAGAGTTTTATCAAAATCATTTCGCAAAGAGGTAAATTATATTGAGATAAATATTTCTTTTTCATATAATCATAATTTTTTTCCTTTCATGTGTTAAATCCATGTGTAATCAACCTGGAATGCCTGATTATGGTTGCTTCGTAACATTCACACAAGATGTATCGGAATCAACAAAATTTACATCCTAAATCCCATCAGAAATGCTACCGTTAAGATAGCTGCTTCAGTGGCCTATTAATGGATGGGTTTTCTTTGTACAAATAGATTTGGCAAAGTGATTCAAAATGGTGAATTTCAATTTGGATTTTAAGGCTTTTGTTAAAAATGCGAGTGTATGCGGTTTACTGTGCTAAAACTAAAATGAAGAAAAATAAGAAAAGAACCTCAAGCATCGGGGCTACTCTGTCTGGTGTCCAAGGCAACCCAGAGGTCCCTGTTCATTTCTCGCTGGGAGGATGACATATAGTCATCTCCAACCTAGATCTTCATTTAACTTTAAAACTTAACCTAATAATTTTCCTCGACAAAAAGCATTTATTTAGCATTTATGGTTCCTACAGCTAAAACGTTGGCTCCCAAAACTCACCTTCAAGAATCAACAGGAGACAACTAACTAGGCATCGCTGAATCTAGTGAAAGTATCCAATGAACCCAAAAGCTTCCAACACATTAGAGAGCATGTTTAAGAGATTTTAACTCTAAAGTCAAATCCAGCCCTTAACCTACCTCCGCGACTTGTAAAGGGCACCACGGATATCGTTATCTAAAACTAAGAATACAATCGAACCCCAAAGCTTGCCAAGTATTATCAAATAAAGTACATCAAAAAGCTTTTTAAACCTAGAGTGCAAATTTGGGAACCAAAATGTTAAAATCGTCGCGTGAAAAACAAAGTCCAAAAGTATACCTTAAAACTCATAAGTTCAAAAGAGCCCTCCTTCAAGGAGGAAGAGGTCTAGCCAACCATCCCTTTGATTTGTCATCATCAAAGGTGTTTGGCAGCCGAAAGTGGAAAAGAAATGAAAGAAAATGGAAAGGAAGTTGCTGAAACTCGCTTCTCGCTCACCGTATTGCCGCCTGAGGTGAAGCAGTTGGATTGATCTAAAAGTTTTACATCGAGGCTTATATAGATGCTCAGCAGTAAGGAAGTTACAAAAACCCAAAACAAAAGATATTACAAGGTTAAATAGAAACCAAAATCTGTGAATAAACAACAAAACGTAACTGCTGTGGAAAACAGGGGTCGTAGGTGAACAAGGTAATTTGAGGTAGGAACAAGCAACATAGAAAAGCATTCTGCAAAGCAGTACTTTTGTTTTCGCTATTCTTTCTCCGGTCTTTGATTTGCAATGCCGAGTTTGACTTTCAATTTTCGTGCTTGATCGACTCAACAATTTTGGGCATAATTAGCTCGCAAACCGCAAAATTTGCCATAAAATGCGATCATTAGAACAGTAGGGACCTGAGTGTGCAACTAAAAGACTTAGAATGATTAAGACACACAAAAAGCACTCAAAAACTCAACAACATGGCTCAAAATAAAGACTTTCGCCACTAATCAGCACGCCGCAACAAAGCCCCCTTCGTCGTGGGATGCACAGGTCTCCTTCCAAAACTGAGCCTTTAAAGTTATGATTTTCTGGGCCATTGATGGGCCTGAGTTCCGAGTATAAAAAGGCAGCGATTTCGAGGCAAAAGGGGGGATTGGAGACAGACTAAAGACAAGGAGAGACAAATAGAGAGAGATTTAGGGAAGACGGATTCCGGGAGATCACGAAGATGACTTTTTTTGTATTTCTTTCTCTAATTTGTGTGATATTGGAAATCTTTTAGTTTGTAATGAAAATCACTATGAACTAACTTTTCTCTCTACGGTTTTTTCAACCCTAACTGCACCATTATGGACTAATATATTGATTGTGTTTTATTTAATGTTGATATGAATTTCTATGGTTGTTTTACTCCTGAATTTAATCACATGCTATTATTTGGCCAATTATGGCATGCTAATGATAGGAGTCTGATATCGAGAGTAGATGAGACTCAGTAGTGACATGGGTAGAGCAACGCCGTCAATTAGGAATAGAGATATCCCGCATTCCAAGTGTGTAGCACAAGGCTTTTCACATTCATGCATCTCGGAGTCGAGGGGTTGAAGCAGAGATGCAATACACCCCACTAGCGAGATAGGCAGTTATATCTCGGGACAGAATAGCTTATAGGCATGATCAACCCGCTAACATGAATTATATGAATATTAAATAAGCGCACTATCTAGGTGAAATCCATTAGGTGTGGTAGGTGAAGGCAAAACCCTGGGCTTTCTCATCATTACTTTAACCCAAAAATTTAATATTAGGATTTCTTTAATTTAGTTGATTTATTCATAATTCGATACAAGACTGGATCCAAATATTGTCTAGGTCACTAAATCAGTACTTAGCACGCTTCTCTTTGTGGGAATGCATGAACTCGACGCATATACTTTCGCACATGGGTCTGCATTTATACCAACTTTTACATGCTCACCAACAACCCGTCATGAATACCTTTTTTTTTTTTTCCCTAATCATCTTCCTTTTATACTCCCTCAAAATTCACGCAAGAATGGGCTTTGGAAATTCATTAGGCTTCATCGCATGTTGCAAATAAGGCAAATCAAGGCCAGAATAAGGGATCCATAAAAATTGGCTAGAATATTACACACACTATAGCGTGTTGATCATCAAGCTATAGTGTGATGCTCATCATGCTATAGTGTGGATATCATCACACTATAATGTGATGATCCTCACGCTACAGCATGGAGGAGTTCACACTACAGCGTGGAGGATTTCACGTTGTGGCATGAAATCTCCTAAGCTACAACAGAGTTGCCATCCTTTCTTTATCTCAAAACTAGCCCAATCAGATTTTGAATTTTATGAACTATGGCTCTTTGGAAAGCTCTCCAAGTCTAGATTGTGCTCATGTTGATGAATTCATCGAATGACCTTCAAGTCTACTCAAATTTGAACTATTTGCACCTGCTGATTGAGACAAAAACACGTAATTGATACAGAGCGCTGTGGGCTTATTCAATGATAACAACTCAAAATCGACCAAAACATGAGGTAAAAATGAGTATATAGGATATTCATCACAACCCAAACTTAAACTTTGCCGCCTCAAGCAAAGGATGATGCATAGACAAAAACTAGTAAACATACCAAACAGTCTCACTATCAAACTAAGCAATTGATAAACCATATAACAAACAAACCACAAGTCACCCAAGATCTAACAACGAGTGAAAAACTGGTGTTAGCAATGAGATTAAGGGAATACTGAGAGCAAGTTCTTCCAACAGAATGGCCAATAAGGAATCCCACCATTTTACACTATTTGAAAGACAAAGCGACTTAAAGCATGGTGATCAGGGCAAGTGTTTTCCCTTAGGCTCTCAACACACTATTCCTATGGAAACTCAATGAATAATGTGCAAAAGGTCTCAAGGGTATGCTGTGGTTCTAAACACCCTTCCTTTAACCGAAACCTAGCTCACTCATTCGGAAGAAATTAACCAAACAGGTTGAGAAAGCACCCTCTTTTTTTTTTTTTGAAAAACACAAAAACGATAGGATGCAATGCTAAAGGGTTCTAGGAACATGTCCATGTAGCAGGGATCCACTGGGCATTTAGTTCCCCTCAATCATCATTCTGAACACTCAACTAGAAACTCTAGTACCTACTTGTGAGTAAACTCACTTATTTGTTCTTTTTCATGTTTTTGGCTATTTTTTTTCTCTCTATTTTTTATTTTTTATTTATTTTTATTTTTATTTTTTTATCTTTTTGGTTGGGTCATATTAACAATCCTCTTTATTAAGGTGTCCCACCACCATAAAGGTTAAGGTTTTCAAGGCTAGCTGAGTTCAAGAAAAAGAGGTTGAGACTAAGGTATACACAAGAGAACAGTGTGTGTGGAAGTTTCTATAAAAGCTAAAACACAAGGGAATTCTTCAAGCCTAGTCTCCCACAGCTCACAGTTACACTTTAGTCCAAGATCATGCAAACATAATGGTATCCCAATGATTAGCCAATAAAAACCTAACAAATTAGGCAAAACTCAAAGCATTCTCTACACCTATCACCAACACCAATCAAACTGACTAGACTCAACGTAACACGTAAAAGAAATAAAAAGTTAACACACTAAACTAAGTAAGGTTTAAGACTCACTAACATGAAAGACACACAAAAATACACTACATAGATCCTAAAAGTGATTTTAATATAAGCATATCAACACCCTCCTAACCCCCCCTCCCAAAATAAAAAAATAAAAAAATCTTAGAATTGAAATCGCCCCTAATGAAATAAAGCATGAAAGATAAGGGGAAAGAGAGGACTCCCCTAAGGACGATCATGTTTTATCATCATCTCTCACTTGGGATCGGTCTAGGGGAAATGGAACATCTAGATCCTAAGGTGGCATCGAGAATATCTCCGGAGGTGGGATGGAACTGCCCGCTTGAGCCATGGATGGATGATAGAGGAGAGCTCGCACTACAACGTTTAGCTCAGCAAAATTTTGGATTAGCACGTTTTGTCTTCGATTCAATAGAGCTTGGCTTTTCTATTACATGGTCAAACATGCTCTTTTGCTAAGCTGTTTGCTCTAGAAAGAGAGAATTGATGTTCTTCATGATAGTGTTGAGCCTTGAGCTATGGTGGGCTCAACCTTTTCCTTATCTTCTACTCCCTCTTCAGAATCTGATGCTTCATGCTACGATGCCCTTGGGTTGCTCAATTCTTCTTCTAAATGAAAGAATGGGACTCCCGCTTTATTACATAATTAAAAATGAGGGTCTGGGTGCTCTAAGATTCGCCCATGTCAGGTTCATTCGGATCGATGTTTCCTATTAATTCTCCCACATCAAATTTGATGTCTTCCATGATGGCACAGACGTGAGATATAAAGTACGCTTGTTGGTCACCCTAACTATCACGTTTCTCGGGGATACTCTACCGTAATGAAGTGGTTCTACATCTTCCCAAGATAACATAGATTCTTAGATGGGAAGAAGACCATCAATTACCTGGGGTCGCACCTCCACGCACTTCATATTATCTTTCAATTCTGCTTCAAAATTGCCCACCTTACGTAAATTAAGCTTGGAAGAATGCTAACAAATATAGGCACTTTGAAGCTTTTTGGCTCACTGAGACATTTTATCAAACAGGTGGTGTGCAACTTCAAAAAAACATTTTTGTATAGAGCACCAAGCTTATGAGAAGCCACCAAACTACAAACAAGAGATCTACAAACAAGATAACCAAGCTAACAAGCTTACCCAACAACAAGGAGACCACGCCATCTTCTTTTCTTTTCCACGGTTGATATTGGGGTGAGTTGGAAATAGAGGAGAGAGATAGGTTCTCCTTCATGGATAAAGTTGGGGTGGATGGGTTTTAAAGTGGGGGAGAGAAATGGAGAAGGGGATTGAGATTTAAGGAGGAGAGGTTAAGATGAAGATTGATGTTTGGAGGTTAATATGGAAGGGGAGCAAATGAAATTGGTGGTTTGGGGTCAGGAGTGCATGGGCGAGGGAGGAGAAGGAAAAATTAGGTTAAAGCTTGAAATTTTAAATTTTTTAAGGCATTTAAAGCGACACACTGTAGCACGATGCACATCACACTATAGGGTGATGGATATCACCTATTATGCCATTTTTCTTTGTTTTCCATGCCTCTTTTGAAACTCTTGAGAATTCACAATTCATACCTCCTTCGAGATTTGTGGCCCGTGGCTATGACATTTCAAGTACCAGCGTCAGAAATGGCTATAGATCCTAGAGCAACCAAAATATCATGCCTCAACTTATGGTTTCCACACTGTAGCGTGGAATTTCTTGGACCCCAACAGTAAATAACCTCCACATTTAATCTTCACACTATAACACCACAACACTTAGAATATTTTCGATCGCCTTCTAACATTCATATACATCTTGATTTCCTAACTTTTGGCATTAGAAACAACTCAAGGGATCATGACAACCTATAATTCAAGAACAAGAACATGCCAAACAAGATCACATTGAAAAGAAGAAAATAAAATAAAATAAAATGAGAAAAATATAAGAGAAATGAGAAATGAAGAATTAAGGAAACAAAAATGAGAAAGGTGAAGAAAATATCACTATGCTTGAGTTGCCTCCCAAGAAATGCTTTGTTTAATGTTGTTAGCTTTACTTTCTTGCATTTCAATGGCATTATGGCCGAACAACTAATTCCAACACAATATTTCAACATGTACGCTTCAATGTACTCAAATCATGGCGGTTTAAGAAGTGTGGATGCCTTGTTTGTGCTAAAACCATCTCTATAATATGGTTTTAACCTTGAATGATCCTTTCTTCGAGTGCTTGATTTCAACGGCTTTATGAGGAAAGACTTGAGATATCATAAATGGTCTTGACCATCGAGATTTTGGTTTCCTAGGGAATAACCTTAGCCTTGAATTGAATAGAAGAACTTGTTGTCCCGGCTCAAATTCCTTTCAAACAATATGTTGGCCATGCCATGTCTCAGCCTTCGCTTTGTAGAGTTTAGCATTCTCATAGGCTCCCAAAATTCTTCACGTTCATTCAATTGTAACAATCGCTTTTCCCACTTCGCCTTCAAATCCATGTTAAGTTGTCTCGTAGCCTAATAAGCTCTGTGTTCAAGCTCAATCAGAAGGTGGCATGCCTTACCAAAGACAATTCTATAGGGAGACATGCCTATCAGCGTCTTAAAAGCCTTCGGTATACCCAAAGTGCATTATCAACTTTCATCACCCAGTATTTTGAGAAAAACCCATTGTTTTCTGAAGAATATTCTTCACTACTCTATTGGAGATTTCAGCTTGCTCATTTGTTTGAGGGTGATATGCCAAAGTGATTTTGTGCTTGACTCCGTATTTCAACAAAAGTGCCTCAAACTATTTGTTGAAACAACTGGGTTCCCTTATCACTTTTGATGGCTCGAGGGGTCCCGAATCTTGTGAAGATGCTATTCTTTAGAAACTTCAATACCACATTTGCATCATTTTTGGGGGTTGCAATGGCTTCAACCCATTTGGAAACATAATCCACCGCTAACAATATGTATTGATTGTTGTAGGATGAGGGAAATGGCCCATGAAATCAATTCCCCATACGTCAAAGAGCTCAACCTCATTTCTCCTTGATATGTTAATCGTGTTTTGGCACCTATCACATGCCATTATGAATATATGAACATCCTTGAACAAGCTGGGCTAGTAGAAACCATACTACAATACTTTTGCAGCTGTTTTACTTCTTCCATAGAGACATCCACAATCCAAAGATTGACAATGATGAAGAATGGCTTGAATTTCATCTTCAAGAACACATTTTCTAATCAATTTATTAGCACAATGCTTATATATGACTGAATATTTCTAATAAAAATGTTTCAAGACTAAGAAGAACCTTTTATTTTGTTAGGAAGACCAATTTGAAGGTAGGACTCCGATGACAAGATAATTAACAATGTTTGCAAACCAGGGGGTTGATTCAACATGAGAGATAGATAAGAGTTGTTCATCAGGAAAATTTTCATTAATTTAAACTTTTTGAAGCACATCACATTCTGACAATTCTAATCTAGAGAGATGATCAACCACTAGGTTCTTCGTACCTTTCTTGTCTCTAACTTCCAAATCAAACTCTTGAAGAAGTAGGACCCACTGATTAAGTCTTGGATTCACATCCTTCTTTGCCATAATATATTTCATTGTCGAATGATCGATGTAAGCAACCACCTTATTCCCAATCAAATAGGGATGAAATTTTTTAATGGCGAACATGATGGCGAGCAACCTTTTTTTAGTTATTGCATAATTCATTTAGGCATCATTGAGAGTTCTACTTGCCTAGTAGATAACATGGAATACCTTGTTTCTTCTTTATCCTAAAACTGCCCCTACGACATAATCACTTGTATCACACATCAATTTAAATGGCAATTCCCAATCCGGTGCTACCACAATAGGCACTGAAATGAGCTTTTCTTTTAGATTAGAGAGCACTTGCATGCAATCTTCATCGAAATTGAAAGGAACTCCTGAATAAGAAGATTTGAAACCTTTGAAATATATTTACTGACCCTCTTGTAGAATCTGGCATGACCCCAAAAGCTTATGGTTTATTTCATTGAAGTTGGAGGGGGTAGTTTCTCAATAGTCTCAATCTTAGCTTTGTCAACTTCAATTCCCTTCTCTGAGATCTTATGGCCGAATACAATGCCTTCCTTCACCGTAAAGTGGCATATCTCCTAATTGAGCACCAAATTTGTCTCTTCACATCTAACCAATACAGATTCCAAGTTTGCATGAAAAACATCAAATGAAGTACCCACCATAGAGAAGTCATCCATGAACACTTCAATTGTCCTTTCTTCCATGTTTGAAAATATGACCATCATGCACCTTTGAAACATACCCAAATAATTACATAACCCAAACGGCATCCTTCAGAACGCAAAAGTACAATAGGGGCAGTTGAAGGTGGTCTTTTCTTGTTCTTCTATGGCAATAGCAATCTGGTTGTAACCTGAATATCCATCAAGGAAATAATAGAATTCATAGCCCGCTGATCGATTTAATATTTGATCAATGAATTTAAGGGGAAGTGATCATTCCTTGTAGCTTTGTTCAACTTTCTATAGTAAATGCATATAGGCCATCCACTCACTATTCTTGTGGGAACCAGGTCATTCTTCTCATTTTTTACTACTGTTATCCCTCCTTTCTTAAGAACCACCTGAACTAGATTTATCCACATGCTATCAGAGATAGGATAAATGTCTTCAACATCAAGCCACTTAAATACTTCTCTTTTTACTACCTCTTTCATTGTTGGGTCAACTTTCTTTGTTGCTTCTATAGTGGGTTTGCTGTCATCCTCTAACATGATGCGATGCATACACATTGAAGGTCTAATACTTTTGATTTCTGCTAAAGACCAACTAATTGCTCCCTTATGCTCATGGAGTACCCTCAACAATCTCTCTTCTTTGGTTTGAGAAAGCAAAGAGGAGATGATAAACAATGCGAAACACCAACCTCTGCATATCTTAGGTGGGTTGAAATTCTTCTCTTCCAAAATGGGGGTTGGTCAATAGAATGCGTCGTTCCTTTCCCAAATCTTCAAAAGTATTATTTCCTTCCTATTTGGTGAAGGATCCATCCACGACAAAAAATTCTTCACTACGTCGCCTACCACGTGGATGAGTGTTACTTTGTGATTATATAGACTAAAACCTTCAAATTAACATAGTTACAAGAACTACTCTTGCATCTTTGTCTACTTGGATATAACTGATAAAATTATTTTATATTGCTTAATTTGAAAATGGTTTTAATCTAAGACACTACAAGTGCACAGATCATACAAGTAGTAAAATGGATGTAAGTTTAGATATCATTCCCACAAGGATCGACAAGAATTGGGAATCAACTACTCCAACTACTTAAGGTCCACACTATTTGAACTTCAAGTGAATAGTGATGGTTTAATATAGAAGATGATAGTCCTAAACAATACACAGGAATATAAAAGGAATTTAAATGTTACAAAAAAATAAATAAATAAAGAACAAATACTGGACTGGATCAGTTTTCCATGATAAATGAACACTATCAAGGAGGTACTGTGAAACAACCAATTCCTGCATTAATATGCATTACTCTATTCTATTGCTGGATGTGGATTTGTCAAAGATGCCTTACAATGCAATTGGATTTCTTCATATTCACTGGTTAGAGGCCCCTGCTTTTCTCAAAGACAAGGATCTAACCATCTACTTGTATTTTTGGTCTTCTTGCAAGATCTGGGTATTTTTCTTTCTCAATACTTCACACCCATTTCTTGAGACTACATATTTCTTGCTTCCCTTTGCAGGGTTACTGCAAAACTTCTACAACTCAATTGATGACTCATCCTTTAAATCTAATGGTTCTTCCCTTCCCTTGATTAGATTTTTGCTAACATAGGGTTAGGAACTTCCCTTAGATTAAGGTGAAGTCTTTGATTATTTACATTGATAAATGTTCCCCTCCAACGTCAATTATGAGTGAAAAGGGAATTTTAGAGCTTAATGTTAATTCATCAATGGTAGTCTATCCTTGCCCCTGAAGTGGAATGTTCCCAACTCTTAGGAATCTCCATCTCTGTGTCACTCAGAGAGCCTCCTGGAAATCAGAGCTGGAACCAATCCTTGAAATGGTATCATATGCTACTATTGGGAACTGATCGATTCAATAACAACATCAATCAAATAAGCCCAATCCGATGTTCTCTCTAAATGATGCGAGAAAGGCGCTAACAGTAATTCCAATCTAGTGAAACTGCATTCTAAAAATTGCATTACAATAAACAATGGATCATTAATCAAGTACACCTTTGCTGGTGTAATAAAGCGAAAAACCGAATTCCAGAAATTTGTCCAGACTCCATTAATTTCAGGCAGTAATTGTAAGAGAAAATCATAAATTAAATCCAGCTTCATCGTTTCTACATAGGTCACTAGTTCAGATCCAAAAAAAGAAAATAAAAGAAAAGAAAATAAAAAAATCTATTCTAAAAATATACAGTGAGTCCTTCTCCTCTTCCTAGTTTTGGGTATTGAAGATGAGAGCTGCTTTACTAAAACTTATAAGGGCTATTTATAACTGTAAAAAATTGGGCTGATTCGAAACCCATGGATTTCCTGAAAGGCCCTAGTTTGTTCGGTGTTTTTCGAGTCCGACCTCGAAGATGGAGTCGCAACCTGAATTCTCTCATTTGCACTTATTTAGTTGCGACTTGACATCTTCAATTGTGACTAGATTCCTTGCAGCTGCCTTGATTAGTGGTCGTGACCTCAAAATGGAGTCGCGACATGGCTCTTTTGCGCTCCTGTTTGCATTTTTGTTGCGACACCTCTATTTGAAGTCGACCATTTACGTAGCCTTGTCTTCAGTTCTAGGTCATGACTTTTTTTTCTGGCTGTGACTTCTTTGTTTGAGATTCTATCCTCATACATATTGCTCATCACGACGTCGATAACAGGTTGCGACTAAGTAGTTTCTCTTATCACAGCTTTTTCGGTCGCGACCTCAAAAGCACGTCGCAACCTTGAATTCTTTACATTTAGTCTCAACCTCAACGTTTTTTCATAACAGGTCCTTCTTAGTTCTATCGATGTTCCTGGTCACAACCTTAAAAGCACGTCGGGACCTCTTTGTTACTTTGTTGACCCTTTGTCTTTGTCTCAGTTACATATACTTAATTCTGCCGACCGTCATCTCTATGTGACCTTCTATCCTCATCGATTATCCGAATTTTTAATGCAGCGGCCGGAAGCTGGATCGCGCACGACCTCAGTCAATGTCCCTTGCCTTCCTTACGGTCTAGCGTCTATTACTTTAGTTGCAATCATTTTCTTTGCTTCAGCCTCTATTTCAAGTCGCGACCACTAAATGATGTCGCGACCTTATGGTTGCTCTTTTGTTGGATAGGTTTTTGTCCCATTTGCTTAAATGCAGTCGCGACCTAAATGATTGGTAACGACCTCCCATTGTTTCTTCAACTTACATTTAGTCGCAACCTGAAAACCCTCCATGTAGAGACCCTTTGTTTTTGTTTCATGTTGCGACCTCATGTTTATGTTGCGACCTGCGTTGTCTTCATTTGGCGTCACAACTTCAAATTGGTGTCTCGACCTTAGATTCTTCCTTCCATGTTCCTTATGTCTCAACAACTCTTCCTTGGTCGCAACGTCTTTTGCTTGGTGCTTTGGTATTTCTGGTCGCAACCTCCCTTTCCTATCGTGACTTGGCTTGATGCAGCCTTCCATTTCTCTCTCAAAACTAGTCTTGGTGGTGTCTGGCCCAAGTCCTTGGCCCGAAGAAATCCTTATTAGACTTCAATTCTCGATTCTTGAATTTACCCTTGCTATTAGACTGGTGTCTTCTAGTTATTGTTGAGGCTTTTGATTCTACTGTAATTCTCTGCAAAATTATATTTGAGTAAAACATCCATATTTCTACATATTAATCGACATTCATATTGTAATATAAATTAGAAAAATGGATTAAAAATCCAATGATTTTTTTACTCATGAAATTCCCCCAAACTTAAAATTTTGCTTGTCCCCAAGCAAAGAAAAGAAAGAATTATTTGTTCTCAAACAATTGAGCTTTATTTTTAAAGACATTTTTCTAATTTAAATCACAGTCTTTCTTATTTTACCATTTGACTTGAACAAGAAGGTTGCAGTATTCTCTCAAATTCAGTCATCAATTGAGAAAAAGGAAATGTTTACAACCTTTATCACAAATAAGCTGATGAAATTTTCATGTAAATAGACCAGTCAAAAGAAATCTTGTTATGTGAGTGTGTGTAGGTCTTCCTTCCTATTCATCTTTTTGTGAAATTAGTTAATCTTCTGGAATTCTCCTTAGAAACCAATTTAATTCCCATAGGCTTGTTTTTCATATTGATCTCCACTAATGTAAGCAAACTCAACCTTCAAGATCAAAAAGGTCTTTCGGGCTTGTAATGTTAGGCTTAGGTAATTGGGTAGATAAATGAAAAAATTTTAGGATGCAAAATTACCCTAGATTCATTCTTCCTTTTCGTATAATGGCGCCGTCTTTCTGCCGTTTTCTTTCTTCTTCTTGTAAACTCTCCCACCTTCAACTTATCAACTCAATTCCTTTTTACTGGAACTCAATTCAAAGAATTGGAATAGTGCGATTTTTTGCCTTATTAGGCTTTCTATCACTCTTAGAGAACTTTGGGCTAGCAACTCCCATACCAGTTGGCATTAGGGTACTAGGTGTTGAAACACCCCTACGAACTTAATTGTTCAAGAGAGATAGGGCACAAGATAAAACTTATTCCTTTTTCAATTTATTTTCCTCTATTTACAGTTCTTCAATTTATTTTTCCTCCTTCATCCTTGTAATCTAAAAGAAATATTTTCCCCCAAACTTGTTCCTTTCTGCATAGTCATCTTTCCATTTCTGAAAACTGGGTAATTTTTGGGGTTCTTTCTGTGGTATTAATTCTAAGAAGGGAATTCAGGTCTTTAATTGTTGCTATTTGAAGAAATTAGGCTTTAGGCTCAATCATGGAACTAGAGTGTATGATTTTGCATATAATAATGTTGAGAGCACAGAAGAGGTTCAAACTCGAAAGGATAATTTCCCATCATTTATTGTTAGTTGTTTCTGCCTAGGATTTCTCCTCAACCAATAATCTAACAAGTTCTAGGACCATATGTTTTTAAGTTTGGATCATCCCAGAAGGTGTTCCTAATTCCTCTTAAAGTATTAAGGATTTTCCAGACCTTGTGCATAATTTTTCCAAGATTTGTGTGGACTTAGTTGTTTATACTAAAAATTCAATCATTTTATTTGTTCTTTCAATTGTGTATTTTTCCTGATTCTGCAATTTAAACCCGGTTCAAACTAAAACTGCAACCTCTTATTCAAATTCCATAGTTCCTGCTCTAACCTTTCCCTTATAGTGTTATTACGAGGATCTCATCGGTGGTAATTATTGACCGCTATCTGAAATAAAGCTTCCGAGAAAGATATAGTTCATTTCTAGCGAGCAAATAATGAATATTGACGCCTGAAACAACACAATTCACTTAATCAGTTCATGAACAATTTACATTCCCACCTTCAGGTCCCAATCAACAATTCATTCAACAATAGTATTCACATTGAAGCATTATTCAAAACAAAAAAGTCAATTATCAGCAATTAACTACTATCATTCATGCGACACACAAAACACTTTCAATGAATCAAAGAAATTTATTCTTTGTTGGGTAAGATGACAATTAAAGGAGATTACAAAAGACTTCTTATTTTTCTTTTATAGGCTTTGGGAGGTATGGCCGTTTGGAGGATCATCAAGGCTGGCTAGACTAGTAAAAAATTTTGTAGTAGAAAGGGTCATCTACGATCTTTTTCTCCTCGGCCCGGGGGTATTTCCCTTCTGTTAAATATCTCTTGTTAACTCTCACTGCCGGTTATTAGTGTCTTGCTTTAACCCCTATACAGTTAGCGTCTTCGAATTCTGAGATACACTCCAATAGTTTTGACAAGTCTAGGCTCTCCAACCAGATCTTCTTTCTGTAGGCATCATTGTCTTCAAGCTGTTTATCTCTCTCCTTCATCAATCTCCCAAACTCTTTGAACTGCTCTTTGTACAGATATTTGAAGGCCTCCATTTTCTTCAACATATTCCCTTCCATCTGTGCTTCTCTCTTTCTTAATATGGTAAGCAGTTCTGCATCTCTTTTGAATTGGTTATTATAAAAGGCTTCCAAACTTGCCTTCATTTTCTCATTTACTTTTTCTTCTCTTATTTTTAATTTTTCCTTCCATTCTTCCTCTCTTTGCTTCACATTTTGTTCCCACATCTGTTCTTTCCTTCTAAATTCAGCTTCTTGGAATTCCTCCCTAATTTGATGCCCTTTTCCCATTTTGCCCCCTCTCTTCCATGTCTTTCTTCATGGATTTGAGCATTTCAATTATCTCTGCACTCATTTCATTCCTTCTTGAGCTTTCTGCATGCTCTGGATAGGAGTGGCTCAATGGGATCATTCCGGATGGTATCTCCTCTGCTACTGCTGGAGGAATGTCTTCTGAAATTGCTTCCATTTATCTTACTCCATGCTCCTTAGCAGGCTTTGCTTCTGCCTCTACCAACCACTCTTTTGTTCCTTGGGCCCATGATAGCAGAAGTAAAGTCAGAGGAGGTGGCCAGGACATTGTTCCTCTTCCTCCCAAGCTCCTTTCACCCATGCCTAGATACATAGTCTGGTGATGGTGGCTAGGTGAGGGATCAGTCCTCTCTTATTGCTTAGGTGGTATCCTCTGATTGAGCCTTCAATCAGGCCCCTAACATTCATCTTATAACCTTTTAATAGGGCATACAGAATCATAGCCTCATGATCCTTTAATAAGCAAAGATGTTTTGTTGGGATGATGACCGAGCAGATGAAGTAAAACCATACCTTTGCTTCTTCTGTGAGGGACCCCTTGTTGATGGCATAGTGTGGGTTTTTCTTTGTCACCTCCCATTTTCCTTGCTCGGCAGTCAATAGGTTTAGGATTTTATCGTAGTTTGGGTTGTCGACCATTTTTTTGAATTTAGACCCATGCTTGAGGTCCTTCAACTTGAAGATCTCGTTGATCCTTTTGTGCCCGAATGATACCCAAGCCCCTCTCACAAAAACTTTATCATCATCCTTCATCTCTACCATATTCGCGTAGAATTCTCTTTCCAAAGCAACAAGCGGTGCTTTGTGCTCGTAGAAAGAACTCACATCCCCTAACTCTGTGTGCATAAGCGAGGGAAGTGGTTTTCAAAAACCCTTTTCTCCTATAAAGCCTTTTTTGGCTAACTGCCTGTTCCAAAAACTTCGAGCTTCTGCAGAGACGAAATCTTTTTCTTCCTCCGTTTCTCCTTTCTTCTCTTGCTCTGCAGTTCTTTTTCTCTCGGTAGCTCCTTCTTCTACAATTTGCTCTTCCTCTTCTGGTTGAGTTTACGGTTCCAGCATTGGTTTCGGTTGAGGTTCAAATGAGCGTCTTCCTCGCTGGACGCCTCACCGCGCCAATCTACCGTTGATCATTTCGTTACGATCCAGAGCATCTTGTTGATTTGCATCAATGAATGAAAATTTTTGGAGGGTAACCAGTTCGCACTCTAGGCTTAGGGTTTGGAGATTCGAAGAATTAGGAAGTGGAAGTAGAAGAGTTGGAAAGAAGTGGAGATGAATTAAATTTTTGTATGAAATGGCTTTTTGGCTTCACACTTGTTTTGATGGGCTCGAGGTTATGATTGTTGAATGGAAGGTTACAACATTAAATTTTGAGTCACCACACTAACGAGTTTCATTAACTCCCCTCGTAATTGTCGCTATGCCCTATTCGAAAAGTTAAGACTTAAATTCATTGGGAGTTAACCATTTATGGTTGTACCTACTCAGCTTTGTCGCGACCTGAGATGTGGTCTCAACAGAAGGATTGATGTTGCGACTTGAAATTTTCTAATCCTAATTCTAACAATTCCATTTCAAACAATTTCAATTCAATAAATCCAATCAAAACAAGTACAATTCATTCTCAGCATTCAGACATTCACCAAATCAACTCTATAATGCAGCAGATTTAAAATTTAATAATAAATTAAAATTTCCCCCAAATTTCAATCATGCTTTATTTGGAACAAATAATCAATAATCTAAGAAGAGTATACTGCCCTCTTTTTGTCTCGTGTGCAGACTGAAAGTTTGGATGTAGAGATTTCTTCTTGTATACATTTTTATTGTCCTGTAAGGAACATACATGCATTAAAGCAGTAATAATAAATCACACCAAGCTTACTAAAAAAAAATTCAAAAATTTCTAGCACAAAACTCAAAACTTAAAACAAATTGTAGTGTGGGTTACCTCCTACAAAGCTGCTCCGTTTTGAGTCCTTAGCTGGACTTGCTGCTATTAAATCCTTGTTTCTTCAAATTTTTCTCATTCAAAATTAGGAATCATTTTGTAGTCTGAATTTCTCCAAGGTAGTGCTTCAATCTTTGACCATTGACCTTGAATTCCTCTCCATTACTGGTTCTCAGTGTCACTTCTCCAAAGGTTTTTACTTGATACTACTGTGTATGGTCCACTCCATTTTGATTTCAGCTTCCTTGGAAAGAGTTTTAGTCTAGAATTGAATAACAGGACTCGATCTCCTGCCTTAAATTCTCTCCACAAAATCCTTTGATCATGCCATTTCTTTGTTTTATCTTTGTAAATTTTGGCATTATCATAGGCTTCATTCCTCAGCTCTTCTAATTCATTCAGGTTGAGTAACACTTTCTATTCTTTGCAGCCTTAGATTAAAGTTCCAGCTTCTTGATAGCCCACATAGCTTTATATTCCAATTCTAGAGGAAGAGGGTGATAAGGTTTACCATAAGACAATCGCCTCATGAATTCCAATGGGAGTTTTATAAGCAGTCTTGTATGCCCACAGTGCATCATCAAGTTTCAAAGACCAATCTCTTCTATTGGAGTTTACAGTTTTTTCAAGAATTTTCTTTATCTCCACATTAAGTAGCTTGCCCATTTGTTTGAGATGATAAGCGGCTTCATGTGTGTTCATGAGTTTATCAAACACTTTATTTGCGAAGTGGCTTCCTCCATCATTGATAGTTACGGGCGTCCCAAATGCGCTCAAAATATTCTTTTGTAAAAACCACGTATTATCATTTTTCAAGACAAACTCTTTCGACCCATTTGGATACACATAATCACAACTAGGAGTATGTATAAATTTCCAGCGAAAGGTGGAAAGGGACCCATAAGTCTATTCTAAACATCAAGTAGCTACTGCAGGATACACAGGGGCATTTCATGCCTCTTACTTGCCGAGTTCCCATTCTTTTGGCATTGATCACAAAATTTCACCTATTCAAAACAATCTTTGAATAGTAGGCGATAAAGCATGATTGGAGAATTTTGTGGGTTGTTTGTCTCTGCAAAGTGTGTCCCTCCCATATATGGTGATGCATGACATTCATGTAAGATCTTGCCTTGTTCGCACTACGGTACACACCTCTTGATTATCATATAAGCTCCTCTTTTAAACAATAGTGGGTCATCGGATCTTAAGAATTGCTGTCACGTCCTTAATTTTTCTACGTTGGTAGCTGATTTCTGGTGGCATAACCCCATATGCTAAGAAGTTCCCAATATCAGCAAACCAAGGTGATTGGAGTGACAATTGAAATAACTGCTCATCTGGAAAATGTTATGCTATTTCTTTTTCTTCTTCTTGTACAGTAGGCTTTTCAACTCTTGACAAGTGATCAGCTATCACATTGTCACAACCTTTCTTGTCTTTGATCTCCAGATCAAATTCCTGTAATAACAATACCCACCTGATCAGTCTTGGCTTTGCTTCTTTCTTTTCCATCGAATGCCAATTGCGACCCTTGATCGGTATGGATAATGACATGGGACCAACTATGTATGGCCTAAAATTTTCACATGCAAATACTATGGCCAACATCTCATTTTCAGTAGTTGAGTAATTCTCTTGAGCTTCATTAAAGGTTTTGCTGGCATAATATATGGCCTTAAACATCTTGTCAGTTCTCTGTCCCAATACAGCTCCCATTGCATAGTCACTGACATCACACATGATTTCAAACTCCTTGTTCCAGTCTGGTTTTGCCATGATGGGAGCTTCAACTAATTTTGATATGATATCTTCAAAAGACCTTTGGCAGGACTCATCAAACTTAAACTTAGCACATCTTTTTCCATCAATCTTCATAATGGCCTAGCAATTTTAGAGAAGTCTCTGATAAATCTTATGTAAAAACTAGCATGTCCCAAGAAACTTCTTATTCCC
Organism: Tetrastigma voinierianum; assembly: GCA_016808115.1. NCBI lineage: Eukaryota > Viridiplantae > Streptophyta > Magnoliopsida > Vitales > Vitaceae > Tetrastigma > Tetrastigma voinierianum. The sequence goes on along the minus strand of JAEQBH010001932.1, from coordinate 305,052 downwards.
TTGACTGTTGTTAGTGGTAGAAGATTTTTTATAATTAAAACCTTTGCTTGGTCTACTTCTAGCCCTGCTACAGAAATCCTGTGTCCAAGGACAATGCCTTCTGTTACCATAAAATGGCATTTTTCCCAATTCAGGGCTAGATTCTTGTCCTGGCACATGTGAAGTATTGTCCCCAAATTATGCAAGCAATTTCCAAAACTGGATCCATACACTGTGAAATCATCCATAAAGATCTCCATAACTTCCTCTACCAAATCTGAGAATATAGACATCATGCATATTTGGAATGTAGCAGGAGCATTACACAAACCAAATGGCATTCTTCTAAAAGAAAAAGTACCAAATGGGCATGTAAAAGTGGTTTTCTCTTGGTCCTTAGGTGCAATGGAAATTTGATTATATCCAGAGTATCTATCAAGAAAATAGAAGTGAGGGTGTCCTGCTAACCTATCCAACATCTGATCAATGAAAGGCAGGGGAAAAAGATCCTTTCTGGTTGCAGAATTCAGTTTCCTATATTCTATGCACACCCTCCATCCTGTCATTGTTCTTATAGGAATTAATTCATTTCCTACATTTCGATCCACCCGATTGAATCCACCCACTTTTGGAACTTCATGGGTAGGCTCACCCCAAGAGGCGTATCGATATTGCATATATAAAACCTGCATTTAACCATTTCAGCACCTCCTTTCTAACAACCTCTTTCACCAAAGGATTCAGCCTCCTTTGGTGTTCAATAGAAGTCTTTGCATCATCATTCAACAATATCTTGTGCATGCAAATGGAGGGACTAATACCCTTCAGATCCTCAATTGACGAAGCAATAGCTTCCTTGTACTTTCTCAGAATTTGCAACAACTTTTATTCTTCAATTTTAGTTAATGAAACTGATATGATTACTGGTTTTCCTTTTTCTGGTTCTAAGAAAGCATATTTCAAGTGATCGGGAAATTCTTTTAATATTAACCCTTCTGCACTAGTCTCTTGTTTAGCAGCTTTTCCTTGCTAGATGCATGTTCTTGACTGTTTTCATTCAAGCTCAAGACTGCTTCTATATTTTGCCAACTTGAAGGCAATAATTCATAATCAATACTCTCAAGATACTGGAAATTCATCTTAATTTCATTGATAGAATGGTGAAGATTACAATCAGAATTTATTTTAACACTGATAGGACTACTGTTTTCTATAGCCATACAAATCTCTGCATCAACATCAAGTTGTTCCAAGCTCTTGTTATGGTTAAAGTGCATTGCTTCATCTCCTACCCTTAAGGTCAGCTCACCCTTTTGCACATTGATTAGTACCCAAATAGTGCAATATTAAGCCTTGTTTATTACAAGTTTTATGCGCTTTTGTGTGCTAGTGAACTTCAATATCGAGGTGTTCTGCTTGGGATCGGCTTTGCTACTCCTCAATTGACTGGTACATTGAACTGAGGCCGGAATTCGAAGACTCACGATCAAATCAGAAGAATTTCGGAGCAATTCTATTGAAGTTGGAGGAGCAAACTGGCGAAATTTTGGGGGTTGCAAAATTTGGCAACCTGCAAATTTCGCAGGTTGCCAATTTTCGCAACCTCTCACCTGTGACTCACCTGTCTCCTGACTGCTTTTTGACCCACTTGTTGGTGGTTTAATACAAGTTGCCCTGCTATCGCGGTACGATTCTTTTGCCTGATTTGTAATTTCCTCTTTACTGAGCCTATATAAGCTCAACCATGCTTGTAATCAAATCAACTTGGTATCATTCAATCAATCAGTCAAGCACGAAGCTTCCTCCCCTCTGCTGTTGGTGATTTTCTCTTCTTCTCCCTTCACTTTCTTGCATTTTCTTGGTTGCCAAACACCCCTTGATGATGAAAAATCAAGGGATGCTTGGCTAATCTCCCCTGATCCTTGAAGGGGAAGGCCACCGGGTGTTGTTTTTAGGTTTAGCTGCATGCTCTCGCATTCTTCATGTTTGTGTTTTAGGGTATTTGTGCCACTGCTTCTCATTGAGGTTAAAATCTCTTAAGCATACTCTCTTTAATGTGTATTTGGTAAGCTTTTTGGGTTCAATGGATACTTTCACTAGATCCACTGAGGCTCAGTTAGTTGTCTCCTATTAGTTATCGCGGGGTAGGGTTTTTGAGATGTGTTTTCCTTTGCTAGGGACATGTTTGCCTAATGAAGTACTCATCTCTCAAAGAGCTCTTAGGGTTCGGGTTTAAAGCTAGTGAAGATGGGTTAGGAAGCAATGACTATATGTCATGCTCCCAAAATGCGAGGATATGAACCAGAATTACATATTGGTTAACTAGAACACTAAGCTCCAATGGCTGAAGACTTCAAGGATTTCTCAAACTTTTACTTGATTATTTGGAGTTTGCAACCATACACACACCTTTGTTTTCCACACATCCTTTTAATCTAGGAGAAAACACCATTTTCAATGCCTTTGTAACTCCTCTCTCGCGAGCACCATCCTGTGTTCGACCCTAGAGTCACTTCCAGCATAATGGCTTTGCTACATCGGTAGTAGGAATCTAGGTTATAAATTTTGTTGATTTCCGAACACTGCGAGAATAAGAATGAATCCCGGTGGCGTGGGTGGGATGGTGCCCCAGTGAGAAAGAGAGGCAGTGAACTTGTGATTCACATCACAAGTTTTGGTGCTATCTCATTTCTTTTTGATTTTATTCATTTTTCCCCACTTGAAGTTCACTACAGTGGAATTTGAAGATTTCACTGTAGAGAGTTTAACCACGTCCTTATTTGTTAATGTTGTTTTTGATTTTATCTGGCCAATAACCTTTTGTTGGTCTAGTTTTTGGTTTTTTTGCTTGTAAAGTGTGATCATAGCCGGTTTATGCGGTGGGGCAGAACACTATGAGTGATTGGAAAGGCTAGGTGCTTCAATTGAAGAGGATTGTGAAGTTAGCCTACACACCCGATCAGATGGATGCTCCACACGAGGAGCCGATAGAGCCAACCGGGGTGTTCATCGAGGAACCCCGATGCATACAAATCGATGAGGATCACATTCACCCACCAGAATTTGAGTCCTCATCCGTCTCCTACCCCCACAGCAGAGGATGTGGCAGTGAGACCTTATTTGGTGCCCCTGCTCCCGACTTTTCATGGTATGGAAAATGAAAATCCATACACACATATTTGGGATTTCAAGGAGGTTTGCACTACTTTCAAGGAGGGTGCATTTGATATGGACTTGCTCAAGCTGAAGGCTTTCCCTTTGACCCTCAAAGATAAAGCCAAAATTTGGCTTAATTCACTAAGGCCAAGGACCATCAGGAATTGGGCCGAGCTGTAGGCGGAATTTTTGAAGAAGTTCTTCAGTGCCCATAAGACAAACAACCTGAAGAGGAAGATCTACACCTTGTAGCTGGCCCGGTGAAAGGTTTTATCAGTCTTTGGGGCATCTGGAGACCATCAGTGCATGCCCTCCTCATGGCTTTGATACATGGATGCTGGTGAACCATTTCTACGATGGAATGTCCCCTTCAATGAAACAACTCCTATAAACCATGTGTGGAGGGGACTTCCTTAGCAAAAATCCTGATGAAGCCATGGACTTTATGAACTATGTGGATGAAACTTCCAAATCTTGGGATGAACCAAACCCAAGGAAACTGACAAACATAGGCCCCCAGTGAACCAAAACGGGGGCATTTTTTCACTATTAGAGGAAATGGAGATGAAAGCCAAGCTATCTTCTTTGGCTAGAAGATTGGAAGAGTTAGAATTGCGAAATCAGCATGAAGTACAGGCAGTGACTAAACCACTTGTACCTCTCCAATCATGTTTCAATTGCCAATCCGCTAGTCATCAAGGAGATCAATGTCCAATTGCTCCTTCAATTAGAGATTTGATGCAAGAGCAGGTAAACATAGTGGAGCAAAGTAGGCATCCAATAAGTGCTCCATATGGGAATACCTACAATCCGGATAGGAGGAACCATCCTAACTTATCATGGAAGCCAAAACCCTCAGCTTATACTCCCACAGGTTCATGGCAGCAACAAACCCCACTCTCGTCGCCTGTAGAGCAAGCCATTGTTAATTTGAGCAAGGTAGTAGGTCACTTCATTGAAGAACAAAAGACAGTGAACGCTCAGACCACATAAAAAATCGAAACGCTGGAAGGTACTTTCAACAAAAGATTAGATGACCTGCAGAACTCAGCCTCCAAGTTGACTAGCCAGCAGCAGATGCAATAAAAAGGAAAATTTCCCTCTCAAAAACAACAAAACTCCAGCTGATTACATGAAGATAGCTCCTCTACTGACCCAAATTCCAAATTGAATGAGGTTAAGGCAATTATCACACTGAGGAGTGGTAAAGAGCTTACAAAGCCATTACCAAAGGCAATAGACCCAGAACAAGAAGCTGTTGATACTGAACCAGGGGAAGTGGTGATCAAGCAGACTGTGAGAAATATAAGCTGTCCCCACCTTTCCCTCAATCACTAAAAACTAAAAAGAAGGCCATTAATCAAGCTGAAATTTTAGAAGTGTTGAAGCTGATAAAGGTGACGATCTACTATGACATGATCAAAGCGAGGTCCCTACTTATGCAAAATTTCTAAAGGATTTGTGCACACAGTCAGAGGTTGAACACATTGACAGAAAGCCTTCCTAACTGAACAAAGTCAATGCCATTATCCAATCGCGAGACTCCGATTGAAATCCTGAATCGGGTTGCTTGACCATTTGTCAATATAGGGGCATTTGCGTGAGAGGCGCTGGCGGATAAAAGCAGTGTATCTCCTCCCTATTCGATGTATAAGAGCTACGGGGCCGAGAGGGAACTAAGCCCACATCCATCACACTTTATCTTGCTGATAGGTCGATCAAAATACCGAAAGGAACAGTGGAGGATGTACTGATTCAAGTGGACAAATTTTACTATCCAGTAGATTTTGTGGTACTTCGACATGAAACCGGTAGCAGCAGGGTCAATTATGTACCCTATCATCTTGGGAAGACCATTCTTGGCCACCTCCAATGCAATTATCAACTGCAGGAATGGTGTCATGCAACTCACCTTCGGAAACATGACTTTAGAGCTCAACATCTTCCATCTGAGTAAAAAGCACATGCAGCCAGAAGAAGATGTCCTAGAAGAAGCATGCATCATTGACACCATCCTGGAGGAACAAGCTGATCAACAGGGTATGCTGGATATACTAGATGAAGAGTTGACTGAGTGTGCAGAAGAGCAGGAGGAAGTTGACATGAAATCCGTATAGGGTTATTGGAGAAGAAGAAATGAAATTTTGCCATTGGTGACCGGAGAGGAAATCAGTGAGCCCCAGAAAATAGATCTTAAGCCTTTGCCTATGGAACTGAAGTAGCCTTATTTGTAAGATCATGAACAATGCCCAGTGGTCATTTCAGCCTTGCTCGGCACTGCACAGGAAGATAGCCTGCTGTAAGTCCTCAAACAGAACAAGAAAGCCCTTGTATGGAGAATATTTGATTTGAAGGGCATTAGCCCAATAGTCTGCACCCACCACATATACTTAGAGGAGGAGGCAAAGTCAGTGAGGTAACCACAGAGAAGGTTGAACCCACATATGCAAGAAATGGTTAGAGCAGAAGTCTTAAAGCTGCTTTCTGTTGGCGTCATATACCCGTATCAACGGCACACAGGTGAGTCCAACCAGTAGTACCTAAATCCAGGCATAACCACGATTGCATGAAAGGAGAGGAGATACCCACTGCGCTCTACGAGGGTGGAGGTATGCATAGATTATCACGAGGTTAAATGAGTAACACGGAAAGATCACTTTCCTGCTTCCATTTATGGATCAGAAAGCGAGAGGATTCACGGCTACCACTTTTATTGTTTCCTGGATGGTTATTTAGGATATTCCCAAATCAAGATCGCTGCAGAGGATCAGGAAAAAACAACTTTCACCTGTCCATTTGGCACATATGCATATAGGAGGATGCCCTTTGACGGCGCTGTAATGCCCATACATTCGGCGATGCATGCTGACATTTTACGGCGATTTAGTTGAGCATTATGGAGGTTTGTAGACGATATCACAATCTATGGAGAGAATTTTTGAGAAGTGCCTATTAAACACCGGAGACCGTCTGCGAGGTGCATGAGAGAAAAAACCTAGTGTTGAATTGGGAATGCCATTTTTATGGTCGACCCGAGCATTGTATTGGGCGTATCATTTTAAGAACAAGGGATTGAAGTTGATAAAGAAAAAGTTGACTTGATTTCCAAAGCGCCTCCACCCACGAATGTTAAGGCGTGGCGATTTTGGGACATCTGGGTTTCCTACCACAGGGAGGTTCATACAAGACTTCTCGAAAATTGCCAAGCCACTTTATAAGCTTCTTGAAAAAGATGCTACATTTGAATGGGATTTAGAATGTCAACAAAGGTTTGAAGAACTCAAGACTCATTTAACCACTGCACCAATAGTGAGAGCCCCTAACTGGCAGTTACCTTTCGAGGTTATGTGTGATGCAAGTGACCCTCATTTGTCGAGGCGGTCAGCAGACGAGAACGAGGAAACGTATGTGGTTTACTATGCTAGTAAAACAGCGAGATGAGCAGAGAATTACACTACCGAGAAGAATTGCGCCGGTAGTTTATGCCCTGGATAAGTTTTTGTTAACCTTGTTGTTAGGGCGAAATAATTATCTTCACGGACCATTCAACTTTGAAATATCTGCTCACTAAGCAAAATGCCAAGGCTAGACTTCTTAGGTGGGTCCCTCTTTACTCTGGAATTGACACACGCAAGTCGGAGTTTAGGAATTTAGAATGTTGTTGCTGATCACCTATCCAGACTAACCATAGCACACAACACACATAACCTCCCAATCTTTGACGAATTCCCAGAGGAGTCTCTACTTTCAGTAGACCAGTGCTCCCTTAGTTCGCCCACATGCTTGATTTTTAGTGGCACCAAGGAGTTGCCCGACATAATGGAAAGCGCAAAAGACCAAGAAATTCTTCCATGCAAAAATCCATTCCTACTACTTAGGAGCCTTATTTGTTGATATTGTCTTTGATCGAGATAATGAAGGTGTGTTCCGGAAGGAGAACAATTAGGGATACTCGACCCTTTGCCCGTGACGGTGCACAGTGAGCCCATTTGCTTCGAAAAATGGCGATGTAAAGAGGTCTTGCGAGGCAGGTTTCTATTGGCGTCTTTATTTCAAGATGCCTATCTGAAGTGTGACAAATGCACCAAGGTTGGGAAAAATCTCTCGATAGATCATATGATGCCACTGAATCACTATTTTGGTCTTTTGGGATTGTTGACGTTTGGGGCATCCCGACTTCATGGGACCATTCCCGGCTTCCTTTGGGCCATATTTACATCCTCGTAGAATTATTATGTATGAAAGTGGGTGGAAACGGTCTTGGGTGTGGGCGGTAGACCTGAACCGTATTGAAATTCTTGAAATAGAACATTTTCTCCAGATTTGGAGTTCCCAAGGCCATAATCAGTGATGGAGGTTCACATTCTGCAGTGAGCCTTTGAGAATCTGCATCCAGTATGGTGTCGGCGAAGCCTGAGTGGCCACCTTACCATCCTCGAGACCCGGTGGCCAAGTAGAGCTAGCCAACAGGGAAATCAAGACTATATTGATGAAAGTGGTGAACTTAAACAGGAAGGATTGGTCTCTCAAGCTGGAATTCCTTGTGGTCATACCGAACAGCGTATAAGACCATTCTTGGAATGTCCCCTTATCGCCTAGTTTATGGCAAGACCTGCCACTTGTCGGTGGAAATTGAACACAAGGCATGGTGGGCAATAAAAAATTTGAATTTGGACATGGGAAAAGCTGGCCTTAAGAGACTCCTTGATCTCAATGAGTTATAAGAGCTCAGGAATGACGCCTACTTCAATTCAAAAATCGCGAAGGACAAATTGAAGAAGTGGCATGATCGACTCGTAGCAGAAAGAACTTCGGTCGGAGGCCAAAGGTCTACTCTATGACTCTAAACTCCACCTTTTTCCAGGAAAGCTCAAATCAAGATGGATTGGGGCCATTCATCGTTCAACAGAAAGCATACCCCAATGGTTCAGTAGACCTATTCAACCTAAATGATAGTAGAGTATTCAAGGTCAATGGATAGAGGGTGAAGCCCTATGTTGTGAAGCAGAGTGCAGATAGGGAGGAAATTCTACTTCTGGACCCTCCTTGAGCCCCTTAGGCTATGCATTTAGGAGTGGCTCCTACAGTGTCTCAGAAGCCACTAATTTTATTGTTCAATCTTGTTTAAGGTTCCATTGTGTTAATGATCTAGTTGTAGTCAGTTGGGTGACTTGTTTTTCTTTGTGCTGGCAGCTGCAGCAACATCAGCCACATCACCAGCTGCTCCTCAGCCTACCCAGGTCGAGGATGAACCTTCTCCGGCCACTGATTGAGGAGGAGGAAGTGATGTTCATACTTTTGGTGTTAGTTTTACTTATACTTCATGCCCAGCAAAGCCCTTTTTGTGTTTATATAAAGGCTTGTTGTTTACTTTTGTTTGCAAAAGTCGAAAATTTTGTAAATTCACCTTGATATATATAATACAAATCTATTTTTCTATACTTTTGCATCTCATTTTGACCCTATATTTATGATTTTTCCTTTCCTATAAATTGAAGAATTGAAGCACTGTATAATACCAAATGCTAGAATGGTTATATGCATGATGAGTTTTTGGTCAGTTGATGACCCTGATAATTACCCCACATCCTTCCACGATCTCACAGCCACACCACGATTCACATTAGTTTTCTTCAATGGGTTAAGAAGTTGTTTCTCCTTTTACTTTACAAAACCAGCCTTAGCTTCATTGTCAGCTCTTAATAGATTAGGGTTCCTTATGAAAGAAGGCCAATGTGTCTTCTAAAAGAAAAAGAAAAGAAAAAGAGAAAGAAAAGAAAACTCAATTAGTAAAAGCGAGCGCCACTTTGCCTTGAAACAGAAGTGCGGTTTGAGGGTATACGGCCAGCTTAAAGCACGGTGCTAAGCCAGCTTAGGTTGGGAGCCACCGACTTTGTGCTCGCTACATGGGTGGATAGGTGGAGTTTAGCGAGTTATAGGTGCTGAATTTTCGAAATCATTCGAAGTCCAGGGTGAAAGCTGTAACACCCCGAAATATACCCTAGTCGTTTTCGACATGTTTAGGGTATTTTGTAAGCATAATTTAAATGCTTCGCGAGTTAAATGCGAAACATGGAAACAAGAGACCCGGAAAGTTACAAAACTTAAGGACAAAATTGTAATTTGTCCAAAAAGGGGGCCTAATAGACAAGGATTAAGAAGATTGGAGGCCAAAATGAAATAAAGGAAACTTGAAATACAAATGGTCAAGATTTGGAGGACCAAAAAGTAAATAATGAAACTTAACCCAAAAATGGGTTTTTGGAGGGCCAAACATGGCCTTAGCAAACATGGATTTAAAGACCAAATTGGTCTCATTTGTGGGAGGAATAACGTGGAGAAGAAGGGGAGAAGAGGAAGAAGAAGAGAAGAAGAGGAAGAAGGAGGATTCAAGCCAAGATCAAGCTAAGGTATGGAAACTAACCTTGATTATGCATTCTATGAGATTTGGTATGGATCTATGGAATTTTAAAGGTCTTGTATGGTTAATAGCTTGTCTCCAAAAGCTAGGGTTTTGATAGAATTGCATCTTAACCTTGGAATTCATGAAAATAGGGTTGGTAAAACCCCATATGGCACAAGATGGTTATAGAATTCCCCTTTTAGATTGGATTCATGGTTAAATGACAAGTAATTGAGCTAGGGTTTAGAATAAACCCTAACAATCCTTGAGTTTGAATTATGTATGGGTTGTGACCCATATTAGAAGTTTTGTTGGGGAAATTCATGGATGATTTTTTGAGGAATAGTAAGAATTGAAAAGATGAATTGAGTATAATTGAGATTCTGAATGAATTTGAAATGATTTTGAAATTGTATATGAAGTAAAGATTTGGTTTGGGATGGAAGAGTGCATGAAAAATGGGAGGGAGAGAAAAATACACGTGGGCACTTTTCGGAGACTTTGTACCGGTACACTTTGAACTTGTACCGGTACACTGGCCTGTTCTGGTCATTTTTGATATTGTGCCGATGCGCGTAGGGGTATGCCGTACACCACCCGTTACCCTTTCTGTTCGACGGTTTTCTTATTTTATTATAACTTTCTCCATTTCTTATCCGATTTGGTGATTCAAGTGGCCGAGGTAAAATGAACTTCAAGGAAAAACCTAAAGAAATACATCGTCAAATTCTGGATCTAAGTGGTCCAAAAATTCACTGAAGTGGGGCGTGTGCTGCGATTCCTGCATCGATTGGACATAGTGTAGTCGAGTTGTTTCGGACGTATCTTGGATCCAGTGCTCGGGTGGGTGATTCGGTTGAGTAGAACCCTTAGAACCTTATATTTAAAGGAGTACAAAGATCTAGTGTCAAATATCGAGGCAAGGCACTGGAAAATAAATATTTCAAATCAACCCTTGGTAAAATTGGTAAATCGACTAGTTGACATGAAAATGCCATAACTTGAGTTTGGATGATCCGATTGGATTGATTCCAATTCCTAAGAAAAATAGATTCATTGAGGGACAAGAATACATGAATGATGTGTGGATAGGCATCATATCGTACAAGTATCTGAAATGCCATATGGAATAGGCATGAAACACGAGAAATATGATATGAAACACGAGAAAACGGCGAAAACATGAACATGAATATGAAAAAACAATATGTTATGATCACGAGTGTGATTAAGAAAGGTTATAAGTTACGAAATACATCGATAATATGAATACTAGGGCCAGAAGAATGAATGAGGTGGGCGTCACGGTGGTGCTTTCCGGCACTCCTGGTGACACTCCGGCACTCTTCATTGGTCTTTCCGGCTCACACATTTGGTGCTACGACACTCCTGCTGCGTGGTTAGCCACGTTTTGAATGGTGCTCGGTGACACCTGGCGGTGATACGACTGCTCTGTTACGTGATGACACCTCCGGGTACTTATTATCTGGCGATCTACTCATTTCTTATAATTGGTCCTAGGTAGTCGAACAAACATATGATAAAACGAATAATGAATAAGAGAAAAGATCTGGCGAATGGATCTCTGTACATTTGATTAAGTGCAATGGTACACCTACGGGTACTCTTATTATCACGATAAGTTCTTGCCTTAGTACCCACGGGTACTCGTATTGGTAAAATAGGATTAGGATACGTAATAAGTATAAGTCGATGGCCCTCTGAGGTACCTCAGCAGTGTAACTACGAGATATGGTTATGATTTAAACCAATAATCTCTTTGTTATTGGATATGGGCTCTGAATCTGTATGAATCCGGTATATGTATCTACGTTGTGATCAGGTATCTGCTATGGACTAATCCATATCACGAAAATGTATCTGCATAAGTGATCGACCTTGCATGTGATATGATAGGTGATGCGTTTAGACTTATCGTACCTACGGATACCTTCGTTACAATAATAAGGTCAGGTAAGATAATAAGTATACGCTACTACGTAGGACATGTATGCATGTCCAAGTTACGTAACACCAATAAGATCCGTAAGATGAAGGTATGCGCTTTGTAAGACATGTATAAGATCTGAAATACATGTCCAAGTTCTGTAAGACCAGTATAAGTTCCGTAAGACAAGTATAAGTTACGTAATACCGTGTCGGATCGAAATACAAGTATGTGCTCGAGAAATACCGATATAAGTTCCATAAGACAATAATAAGTTCCGTGGGAACCGATTATATAAGTTCCGTACATGATAAGTATATACTACTTGTAAGATATGTATAAGATCACGAGAAATACATGTATAAGATAGAAGCACGTTAAGTTTTGTAATACATGTATAAAATCGGCTACATGTATATATGCTCCGTAATACGAGGATAAGATCCGAGAAATACCAGATATCTGTAGACATAAGTAGAAGATCCATTAAGACAAGGATAGACTCGTAGTACAAGATCTGAAAATATCTACGTATAAATATGGCGGGTTCTCACGTATCGATTATTTTACGTAGTACCTACGAGGGTATCTCAGTATAAGCCCCAGGATAAGGATAAACTCGTGTATCCTGAGTACTCCATATGAGTATCATTGTCACTTTAACCTAGGGGCTTGTTGGGATATGATACCCGGCCCTGAAGTTGGTATCGAAGCGACGGTGTCCAGAAGTAATGTACTACGGTACTCCGTATAAGATTAAATTCCGCCGTCAATATACGTTCCGTATCCTGCAATGATACCTTCGGGTACCTTGAACAAGTGTAAACTACGTAGAATAAGTATAAGTTACGTAAACTCCTACAGGAATGCGAGATAGATATAAATACCCATACGATTGCGACCACCTCTGTATAAGCATAGGTTACGTAACTCCTATGGAGATCGAAATAAGTATAAGCTTGAGACAAGTATCGGTATAAGTTAGATATGTATGTCATTTGGGAGATCGAATAAGTATAAGATACGAATAAGAATAAGTGCGCTATAAGTATAAGATCCGATTCTTTATAAGTATAAGACCAGGATAAAATAGATCACTATAAGTATAAGATCAAATAAGGATAAGTCGACCATAAGTGTAATTCTGAGTAAGTATAAGATCGGAATGTGTGATAAGTATAAGTCCCGAATAAGCATAAGTCGTATAAGCCTAAGAAGCCAATTGTATAAGTTCATTATGTGAATGCTGAGTATTCGATACACATTGTTATCACGTATTTATGTTTCTGTATAAGAAATGTTTCCCACTAAAGCGTAAAGCTTAGCACGGGTTTTTAATGTCCGGAGTGTGAGTGCGAGAAGACATCAGCAAACATCTGAATCTGTTGGGCCAACACACTTGTAAGGGGTTCGCTGTGTAAGGTTCCGTGCTCGATTTGTATTGTAAAGTACGGTTTTGTATTTGTAAATGGGACTATTAAATGGATGTAGATTTTGATGCGTATAAGATGTAGGGCCATACCCGCGGTACCCGGTCGGCTTTTTAAAAAAAAAATCAGGTAAGGAGTCACACAGTCTGAGTCTCGCACCCGAACTGGTTCGAATCCACGCCCGATCGGTCGGGCCGGGATTCGATGCGTGTTAGTATCGAATCCTAGGTTTAGGCGATTCTGGAAGAGTCTCAGATTAAGGATGTACCTACATAGTAATGTGTTGGCCTAATGCGGATGTCCCTGTCCTGTATATTGACTAGAATGAATAAGTCTCAATCCAGCTTTGAAAGATTAGGACTGGAGATGTAGTTCTGATGGAGCTTTGATGGCTCAAGTGAAAGTCACGCTCCAGCTTCTGTAAAAGACATGAAAAGAAAGGATCTGATACGGAATATGCACATGCTAGAGTATGAATTTCGAGGATGAAATTCTTATAAGGAGGGGAGAATTGTAACACCCCGAAATATACCCTAGTCGTTTTCGACATGTTTAGGGTATTTTGTAAGCATAATTTCGAGTTAAATACGGCTATGGAAGCAAGAACTTGGAAAAGATACAAAACTTAAGGACAAAATTGTAATTTGTCCAAAATGGGGAGCTAAAAAGAAAGGATGCAGAAGATTGGAGGCCAAAATGAAATAAGGAAACTTGAAATACAAAATGGTCAAGATGGGGACGAAAAGTAAATAATGAAACTTAACCCAAATATGGGTTTTGGAGAGCCAAACATGGCCTTAGCAAACATGGATTTAAAGACCAAATTGAGATTACTCATTTGTGGGAGGAATAGCATGCCGTGGAGAAGAGGAAGAGGAAGAAGAAGAAAAAGAGGAAGAAGGAGGATTAGGCGGATCAAGCTAAGGTATAGGCTTAACCTTGATTATGCATTCTATGAGATTTGGTATGGATCTATGGAATTTTAAGGTCTTGTATGGTTAATAAGCTTGTCTCCAAAAGCTAGGGTTTTTGATAAATTGCATCTTAACCTTGGAATTCATGAGAAAATAGAGGGTTGGTAAAACCTTGTGTATAGCCTGAAATGGTTATAGAATTCCCCTTTTAGATTGGATTCATGGTTAAATGACAAGTAATTGAGCTAGGGTTTAGAATAAACCCTAACAAATCCTTGAGTTTGAATTATGTATGGGTTGTGACCCATATTAGAGTTGTGTTGGGGGAAATTCATGGAAGATTTTTGAGGAATGATAAGAATTGAAAGATGAATTGAGTATAATTGAGGTTACAAGATGAATTTGAAATGATTTTGAAGTGTATATGAAGTATAGATTTGGTTTGAAATGGAAGAGTGCATGAAAAATGGGAGAAAATACACATTCTGGGCACTTTTCGGAGACTTGTACCGATACACTTTGAACTTGTACCGGTACACTTTGTGTTCTGGTCATTTTTGGCCAATGTGTACCGGTACACATTAGGGGTGTACCGGTACACCACAATTACCTTTTCTGTTGACCCGGGTTTTCGTATTTTGGCCATAACTTTCTCATTTCTTATCCGATTTGAGTGATTCAAGTGGCCAATTAAAATAGACTTCAAGGAAAAACCTAAAGAAATAGGCATCGTCAAATTCTGGATCTAAGTGGTCCAAAAATTCACTCAAAGTGGGGCCATGTGCAAGCCAATTCTTGCATCCGTTTGTGGACATGTAGTCGAGGTTGTTTCGGACGTATCTTGAGTTCGGTGCTCCGGTGGGTGATTCCAGTTGGAGTAGAACCCTTAGAACCTTATATTTAAAGGAGTACAAAGATCTAGTGTCAAATATCGAGACAAGGCACTGGAAAATAAATATTTCAAGCCGTCCCTTGGTAAAATCGGTAAATCGACTAGTTGGCATGAAAAGGCCATAACTTGAGTTTGGATGATCCAATTGGATTGATTCCAATTCCTAAGAAAAATAGATTCATTGAGGGACAAGAATACATGAATGATGTGTGGATAGGCATCATATCGTACAAATATCTGAAATGCCATATGGAATAGGCATGAAACCTGAATATGATATGAAACACTGAAACATGAACATGAATATGAAAAACAATATGTTATGATCACAGAATGTGATTAAGAAGGTTATAAGTTCTGAAATACATCCTGATAATATGAATGCACAGGACCGAAGAATGAATGAGTGGGCGTCCTTTGTTGGTGCTCCGGCCTCCTGGTAGTGCTACGACACTCTTTGGCTGCGTGGTTAGCCACGTTTTGAATGAAATTAACTCGGCACTCCCTGGCAGTGATACGGCACTCTGATACGTATTGTACCTTCGAATTTACTTATTATCTGATGTCCTACTCATTTCTTATAATTGGTCTAGGTAGTCAGACAAACATATGATAAAACACTGAATAATGAATAAGAGAAAAGATCTGAATGGATCTCTGTATTTGATTAAGTTCTGTGGTACCTACGGGTACTCCTGTATCTGATAAGTTCTGTAGTACCCACGGGTACTCTCGTATTGGTAAAGTAAGTTAAGTTCTGTAATATATGTATAAGTCCAGTAGTACCTACGGGTACCTTCGAGCAAGTGTAACTCTGAATATGGTTATGATTTAAACCAATAATCTCTTTGTTATTGGATATGTTCTGAATCTGTATGAATCCGGTATATGTATCTGTTGTGATCCGTATCTTCTATGGACTAATGTCCATTATCTGGAAATGTATCTGCATAAGTGATCGACCTTGCATGTGATATGATTACGATACATTCGGAGCTTATCTCGTACTACGGTACCTTCCGTACAATAATAAGATCAAGTACAGATGATATACGCTCACAATAGGACATGTATAAGATCTGAAATACATGTCCAAGTTCTGTAACACCAATATAAGATCCGTAAGATAAGTATACGCTTTGTAAGACATGTATAAGATCTGAAATACATGTCCAAGTTCTGTAAGACCAGTATAAGTTCCGTAAGACAAGTATAAGTTCTGTAATACACGTATCAGATCCGAAATACAAGTATGTGCTCCGAAATACCAGTATAAGTTCCATAAGACAATAATAAGTTCCGTAAGACCAGTATAAGTTCCGTAAGACAAGTATATACTCTGTAAGATATGTATAAGATCTGAAATACATGTATAAGATCTGAAATACATGTATAAGTTTTGTAATACATGTATAAGATCCGAAATACATGTATATGCTCCACGTAATAAGGGATAAGATCCGAAATACACGGAGGCTCAAACTCACGTAGTACAAGTAGAGATCATTAAGACAAAGGATAGACTGCGTAGTACAAGTCTGAGATGCAAAGTATCTACCGTATAAATATAAAGCGGGTTCTCACGTATCTAATTAATTTACGCGTAGTACCTACGGGTATCTCGTATAGCTCGGATGGGATAAAGCTCCGTAGTATCTCACAGGCCACTCCGTCATGATATAGGTATACTTTAACCTAGAGGCTTGTTGGGATATGATACCAACCTGAAGTTGAAGATGTCGAGTAGACAATTGATCAAGTAGTACTTACGGGTACTCCCGTATAAGATTAAGTTCCGCAAATCCAATATACGTTCCGTAATCTCTGTGATACCTTCGGGTACCTTCGAACAAGTGTAAACTATGTAGAATAAGTATAAGATCTGAATAAGAATAAGTCTGCTATAAGTATAAGATCCGATTGCTATAAGTATAAGACCCGGATAAGAATAAGTGCTATGAGTATAAGATCGAATAGGATAAGTCACGCCATAAAGTGCAATTCCTGAGTAAATTATAAGATCAGAATGTGATAAGTATAAGTCACAGAATAAGCGCATAAGTACGTATAAACTATTAATTGTATAAGTTCATTATGTGAATGCCTGAATATTCTGATACCTGTTACTGTTATCTGTATTTATGTTTCTGTATAAGATGTAACACCCTGAAATATACCCTAGTCGTTTTCGACATGCTTAGGGTATTTTGTAAGCATAATACATGTAGGTTCCGTGCTCTGAATTGTAATTGTAAAAGTGTAAAGTTTTGTATTTGTAAATGGGACTCGGTAAATGTATAGGTCATTATTGATTCTGTTATAATATGTGGGCCATACCCACAGGTATAATTTGGCTTAAAAAAAAAAAAAATCAGGTAAGAGTCCCGTGTACGGTCACAAAATCAGGACCGGTTCGGATCCCATGTCAGGTCGAACGGGGGAATCGGGGTGTGGCAGAGTGGTATCGGAGCTAGGTTTAGGCGTTTCGGAAAGAGTTTGAGAATTACGGAAACCTTACCATAGAATGTGTTGGCTAATGCGGATGTCACATCACATGTCTTGTTAGAATGAATCAATATCACTCCAGCTTTGAATGATTAAGACAAGAGATTTAGTTCAGATGGAGTCTTGTTGGCTCAAGTGAGAGTCACACTCTAGCTTCTGTAAAAGGATATGAAAAGAAAGGACCTGACATAGAACATGCACATGCTAGAGTATGAATTTCGAGGACTAAATTCTTATAAGGGGGGGAGAGTTGTAACACCCTGAAATATACCCTAGTCGTTTTCGACATGTTTAGGGTATTTTGTAAGCATAATTTGACTGTTTCGTGAGTTAAATGCGAAACACGGAAACGAGAGACCCGGAAAGTTACAAAACTTAAGGACAAATGTAAATTGTCGAAAAAGGGGCTTAAAGTCATAATTTGAAAAGACTATGGGCCAAAGAAGAAATAATAGGAATTGTTGTGCTCCCTAGAAGATGAAGGCAAGAATGCAATTAGGAAGCTAACCCAAATGAGTTTTGGAGAATGAAATAAGGCCTTAGCAAACATGGAATTTAAAAGACTAAGTGGTCTCATTGTAGGAGGAAAAAAAACGTGGAAGAAGGAGAAAGAAGAAGAGGAAGAAGATGGAGGAGTCAAGATCAATGAGCTAAGGTATGAAACTAACTTTGGTTATGGATTACAAGTGTATATGATTGCCATGCTTGGTTGATTTAGTAGCTTGTTCCCAAACTTGGGGTTTTTGCTAGGGTTTCATCTTAACCCGAAATGATGGCAGTAAGGTGGGTAAGCCCGTATAGCTGAAGCTCATGAAATCCTCTCTTTGAGGATGAATTCATGGATTAATTGAGGAGTAATTGAATTAGGGTTTAGAATAAATCTTAACAAATCTTGAGTTTGATTTACTGTATGAGTTATAACCCATATTGGAATGGGTTTTGAAGTAATTCATGATGAGTCTTTGAACTAAGATAAGTATTGAAGGAAGAATTGAATAGAAAAGAGATTCAAAGGTGAATTAGAAATGGTTTTGATGTGTGTTTGAAGTAGAGTTGATTGGGTATCAAAACATGGAAAAAGGGGTGAAAAACACACATTTTAGGGCATTTCGGGTGACTTGTACCGGTACACTTTGAAAGTGTACCGGTACATGTGTTCAGCCATTTTTGCATGTACTTTCAGTACACTTTAGGGGTGTATCAGTACACCACGATACACATTTACGATTTGGATCAGTTTTCATAATTTGGCGCAACACTCATTTCTTATCAGATTTGAGTGATTCAGGTGGCTAAATGAAATAGACTTCAAGGAGAACAAAACTTAAGAATAGGCATCATAAATTCTGATCCTAAGTAGCCCTAAAAATTCACTCAAGAGTGGACCGTATGCGAAGCCAAATTCTAGTTCAAGCTTTGAACATAGAAGTCAGGGATGTTTCGGACGTAACTTGAGTTCGGTGCTCCAAATTGGGTGATTCCAGTTGGAATAGAGTAGATTAGAACCTTAAATTTAAAAGGAGTATAAAGATCCAGTAATAAATATCGAGAGACAAGGTACTGGAAAATAAATATTTCAAACTGTCCCTTGGTAAAATCGGTGGCAGACTAGTTGGCATGAAAATACCATAACTTGAAGTTTAGACGATCCGATTGGATTGATTCAAATTCCTGGGTAAAAAGTAATTCATAGAAGAATAAGAATTACATGAATAAGGTGTGATTACATGCTCATCATACTTGCATTATGGAATATGATGCATCATGAGCGCATAATGTGGCTAACGTGTCCTATTATAAGATAGTAAGTTATTGAACTCATTATAATTGTAAAACCACCTAAGACCGGTTATTTTAATGACCCACGGCACTCCTTGTCTGATTAGTACTTATTAATCCACATTGGGTATACACTCTGTCCCAGACTAATTACTTGTACTCTGATTAGTCTTTAGCACTCTGATTAGTGCTCGGAACTCCTGATTGTCTTGGTACTCTGATTGTCTCAGGCACTCCCGATTAGTGCCCGATACTCTGATTAGTGCTCGGCCTCCTGTCTGTTAAAGTGCTATGGCACTCCTATTGATATTCCGAAGTCTGATTAGTGCTCACGGCACTTAAAGTATTGTATAGTATCTTACGGTACTAATTGTGTAACAATGTCTACTCATTAGAGTATTCTTTGATGCAGGTAGTCGAATAGTTATATGATGGGACCTTTGAATAATGAATAAGAGTAAAGATCTGAATGTATCTGCAATATAGGATTATGCCAGTACCTACGGGTACTCACGTATTTAGTAAGTTACATCCTGTATCTGATTAAGTTCCGTAGTACCTGCGGGTACTCTTGTATTTGATTTAGTTCTGTAGTACCTATGGGTACTCTTGTCTCTGATTAACTCCTGTCTCTGATTAAGTCCTATAGTACCTAAGGGTACTCTTGTATCTGATTAAGTTTCGTAGTACCTACGGGTACTCCTGTATTTGATTAAGTTATGTAGTACCTACGGGTACTCTTGTATTGAATAAATTCACCTTAGTACCTACGGTGCTGTATCTGAATAAGTCCACGATCGATAAGTTAAAGTAGTACTGGGGTACTCTTGTATTTAGTCCTGTGAGTACCTCTACGGTACTCATGTATCTGAATAAGTCACGATATACGATTAGAGTGCGGTACCTTCCTAGTACTCTGTATGCGAACAAGTTCGGTAGTACTACGGGTACTCACGTATCGATAAGTCATGTCTTAATAAGTTAGTTTCGATTAATACGTATCACCGAATAACTCTTGTCTACGATTAAAGTCACCGTAGTACCTTAAGGTACTCACATTATCTGAACAAGTTCGAGTGGTACCCTACGGGTACTCCTGTATCGACAGTCTTTGTGTCTGAATAAGTCTGTGGTACCCTGGGGCCTCAATATCTGAATAAGTTCGAGTCTCACGATTAAGTCTGTCTCTGCTTAAGTTACGTAGTACCTACGGGTACTCCTGTGATCGATTAAGTTACGTAGTACCTACTGGGCCTCTAGTATTTTCATCAAGTTAAATGTGCCCAGGGATTGCTCCTATATCTGATTAAGTGCATGGTACCTATGCAGTACTCTGTGACTTGATTAACCACATACATTTTCTGGTACTCTGTATTTGATAAGTTACGTAATACCCACGGGTACTCTGTTATAATTAACATAAGTATAAGTTTTGTAGTGCCAGGTACCTCTTGTCTCGATAACATAAGTATAAGTTACATTACCCACGGGTACTCGTATCGGTAAAGCAAGTCTGAGTTCTATAAAATAAGTATAGAATCATTAGTACTAAGTATAAATATGATAAAGCAGTATAGTGGTGTACCTAGGGTACTCTTGTATCATGAATTGTATAAAGTTCATTAAGATAAGTATAATATAAAGTAAGATGGGTATAAGTTCATAAGATAAGTATAGGCTCACGTAGACACTAAGATCGAAATACATGTCGAGTTACGTAAGACCGGTATAAGTTCCATAAGATAAGTATAGGATTACGTAATACTCGTATAAGGATTTGAAATAAATTATAAGTTTTGTAGTACTTACAAGTACTTACGTATAAGAATAAGTTCTGCATTATCGGTGTATTGTAATTTAGGCGATACCTCTGGTACCTCGAATAAGGGTAAACTAAGTAGTATATAAGGATAAGTTCTGCAACTCTAAAGTCTGAATAAACATAAGCTTTTATTAAATTATAAGTTACGAATGAGTATAAGTTACGTAACTCCTCGAGTCTTGAATGAACATAGTTTATGATAAAGCATAAGTTGCATAAGGAATAAGGATACATGCTCCTACGGGAGATCCCAGTAGCGTAAGCACATTATAAGAAGAAGTACCATTATAAGCTCATAATATAAATGCATGAAATTTATATTATACATTGTGTTTATCACGTTAAATGTGTATATGCATAAGAAATGTTTCCACTAAGCATAAAGCTTAGCACGGGTTTTGTCAGGTGTAGGTACGGAAGGCGTCGGCAAACATCCACGTATAATTTAGGCGTAGACTTATGGGGTTATTCATTATGATTCTAGTGCTCGATTTGCCGGTATGCAAGTGTAAAGTTTTGTATTTGTAAATGGGACTCGGTAAATGTAGGTCATTGTGGTTCGATTTATGTATAGGCCATACCCGTACCATAATTGGCTTTAAAAAAATAAAATAAATCAGGTAAAGAAATTCGATGTCGTCTGCGTCCGGACTCGGTTCGGATCATGATCAGATCGGATAGGAATCGAGTGTATGTGACATAAGAAATATTTCCCACTAAAGGCGTAAAGCTTAGCACGGGTTCATCCGTGTAGGTAAGAGGAACATCGGCAAACATTCATACATTTGGGGCGTACGCGCGGGTTCGCACATGTAGGTTCAGGTGCTACGATTTTGTAATTGTAAAAATCTGATTTTGTATTTATATAAATGGGACTTCGATGAAATGGATGATTTTGATTTTATTATAAGATGTAGGCCATACCCGGTGCCGGAATCGGCTTTTAAAAAAAAAAAAAAGGTAAAGAGTCCTAGTCCTGAGTCTCGCACCCCGAACTCGGTTCGGATCCGCCAATCGGGTCGGACCGGGATTCGGGGCGTGACAAAACCTATAGAGTTTGTGATTGAAAGATCCTTTTGACTTGATGCCCTAAACCGTAGTTGATTGGGAGTCATCAGTGGATCCCAGCTACACGGACTTTGGTGAAGTCGAATTTTCGACATTACCTCTGATACATTGGTATGAAATAAGTGAGGAACTGAATCTATTTAAGTTGGTTAGCATGTCTAAGGTTTTGGCAGCAGTTGGTTGGGGGGAGGTAGTTTTGTAGCTTATTGGTTTAAACTGATCACTCAAAAATATTTAGAGTTTGGTGGAAATTCAGACTGATTCCCTTGGAATAGATGTTGAAACATTCACATATGGCATTTGTTCTCGACTTGGTTTTATCACGAGTCCCGATTTGTCATACCCCAGGTTAGACATGAATTACATATACCTTTTGAGCAAGCCAGTACATTTTGGCGAACATATCACGCGGTTACCTTCTTGTTATCATTGCTAAGGAATTTGTGATATCTCTGTTGGGGGAGTGATTGGTACTGAATAGTTGACTATTGGGCGTATTTTCATATTATTTTATGCGCTTTTGTGTATAAATGTCGACTTAATAACTTTCGGTGTTACATTGGGATCCCGGCTTTGCTACTGATCATATTTTGTAGCTATTTTGGTAGTTTTGCATGTCAAATGCCTCATGACTCCTCAATTTGACTCGAACACATTGAACCTGAGCCGAATTCAAAGACTCACGATCAAATCAGAAGAATTTTGGAGCAATTCTATTGAAGTTGGAGAAGCAAACTGGCGAAATTTTGGGGGTTTCAAAATTTGGCAGCACATAGAGGCCAGCGAGGTTGCCAATTTTATAACCATCTCACACAATGACTCATCACGTCTCTTGATTGCTTTTTGACCCACTTGTTGGTGGTTTTAATACAAGTTTGCCCTTATGTAATTTTGATTCTTTAGCCTGATTTTATGTTTCCTCTTTCTTGAAACATATAAACAACCATTCTTTATGTCAAATCGACTTTGTATCATTCAATCCAATCGAGTCAAGCCACGAAGCTTCCTTCCCTCTCTTTGTTGGTGATTTTCTCTTCTTCTCCCTTCACTTTCTTGCATTTTCTTGGTTTCGAACACCCTTGATGATAATAGATCAAGGGATGCTTAGCTAATCTCCCGATCCTTGAAGGGGAAGGCCCTTTGAGTGTTGTTTTTAGGTTTATCTGCATGCTCTCACGTTCTTCATGTTTGTGTTTTAGAGTATTTGTGCCTCTGCTTCTCATTGAGGTTAAAATCTCTTAAGCATACTCTCTTTAATGTGTACTTGACAAGCTTTTTTGGGTTGATGGATGCTTTCACTGAATCAGCTGAGGCTCAATTAGTTGTCTCTCTGATGAATATCGTGGGGTGAGTTTTTGAGATGTGTTTTCACTTCTAGGGACATGTTTACCTAATGAAATACTATCTCTCAAAAGGAAAGCTCTTAGGGTTCATGTTTTAAAGCTAAATGAAGATCCGGTTCGGGAAATGACTATATGTCATGCTCCCAAATGAGAGGATATGGACCCGAGTACATGTTGGTTAACCTAGAACACTAAGCTAAGTGGCCTGAGACTTCAAGGATTTCTCTTTTAACTTTTTTATGATTATTTAGGTTTGCAACCATACACACACACTGTTTTCCACACACCCTTTCAATTCAAGGATAAAACACCATTTTCAATGCACTGTAACTCCTCTCTCACGAAGAAAACCATCACAGTATTCGACCTGAAACCCTTTATCTTTTTGTAATAGCTTTGCTACGTCAGTAGTAGGAATCCTAGGTTATAAATTTTGTTGATTCCGAACACCTACCTGAATAAGAACGAATCACACATCTATCAAGGCAACTCCAGTTGATAAGAAGGGTCTTTCTAGCAAAATAGGAACTCGGGTATCCTCTTCCATCTTCATGATCACAAAGTCTACAGTAAAGATAAATTTCCCCACCTTGACAAGCACATCTTCAAGAACACCTTCTATTCGTGCCTTGGATCTATTAGCCATCTGTAATGTAATTGTTGTTGGGATGAGTTCCCCGAGACTCAATCCTACGTACTCACGATAAAGGCATCAAGTTGATACTGGCACCAGAGTTGCATAAGGCCTTCTTGAATTCATATTTCCACTATGGAGCGGGGAATGGTAAAAAGCTACACAGGTCCTTCATTTTTTTATTTGGAAGTTTTGCTGCAGTGCGGTCAGTTCATTATTCCTTTCTCAACAATCTTCTTTTTCTTACTCAGTATCTCCTTAAGAAATTTTACATAATTCAGCATTTGATTGATTGCCTCTACAAAAGGAATATTGATTTCTATTTTCTTGAATATTTCCAAGAATTTAGAAAGCACTCTTCCCTCTTGCCTTGACACTTTAGAAATGGCACTACTGGTGTGTAAGCTTATACATTCTCCTTCTGTTTTAGCTCACAACTCTTCTCAGGCTGCTCAGTTAGCTTTTTCTTTTCTGCATATGTTGTCTTTTCTGACATATTCTTCTCTTTTTCTCTTCTAATTTCTTCTTCTTCTTCATCGGTCTTTTCCTTATTTTCTTTTCTACTGCTCACTTCCTTCCCACTTCTCAATTGAATTGCCATGCAGTCCTTTGGGTTTTTCTGAGTGTCACTAGGGAATGCACCCTTGTTCTGGTTCTGCATATTCAGGGCCAGCTGCCCTACTTGTGTTTCCAGGTTCTTTAGTGAAGCACCTGTGTTTGCTTGAAACATATGAATGTTGGATTTGAAATTTTCCAACTCATTAAACTTCTGTTCATGGAGGTTTATCAGCTTCTTGTTATCCCCTATGAACTACAACATACATCTCTTAAAAAGAAATTTAGACTCTCTTGCAGCCACGATATTCATTTTTGCTCTCTTCTTTGTAGCTGCTGAAACCTTGTATTTGATGCCCTTCTTCAGTAATTTTTCCACGTATCTTGGGCCTTGTGTTGCTCCTCAGCCATATGAGAAGTTCTCATGGTTCACGAGTAATCGGATTATAGTGTGTAGGTAAGTTGAGATTAGGCTTGAAATGATAAACTCCTTTGTTCATTCAAGTATTTGGCTATCCTCGACTGGTAGGGATCCTCTTGACTAGTCCCTCAGTACTTCTTCTCATTTCCCTTCTAATGTATTGCTTCTATCTCATGACGGTACAACCTCTTCTCTTGTTTATCTATCCGATTGCATGATTGCATCTGGCACCTTCCATGGTTGTCATTTTGTTGATTCGATTATCCTGCTCCCTTTTCTGGTTACTCCACAGCGAAGGTGAGATGGATTCTTCATATTGCACATGGCCAAGTCCTCTATCAAGTCCCTTGCCTCCTCTGCACTTTTTCTTTTCTTACAAAGAAGCATCAATAATACCCTTGGAAGTATCATTCATGGAGTGGTAGAAGATGTCCATTTGTGTCTTGAGATCTATGCCATGCATGGACATCTCTTAAACGATATTTTGAACCTCTCCCAAATTTGTACCTGGAAACTCATGCCCTTGATTGAGACACACTAATCTCCTTCCTTCTATTAGAATTAAGAGAAGGGGGGAAGAATCTGCCTAGATAAGCTTCCGACTCCTCCCAGTATTTCAGACGTATAGTAGGAATCAGGCAGTGGCTCTGATGTCTCTCGAGTAAAGGGAAGAGTTGCAGCTTGATCACTTCTCGTCTTACGCCATTCAACTTTATAGTATTGGCCATCCTGAGGAATCTACCCAATGATCATTAGGGTCCTCAATAGGGTGGCACATGGGATTGATATTCTTTGAACCATTATGATCAAAGCTAGTTCCCGGCTGGTTATTTAGCTTCCACCAGTGGGTTGTCTAAGCTGGCAGGTGTTACGCGGATGACGAGTCTCAGAGAAATCCTCCATGAAAGTATCTTGCCTTTGAAGTCTCTCTGCTGATGTCTCTTGTTCATCTGTATGATTAATTCTCTCATATGCCATAGTTTCTACTTTGCTCTTTTTACCTTCCTCGGAATTCCTCGGTGTTCTTTCGGCTTAGTATCGAGTAAGACGGATCTAACTCCCCAGCTTCTGTACATGAGATACCTTCACAGAAATGGAGATACAGTAAGATTACATGAAGTAAGTGATATTAGTAAAATAATTCTGAGTTAAACTTTCTAAATATAATGGTTTTGTCTGACAATTTCCCATTAAATTATTTTTTTGTGTTTCTTTTGTAAAATTCAAAGAAAAATGTCCAAATTAGCATTTCCCTTTTTGGTTAGAATATTGATTTTTCAAATTCTTTCAATCACCAAAAACAACGCCATAAAACTTGTTCGCCTGTGATTATATAAATTAAAACCTTCAAATTAACATAATTACAAGAGCCTTACAATTCTCTTACATCTTTGTCTACTTCGAACTACTTGGATATAACTGATAAAATTATTTTACATTACTTAATTTGAAAATGGTTTTAATCTAAGACACTACAAGTGCACAGAACATACAAGTAGTGAAATGGATGTAAGTCCAGATATCATTCCCACAGGGATTGACAAGAATTGAGATCAGCTACTCCCGACTACTTAAGGTCCACGCTGGCAGACCAGTGAATAGTGATGGTTTAATCTAGAAGATAATAGTCTAGAAGATACACGGGAATATAAAGGAATTAAAATGTTCATAATGAAAAATACGTAAAATAAGAACAAAATCACTTTGAATTTGAATAAGTTTTCCGCGAAAATGAACCTTTATCCAAAGTCTTGTAGAAACTTGATTCACGCATTAATATGCATCCTCTATTCACAATGATGGATGTGCATTTGTCTAAGATGCCTTACCGTACAATTGGATTTCTCTCCATATTCCTTTGGTTAGAAGGCCCTTGCTTTTCGAAGACAAGGATCTAACCCGGCTACTTGTATTTTAACCTTCTTACTTGAGATCTGGTATTTTTCTTTCTCAATACTTCACACCCATTTCTTGAGACTGCAGATTTCTTGCTCCCCTTTGTAGGGTTATTGTAAAACTTCTACAACTCAATTGATGACACATTCTTTAAATCTAATGGTTCTTCCCTTCCCTTGATTAGATTTTGCTAACCTGAGTTAGGAACTTCCCCTCAGATTAAGGTTAAGTCTGTCATTTTACATTGATAAATGTTCCCCTCATCGATTATAGTGAAAAGGGAATTTACGAGGTGAACTTTGAGCTTAGTAATTCATGTGGTAGTTTATCATACCCACAAGTGGAATGTTCCCGACTCTCGAAATCTCCATCTCTTGTGTCATAGAGGGCCTCCACGGAAATCAGGCAGCAATCCTTGAAATGGTATCATATGCTACTATTAGGAATTTTAGTCAGTTCAATAACAACATGATCAAATAAATTACAATCCAGTATTTCTCTCTAAATGATATAGAAAATGTATATTCTTGATGCATCGAATCTAGTGAAATTTGCGTTCATCTTATTCTGTTCGAAAATGGATCATTGATCAAGTACGCCCACTATAATTGTAATAAACTGAAAGAAACGAATTCCAGAAATTTGTCTAGACTCCATTAATTTCAAGCTGATGGTGTAAGAGAGAAAATCGAAATTAAATCCGACTTCATCATTTCTACCAGACCCTTTAGTTCGAGGATCTAGAAAAAGAAAATAATAGAAATAAAATAAAAAATATATATTACAAAAATATCTGATGAATCCTTCTCCTCTTCCAAGTTTTGGGTATTGAAGGCGGGGAAATTTTGCTTTACTAAAACTTATAAATTTATTTATAATTGTCGAAATTGGGCTGATTCAAGCTCTAGGTGCATTTCCTAAAGAAAGGCTCGGTTTTACGTTTTAGTCGACCTCTGCTTTGAGATGGGTCGCGGAGCTTGAGATTCACTCCATTGCACTGTTTGATTGCGACTGACAATCTCTGGGGTTGTGACTGGGATTCCATACATCCTGCCTTGAATTAAGTGATCGCTGACCACCTCCAGAAGAATGATCATGCCTTGCTCCTTTTGCCTTTGTGCATTTTGCGTCATGACCTCTATTTCGGGGTGCGACCACATTTCCAATAGCCATGTCTCTTTAGTTCTAGGTCATGACTTCTTTTTCTGGCTGCAACTTCTTTGTTTGAGCTTTTGTCCTCATACATATTGCTCATCACGACGTTGATAACAGGTTGCGACTAAGTAGTTTCTCTTATCACAGATTTTCCGGTCGCAACTTCAAAAGCACATCGCGACCTTGAATTCTTTACATTTAGTCTCAACCTCAACGTTTTGTCATAATAGGTCCTTAGTTCTGTCGATGTTCCTGGTTGCAACCTTAGAAGCACGTCGCGACCTCTTTGTCTTTGTCTTAGTTACATATACTTAGTTACTACACCGATCATCTCTGTGGCGACCTTCTATCCTCATCAGTACCGAATTTTTAGTCGCGATCGAAAAATTGTGTTGCGACCTCAATTGATATTCCTTTCCTTGCTTCTGGTCACAACGTCTATTGCTTTAGTTGCAGTCATTTTCCTTGCTTCAGCCTTTATTTCAGGTCGCGACCACTAAATGATGTCACGACCTTATGGTTGTTTTTTTGTCTGATAGGTTTTTGTCCCAGTTGCTTAAATGTAGTTGCGACCTAAATGATTGATCGCGACCTCCCTTTGTTTCTTTAACTTATATTTAGTCGCAACCTTAAAACCCTCCATGTAGAGACCCTTTGTTTTTGTTTCATATAGCGACCTCAAGTTTATGTTGCGACCTGGGTTGTCTTCATTTGGTGTCACGACCTCAGATTCTTCCTTCCGCTCATTTCCTGCCCATCTCGACAACTTCCTTGAGTCGCAACTTCTATTGCTGAATTGCTTTGGCATTTAGTCATAACCTCCCTTTCTGTCGTGACTTATGGCAGTCTGACCTTCATTTTCTCTCAAAGCTAGTCTTGGTGGTGTCGTGATGCAGGTCATGAAATTGAAGAAAATCGCAATACGGCTTGATTCTCGGTTGGGCTTTACCCTTGCTATTAGGTGGGTGTCTTCTAGTTCTTCTTAGGGCTTTTGATTCTGTGATTCTCACGCAAAATTATATTTGAGTAAAACATCCATATTTCTGCATATTAAACAACATTCATATTGTAATATAAATTAGAAAAATGGATTAAAAATCCAATGAGTTTTTGACTCATCAATGAGTGAGAGATCTATATGCTAATTGTAAAGTTACCATCGTTGGACTTGCTTCCCCCCAATTTAGATTTTTTAAAATAGAGAGCGACATGAGATTTATACTCGCACCTAGGTTGCAAAGATAGAGTTTCCTATAGCACAATGAACGGTTAAGCTACTTGGATCTTTAAACTTAGGGGGCAACTTCTTTTGCAATATAGCGTTGCGCTCTTTCGATAAAGCCAAAGTTTCATATTATCCCAATTTCCCTTTTTTTAGCAAGAATATCTTTCATAAATTTAACCTATCTCGGAATTTGCTCAAGTGCATCAGCAAATGGAATGTTGATATGGAGCTTCTTGAAGACTTTAAGGAACTTGGCAAATTGGCCATTGAGCTTACTCTTTTGTAATCTTTGGGGTTATGAGGTTCTTGGGGTGTCCTTTTTTGAAGGTGCTACAATCTCATTCTAGGTAGGCTCAATTTCAATTGATTCTTCCAAAGAAT
The DNA here is from genome assembly GCA_016808115.1 of Tetrastigma voinierianum. Taxonomy (NCBI): domain Eukaryota; kingdom Viridiplantae; phylum Streptophyta; class Magnoliopsida; order Vitales; family Vitaceae; genus Tetrastigma; species Tetrastigma voinierianum. The sequence goes on along the minus strand of JAEQBH010001932.1, from coordinate 275,546 downwards.
TCTTTACCTTTTCCCATTGTTGCTCATTGTCACCCACTAGGATTGAACTTTCCATTGTTTTCCTGCTTGTAAGGATGATATCCTTACAATGTTCATTTCCATCTTCTCTTAGGTTCATTTTTGACAAACTAAATGAAAGTGTTGCCACTATCTCATTCATCCTACTTGCCATTTGCCCCATTTGAACTGGAAATTTTGATTTAGTGGTTGATTACGAGGGAGTTCTTGCTTCCATTTACAAATTAGGCTTGGGACTTTCCATCCGCGTGACTTTTGCATTTCCATTTGGCATCCCATGGTCGGACTAGACTTCTTTTCTTAAGGAAATGGAGGTTTACTTTGCTCTGCAATCATCATGTTTGAATTATTTCTCCATGAAAATTTCAAATGATTCGTCCATCCTGGATTAAAAGTATTGGAGAGTAGGTTGAATTAGGGTTGGGATTGTAAAATTTGCCAAAGTATTTCGCTTGTTCCATGGTCATTTTCCCAAATGGGTTTTGTGGCATTTCGAAACTTTAGATGAGGTCGTTGCAAAATTTACATAAAGTGCAAGCTTCTGGCCCGAATTGATCGACGCTTGTATTTTTAAGATGTGTAGGTTGGAGTTGTTGATTAACATGATGAAACTTTGCGCGAGTTGGAGAATACATCGACTTTATACATCTGGTTGGTTTCTTTGGGGTTGCTCTATCTTAGTCATTGAAGTTATTGATGGCCATATTCTCTAGTAGTGGTAGCCACTCATCTATTCACTTTTGCTCATAAGTACCTCTAATTTGAAGCATACGAAAGAGTCCTTGTTGTCCCATTCAAACTATTGTAGAAATGATGGACTTGCATCGCGGTGAAACATTGATCGGGTACTAACGTAGGAGCTCTTTGTATCGATCCCATGCTATATTCAAAAAGATTCTTCCTCAAGTTATTGCAAGGAAGTTATTAATCTATATTCTCATTTTTTCCATCTCTGCAGGAGGGAAGAACTTTACAAGAAACTTTTGGACCAACTTGGCCCATGTAGTGATGGAGTTTGGAGGTTCAGAGTTCAACCAGTGCTTCGCCTTGTCCTTTAAAGAGAAAGGAAATAGCCGAAGGCGTATAGAATCTTCACTAACACCATTAAACTTAACAATGTCACACACTTCTAAGAAGTTGGAAATATGAGTGTTAGGGATTATTCTTGTGGCAAACCCTTGAACTATATGTTTTAAATTAAGTTGAAGAGTGATAGAGCAAGGTTAATATTTTCTTGAATAGCCAACCTTCAAATAATCGGTGGGACACCCATGGGTGGAAGAGCATAGTCTCTCAAAGCTCTAGGTGATTGTGCTATCGGGGTTGCTCTTAGAGAGCCATTTGTCCCACTTATAGAGTTCACAACTTCCTTTTCTTCTCTAATACAGCGAAGGGTTTTCCACATTGGTTGTTAAGCGAATTTTACATTACTTCTCTCTTTTCTTTTCAAATTCTTCTTCTGAGTTCTCTCTAACTCCAGATTGTAAGGAACAAGCATATCTGACAAATTTTCTCATAAACCTTTACTTAGTACCTACAAACTGATAGTCGAGAGGAGAGAGGTGTCAAACTGAAGTAAACAAAAACCAAAAAATATCCAAAAGTAAAAGAGTAAAGGTATTTGGTATGATATAGGTTAAGAATGCGGCTCCTCGACAACGGTGCCAAAAAATTATGGCAGGGTTTAGCTCATAAGTTATTTGCGAAAATGTGTGTGATGTTGTAAGGTGTATATGGCATGCCAAAACTACACACCCATGTCTGCAAGTATACATGTCGTAACTAGCAACACAATGGCAAGCAGAGTATCATCCCATAGAGAGTTGGTTTCTAATTACTATAATTATGATACCTTAAACTTTATCAGTTCTGTAAATGGTGGGAAATGAGAAATTATATAAGACTAAGGCAGCGTAATAAAAAATAATCTAAAGTCAAATTTTATAATGAGAAGAATATATGAAAATAAAGGAACCTAGGGTTTTTGGTTTCATTTGACAAATTCCTATGAATGCATCTAGGTGAGCAAGGTCTACAATGTTTGATTCAATTATCAAAGATGGATTTGAAAATGATCAAGCTATTCTTTCTCTAGCAATAGCTAGCTAACTCGAGAAAAGGTTTTACTATACTTCTACCTCAAATAAATTTACTTAACAGGTTTCATTAGCTTAGAAATCAGTAATATCACATCTGATCACCAAATATCTCTATCTTATGTGAGGCATGGCGTTTTATGCATGATCTAACCTAGCATTCTCTTCTCATACTCATATTAGGTCATTGACATACGAAGGTGATCAATCAGCAAGAAGTTAAAACCATATAAAACACTTGATAGCAAGAACCAAAGATCAAAATTTTACAACCTAAAAACCAAATCCATAGTTCAATGTCATTTACTCCCAAAACCCTAGGTAGTCTAGAACAACATAATAGGTGTTGCTGATGGAAAGAAGATGAGAAAAACATAAGAAAAGGAAAATAAAACTAAAACTAGTGGGCCATTTCTTTGCTCTCGTATACTTTTTGATCTTTGGCTGAATCCTCTTCCTTTCCTTAATCATCTTCCTTTTGCTCCACACAAAATTCAAGCGAGAATGGGCTTTGAAAAGTCATTGAGCTTCATCATACGTTAGCCAGCATGGAAAATGCGTTGTTCCGTGATCCTGAAGTGGTGAGAAAAGTGTACGCTGCTGCAATATAGATCATCACGTTACAACATGGAGGGTTTCCACGTTGTAGTGTGAAATATATCTTCAAGAGCTTCAATAAGGATTTACCCTCTTTTCTTCCTCTCAAAACCAGCCCCGATTAGATTCTAAAATTTGGAAACTATTGATTCCCCACAGAAAATTCCCGCTACCTTGGTTTCAAACCCCGACCATTGTCAGCTATCTTTGAATATTGCTGTGAGAGTAAACCATTCGTCTTCTTCTCCAAGCAACTAAGGGTCCCCACAATTTTATTTCTTTCTTAGAAAGAATATGTTTTCACTTTCTAAAACTACCCCTTTTGGTTTGGAAAAAGAAAACATTTTTACCCTTCTTCATATTCTTCCTTTCTGAAGTATACTGCTACTACAACTACCGAAGTTGGTTCTCCTCCAGCCAATGCTACTGCCACACATCTATCAATCGTTATTTGTTCTTGAAGCTAGACAAAGTTCGCGATCGTATCTCCATTCTTTAGGATCACACTCTTATTCCATCGATTTGGCGTTTGCCGTTGGGACTCGATCATGGGTTAAGAAGCTAGACTTTGGGTCTCATATTGGAGATGAGGCCCAAGGAAAATATTTTTCGGAGGTTTATATACATACAATACGGACTGCCTTGTAGTGTATGCGAAGCGCAATTATTTATCACTAAAATTAAGAATTTGACCTGATCCGTAAAGTGTATTTAGGCTTGAATCTAAGCCCGCGATTCTGAATCAGTGAGATAGACCTATATCCATTTGAGTAAGGCCATATAAAAGTCTTAGGGTATTTCTGAAAAATTTTAAAATTTTTCTAAAGTCAAAGCGAGGCTTCTCCAAATATCAAAGTGGAAAGAATGTGGGCGATTATTTGAGGGGTAGTGGCATTTTACTTGAGGAGATAAGCCTCACAATGTAGGCGTGGATGTTTCTTGGAGGAGCAAGCCTCCCCTAATGCGGACATGAGTAGTTGCTTGAGGAAGTGAGAGAACTGGAGAGATCACAGACTTAAGTAGTTATCTAAGAATTTCTATAAACGGAGGAAAGCTCTCATAAAATTAAATGAACAAATCAAATCCATAACCAATCAATCAATCATTTCGACAAACCTTGATCTACTTGACATGTCTTAGCTTTTAATGAGTCTCAAAATATTTTGATTTTTAATCCATTTTAAGGCATATTACAAGATAAATGTTGGTTGTATGCAGAAATGTGAATATTTTACTCCAATTTAATTTTTTTCAGGGAAAAGGGTGACGGCGAGAGCGAAAATCCAGGTAAAACGAGATCGGCCTCTGGCCCGAGAAATGAAGTGTGACTAAATCCAGTCGTGACGGGGAAGCTTATTTGTTCAGTCATTTCCAATTCACAACATCACAAAGATCAATCTTGAGGAAGAAATAGAAGACCTTAACAAAGCGAAATCGTGACTTGAAGTTGAGATTGCGACTAGAATGACCAAGGCAACAAGTGAAAGAGGTTACGATAAAGGAAGTGGATTTGAGACTAAAGAGGAATTATTCAAAGGTAGAATCTTGATTCGCGACACCACTCGATGTTGTGGCAGCCGATTAGAATATAAGCGAGGTCGCGACGTGGATACGTCAATGGAAACCTGAGGGGTCTGCGCAAGAAAATGAGGTACAACTAGTTTTTAAATGAAGGGCTCCATTTGAGGTCGCGGCGTGCTAGTTGGTCGCGACATAAGCAATTTGGAGTCTCCGCAAAAAATATTGAAATTCTGACAAATTAAGAGTTGAAGAACAAAGATTGGTCGCAACTGAAGTGAAGCGAGAAGTCACGCCAAGAAGCAGGATTGCGACCATTTATTAATCAAGGACCCATGAAGCGATGTGTGCGACTTGAAGAAGCGAGCGAGAAGAAATCTAGGTCGCGCTACTTTTGAGCACGAGCCCCAGGACTATGCGACGAGAAGAAGCGACATGAAGTCGTGGCTGGAATAGAGGTTGGAAAGAAATTGTTGCGACAAAGAATTGAGGAGTTGCAGCGAGAGAAGAAGGAAATGAACGCCAAAGGAGTGTGACATCACCTTGAGGTCGCGACTTAAATGAAACACAGTGAAGCGAAAGATCACTGCGAGGTCGCGACCCGGAAGAAAGTCACGACCCTAAAGTCGGGCGGTAGAAAGCAGGGGAAATGTGATCGTGGCTTAGTGAAGTCACGGCGTCGCAATAAGGAAGAGTCCGACTTAGGGCGGGGTCGTGACTCGGGGGCTGTGAGAGGGAAAGAGCCAAGAGAGGTCGCGCAGCCAAATCTTGAAAAACTAAGCCAACAAGGTCGTGACACAAGCGATCTGTTGGCGGGCCATTAATGACAGCTGCAAGGAGATCTGAGTCGCAATGAAATAACACTAAAGGTGAGCGAATAGAGCAAACAAGGGAAATCTAGGGTGCGACACCAGCTTGAGGTCGCGACCTAGGACAGTAAACTGGGCCTTTTTTTAGGAATTCCACTTGGAGCTTTTTGGGGATTCGACCCAATTTCTTTTGACAATATAAATGAAGCGGTGTTAGAATAGTAAGTAGCTTAGTCTTCACTACCCGAGAAAAAGAGAGCGAAGAGACTCGGTGTATAGTTCGAGTAGAATTTTCCCCAATTTTCATTTTTTATTTTTCTTTTACGGATCTTGTGCTAACTATGCGAGAAGCGATTAGAAAATTTGAAATTTTATTTTATGTTATTACTATTCATAGTATTATTGCACATTTCTAAAATCTAGACAAATTTAAGGAATTCATTTTCGAGTTTCATTGCGATTATAGTGGTTATGCGTGATTGATTATATTTCTTTAATCACTAATCACGATGTAGTGGAATGCGGTTCTGCAAGATTTGAATTATAGTTAGTTTACGCAGTCTTTTAAAAATGGAGGCGTTATTTGGGTAGTGATTTACTTGCTTGGTGTTGTTTTTGAATCGATAAGTTCCCAATGGTAGTCAGAATACCATTTGAGGAATCATATCTTGCTCACAGATTTCAGGGATGCCCTCTTGCGTGGCGCGAGATGGGATCCCGAGTGAGAGCATTCTTTTAATTGTACCTCGACTACCATTGAAGAAGCTGTTGAGCTACGAAGTTAATTTTGATAAATCCCCATTCGCTCGTAATTGAGTGGAGGGAGTATTTAACAATGTAAATAATCAGAGAGTTCACCTTAATCTAAAGGGAAGTTCCCAACCCCGTGTTAACTAAGATCTAATCAAGGGAAAGGGACGAACCAATAGATTTGGAGGATGAGCCACCAATTAAGTGATAGAAACTTTGCAAAAATTTTGAGAAGAAAATGCAAAAGATCTACAGTCATCAAGAAATGGGTGTGAAGTATTGAGAAAGAAAAATACCCAGATTGTAACACCCCGAAATATACCCTAGCAGTTTTCGGACTTGTTTAGGGTATATTATAAGCTAAATATGAATTTTCGGAAAATAAAATGAGAGACCCGGAATCAAAATTAGAGACAAGGGTAAAATGGTCAATTTCCACTTGAGGACCCAAAATTAATAAAGCCAAAAGATAATAACACCAAACTAGAATTTAGAAAGTTATAGGATTCAAGGCAAATAGAGAAAAGATGGAATAGATATAGAAGAAATGGGGACGAATGCGGTGCAAACTTGATCTGAAAATGGATTTTTACTTGGCCCAGGCAACAGCGCCCAACCAAAACATGGATTTAAGACTGAAATTGGTCTCATTTGGAGAGAAACAAACACGTGGGGAGAGAAAGAGAGAAAGAGAGAAGAAAGAAGAAGAAGGAAGAGAAGAAAGAAGAGAAAGAGAAGGAGTTGAGCAAAGGTTAAAAAGGTATGGAACTTTGGATTTTTGTATGGAACTACAAAATTTGAGTATGGATCTTTGGTTTTGCATGATTATTATCTTACCCAAACCTAGGGTTTTGCTAGGGTTGCATCTTAACCCAAAAATTATGGAAAGTAAAATTGGGTAAAATACATATGACCTGAATGGTTATAGAATCCTTCATTTTAGGTTGGATTCATGGTTAAATTGTAAGTAAATGAGTTAGGGTTTAGAACAAACCCTAATTAACCTTTATGATTGGGTTGTGTATGGGTCATAACCCATATTAGAGTGGGTTTGAGAGTAATTCATGATGAATTTTTGAAATAAGATAAGTATTGAAAGAGGAATTGAGTAGAAAGGAGTTCTGAGAGATATATGGAATGGATTCGTGTGTGTTTGAAGTTTAGAGTTGATTGGGTATCAAAATATGGAAAAATGGGTGAAAAACACACATTCTGGGCAATTTTCGGTGACATGTACTAGTACACCCTGAACCTATACCGGTACACTTTGGGTTATGAATTCATTTTGGCGAGTGTGCCGTACATATTTCAAACGATAATATCGGTACACCTTGTTACCCTTTCCCAGTTTAAACCGGTTTTGTATTTTGGCCCTGCTTCCTCATTTCTTACATCCGATTTGGGTGATTCAAGTGGAAAATTAAAATAGACTTCAAGAAAAATCCAAACATAGAGAAATAGACATCGTCAAATTCTGACTCTAAGTGGCCCCGAATTCACTCCAAAGGGGCCATGTTGGATCAAATTCTGCATCGGTTGAACATAGAGTAGTCGGGGTGTCGGGACGTAACTTGAGTTTCGATTACTCGAATTGGGTGATTCAATTGGAATGAGACCCTTAGCACCTTAGCTTTAAAATCTGAGATATAGTGTCAAACATGAAGTTAGAATCCCGGAAAATGGAAGTAATGCAAGCTGTCCCTAATGCCAATCGGTAATTTGGCTAGTTGGCATGAAATGCCATATAACTTTATTTTTGGATGATCCGATTAAGGATTGATTCCAATTTCTAAGTAAAATAGATTCATTGAGGGACAAGAATATATGAATAAGTATACATGAATGAGTATTCGTGAATGAGTATAAATAAATGAATATATGAATAAGTATACATTAATGAGTATACGTAAATGAGTATATGAATAAGTATACATGAATGAGTGTACGTAAATGAGTATATGAATAAGTATACATGAATGAGTACGCGTGAATGAGTATACGTAAATTAGTATATGAATGAGTATACGTAAATGAGCATATGAATGAGTATACATGAATGAGTATACGTGAATGAATATGTGAATGAGTATATGAAATGAGTACGTGAATGAATATATGGATGAGTATACGTAAATGAGTATATGAAATGAGCACATGAATGAGTATGTGAATGAGTATATGAAATGAGTATGTGAATGAGTGTAGATAGGTATTAATGGAATGAGTATACGTGAATGAGTATAGGAATGAGTATATGAAATAAGTACACATATTGAGTATATCTTTGAAAAGATAATACGAAAGTGATTATGGGATTGAAATGGGATATTTGAAAACCAAATAAATGTGAATTGATTGATATATCAAATGAACCGCCTGACAGGATGCACAAATCGACATCCGTCATGAAGGCACCTCGAAATTTTCCAATGTCCCGTTCTCATGGATTATAATTAAATCGCCATCCATGATGGCATATGGCATCAAGAAATGTCCCACTCGCGGGATGCACCAATCTAAGATCCGCCTTGATGGCGTATGGCATGACCGATACCACGTGGCCTGGGGTGCACCCAAACCCAAGATCCGACATGACGTGGAGACCGACAAGGGATACCATGTGTCTGGCACCAAACGGCATCCAAGATGATGGGGAGACCTGAATAATTGATACCACGTGCCTGGGTGCACCAAACAAAGATCCCATGATGGAAGACCGAATAATTGATACCACGCGGTCTGGTGCACCAAACCCAAGATCCGGTGATGGGAGACCGACACCGATACCACGTGGCTCGGTGCACCAAACTAAGATCCCAGATGATGGAGACCGAATAAGTGATACCACGTGGCTCGGGGGTGCCGACAGACTTCAAAGAACACATACACAACCCATGACACTATTACCAAAGGACTATTAACTAATCCTAACTAGCTTATAAAACTTTGTTGACGCACCAAAGAACACATACAAATCTATGACACTATTACCAAAGGACTATTAACTAATCCCAGGCAACAGTGCCATCAACTTGTTGACATCATACTATCATAACCAAAAATCTCTTAGAGTATAACGATTTAATTTCTTGGTTTTGGTCTGAAATTCTGCAAGTGCACAGGTCGACAAGTAATAAAATGGACTTAAGTCCAGATATCGATCCCACAGAGATCTCAAGAATTTTTCATCAACTAATCCCGACCACTCGCTCGAAATTAATACTATTCGACCACAAATCGATACGTTTCCAGCATGAAATGGAAATCAACTAGTTCAAAAAGAAATGAACATTCAAATAGATTTCCCTCATTGAAATAAACAAATGGAAGGAAAATAAATCCTACAAAAAAAAATGAATACTGAACAGTTATCGTAGGAAGACACATTAAGAGAAACAATATAATTCGAATCTATCAATTCCTGTAGTTCATATTGAATTAATTTCTTGATTATCTCAAGTTTCAAAATCTGTCCAAGGCATTTGTAGTGCAGCTGGATCTCTCCACGCTCCACATTTCGTTATCTCTTCTTCCTGATTCTCTCGAATTACAGGGAACGAGATAACTACTTGTAACAAGAACTTCCTTAAGCTGGGTATTTTTCTTTTGCAATACTTCATACCCATTTTATGGACTGTACACCTTAGCTCCCAAGTTATTGGTCAAGCAAGGATATACAACTTCCAAATTACTCTTCCGGGCTAAAATAGATCAACCTTCCTTTGATTGATCTCACTCTAACACCTGGATTGGTCTCACTCATCCGACCGAGGTGAAATCTCCGCTGTTTTTAAATAGATGTGCTCGCTCAACTCGTTCTTGACTTCAAGTGAGAAGAGGATTTATCTTAAGTGAACTCATTAAAGCTCAAAGGATCCCTTTACTAGCAGTTAGCATACCTTCAAAGAAATGTACATTACTCCCAGATTGTCTTCCCCGTGTCACCAGAGGACCTCGAAATCGCAGTAACGACGCACTTAACCCGTATAGTAAACCCGATATCTCAGATCCAAAATCAATAAAATTAATCAAGTAAATTGCAAACCGAAATGAATAGGATGTCGCAAATTACCATGTGAAAAATCAATTTCCGACTACAACGCTCACTAAACGGAAGCTTCAGTTCCTCACCATCAATCACACGACATCATCCTTCTAATCAAAAGAATAACCGCAATTTGAAACCGAAATAATCGAATCCTGTAAATTTGTCCGAACTCGATGCATTCCAGTAGTAATTTTGAAAAGAAATTGAATTCTCGTATCAGCTTCAAAGAAAAACGACAACATTCAGATCCAAAAGAATAAAAAAAAAAAACTAGACAAACATCTGCTCTAAAATAAAGAAAAGAAAAGAAAAGAAAAGAAAAGAAAAGAAAATAAAAGTGAAGCCTAGGCTACCAAGATCTCTCTTTTGATGCGCTCCGACTTGCTTACGGCTGCGTATTTATAGGAGTTTTCGGTTGGGCCACTAATCCCAATATAACTTTCTTGTGGATTCCAGGTAGCCGGGCCAAGTTCTTGCTCAGTTGTGACCTCGGTTCTCTTGTCGCGACATCGAACTCATGTCGCGACATCGATTTAAAGTTCTGCTTCCTATGGCGGTTGTTCGGGTTGTCGACCGCCGTCTTATGCCTTTCGCGGGTTAGTTGATCGCTTGTGATGCCGACATCATGGCCTTAATCGGTATCCATTCTAGTCAGCTGCGAACGATAGTTCATTTCGCGATGCCGGCGACATCGAGGATGTTTATCGCGACATGGGTCAAGTCTCTGCACCCTTCCACTGGATTGTCATGATGTGTGACCTCGGTTTTCTTGTCGCGACATCGCTATGTCTTGTTTCCTTGAGCGGGTGTCACGATGTCGTGACATCAGCCTCATAGTTCGAAGCCTTGATTGATCTCCTCTTGATGTCCACGACTTGACATTAAGTCTCTGCTGTAACAGCAGTTGTTCTTGGTGTCGCGACATCGGTCTTCTTGTCGTGACATGACCTTACTGTAGCTAACGTATGTTGCGATGGTTGTTGATGATGTCGCGACTTAATAGTTTTACGTAGACATCGCACTCTTCAATTCTGCTCCTTCTTGGTACTTCGGTTTGTGTCACGACCTGCATCAAATTCTCTTCAATCTTCCTAATGTCGCGACTTTAAAAATTTGGGCTGTGCGAGACTCACAGCGTAATACATCGGCCCGATTGCTTTCATTTTACGCTGCGCCATTCGACTGCATTTTTATCCACTTATTTATGCATTTTTCTACTGCTTTTTCTTCTTTCTTGCTTCTTTCCTGCTAATGACAAATTGGTGAGTTTCTTCATAATTCTGTATATTAATTATTCAATTTTAAGCTGAAAACAAACAGAAAAATGGACTAAAAGAGATGACTTTTAAGCTCATCAAACTCCCTCGAAACTTAAAATTTTGCTGTCTCAGCAAGAAAAAGAAAGAATTGTTTGTCCTCAAAGCCAAAAGGACATTTTACTGTTTTTGTTACGCCGAGTGGTATTCAATTTAATTGAAATACAATGTATGCATCATTTTCTGTATATCTAGCTTCAAGTCCATTTCAAGGTCAGTTTCTACTTTTCATCGTGTACAAAACTAAACTGTTGAAATTGTTTTACAAACAACATAATCATTAGATCCTGTTGAATAACATATTATTTTCCTTTCTCATTTCATCTTTTGGTCGATTAACTCCCTAAAGTTCTTCACCCAGTTTGATTGTTTTCCATATTTCCAAATTCCATAAGTTTGTTTTTCATATTGATCTCCACTAATGTAGGTGATTTCGGCCTTCAAGATCAATCGAGTCTTTAGGCTTATATTAGGCTTGGGTAATGGGTAGGATGGATGAATTTTGATTAAAGATTACTTTGACCTTTTCTCTCCTCTTCGCACTTCTTTTTCTTATAGTTTCTCCTAAACTCCTAAGGTTCATGTTTGGGACATCTCTTTGATCTCTTCAATTCGAAGCGTATGCTCATTTTCACTTGTAATTTCGGGAATTTTCCTTTGTTTGTCACCATTTAAGGGTAGTCACGATGTTTTAACTTTTTAGGCTTTAACACTCTTAGCGAACTTTTGGAGTTGTAAGCTCCCATACGGATAGCATTAGGGTACTAGGTGTTGAAACACCCTAAGAACTTAATTGTTCAAGAGTTAGGCCACAAGATAAAACTTATCCCTATAAGCGTTCTTTTCTGTGCATTTTACGCTCCTTGTCTTTTCTCTTTCATTCCTTTTGAGTTCCTCGAAAATATATACTCCCAAAACTTCATTTCTTACTTCCTCCTTAGTTCTGGCAGGTAATCATAGGTTCTTTCTTTGGAGGATTGATTTCTTGTAGAATGGGTTGGGGTTTCATTAGTTATTTTTGAAAAATAAACATTGGTTGATTTTGGAACTAAGATACGCTTCGGCATATAAGTAGGGATGGCTAAAATGGCTCAGGAAGTATCCAAGGGATGGCTGTATCATCTCTTGTCGAATTTGTATCACCTAGGTTCGCCTCGACCCGATAATATAACAAATTCACAAATTTGGTTTGAACCGATTAATGACTAACCATAGGGAGTACCTGAACTCATTTTTGTTAATGAGTATTTAAATTAATTGATATTCAACAGGTTCCTTGACTTATTTGTTCATACCCTGAGCTTCGAAAATATGTTTTGTTCCCTCTTTGTATTACTTTCCTCAGTGCGGACTTATCGATTAGATATAAGTAATTTTTGCACTTTGTGTTTCATCAAAGCGTATTTATTTGGCCTTTATTCTACATTTTAGCTCATTCCTAATCTAGCCTTGCTTCATTCGGTCGATTCATTACATCCAATGAGTTTTGATACGGAACTAATTTCTACTTTAATGTCCTAATCATGCATCTTCGACCTTACGATATTGAACCAACAAATTCAAAATAAATACGCGCAACAATTCGATTCAAGTTTCTCATTTTATTTAGATTCAGTGCAACGGTTTATTCTGTTATGAAAGGAGTGATTGAAACTTGAATGGATAGGTGTTTTCTTTTACGTTTGCGGGTATAGATGCAGGGGATCGGTCGAGTGTCAATTGTGGGCTGAATTACGATCTTTACTTCTATTCTCCTCACATCGCAGCTTTCTCTTTGTCAGTGCCTACCTTTCTGTGCAATTCATTTGAGAGATCCACACTTTTTGTTCGAGTTCATCTGTCTCATTCGAAGTGTGCTCATGTTTTCTCCATTTACGTGTCATTACCTCCAAGAATTTCGACGGTTGTTGTTGATCAAGTCCGGATTCTCTAGCCACATCTTCTCTGAATGCATCGTTTCCATAGCACCTTGTCTCTCCTTCCATCCTGTCTGAAATCTTTCTGGACATATAAGAGAATTTAAAATCCATTGATGTTCTCGCTGTCCTTTCTTCTGTTTGGCATCTTCCACTTTCCTTGGTGTTCCCAGTGATTGTCTCTGTTAACTTGATTGTTGTAGAATGCCTCGTGGCCGAACCCGGCTTTTTAACGAGATCTTTATCCCTTGTTTCCAATTCCTTTATGAAGTTTTCTCCTTCTTTGTGGAGTACCTCCTTCATCACATTCTTCCTTCCTTTTCGACTTTGCTTCACATTCACATTCCTTTTTTGCAACTCGGCTTCAAATCTTTGCTTCTCTTCTCTGTGGATTCTTCTTGCCCACGTTTCTTGATATTCTTTTTAATTCTTTTTCATAGACTTCCTCCTGAACTCTTGTTCTGACCTCACTCCCTTTTCCCTTGCCTCCATCTTGTTTTGCATGGAGAGAAGCATTTCCATGATTGCCTGGTTCTCTTGTGTTCCCCTAGAACTTTCTCCCTTTTCTTTGAATGTTCTACCTTTCATGGGAGAAGAACTAGCTAAAGGGGAAGAAAAATCTACTGGGCTTCTTTCATCACGCCTGCATTATGCAAATGGAAATTATTAACATCGGGAGGCTTACGTATTCACTTCTTCTTCTCTTGCGAGTTGGAACTTCTTCTCTGTTTGTCAGTGCCCTTTTTCTTGGTTTCTTGATCCTTTACTCACTCTGTCGATAAGAGTGGTGATGTGGTAAGGAACTTCTTCTTACGCTTCCCAGTCTCCTCTCCTCCGACCTTGAAACAGATTGTAGCTATTCTTTGGTGAGGATCACTCTCCTCTTTTGTTTCCGCCGTGGTACCTCGTTGCTCCAGATTTTCTATTATTGTCCCTATATTGGTCTTATATCCCTCCCGAATGGCGTATGGCATGGCTAGCCTCTGTTCCTCCACATTGCTCGGGTGTTTGGTTGGAACAAAGAGAGGCTAGGAAATAGAACCATACATGGCCTCCTCGGTGAAATTCCTGTTAGGGTTTTGAACCTCCTTTCTCCTGCCTCAAGCAGGCCTTCCCGTCGGTGTAGGTTTTCTAATCTTCTTCAAATCCCGGGTTTCTAGGAGCTTGCTGAATTTTGACCCATCTTGTGTCCTGCCATTTCATAAACTTGGTTAATGGCTGTACTCCCGTGCAACACACTCCTCGCGTATCTGATGTGTCCTTTCTTCCTGGGATTTGAGTAGAACTCCTTACTCTTCTTTGCATACCACGCTCTTTGATGTCTTGTGAGGAGGGTTTCCTGACCTCTTTTCTTTATCGACTTTCCTTGAAAGGGCGATAGGGTTTTGAATCGTCTTTTCTCTTTACAAGCCCCTTTCGACATAGTGTTTCCTCCAGTTTAGTGAGCCTACGACACAAAATCTTGATGTTCTCTTGTTATTTTTTCTTGCCACTTTTTAGTGCTTTCCTCGGGAGCTGTTGGTCCCTCGTGCTTGGCGGGTGTTCTTTCATTTTGTTCTTCACAGCCGATTCTCTTAATAACCGATTGCGTTTTCTGTAGATTCTTCTTGGTTAGGGTTGAGGTTTGATGGTTTCGACCATTTGAGAAGAAGGAAAGTTTACGAAGATTTTGGGACCTAGGGTTTTGAGGGTTTAAATCGGAGGGAGAGAGAATGAGCAGTTCTGGAATGGAAGTGGGGAGAGTTGGGAAAAAGTACTCAGCCCAGATTCTGAATTCAGTCAAGTTTATGAGCTCTAATGGTCTTCATTTATTTCCACATGTCGCGACTTTAATGCCACCTTAAAAAGATGTTGTCATTAGGGCAACCCACTTAAAAATTTCAAGTGGCAACATTTCCCTGGTATCGACATGATTAATTATGCGCGACCTTCTCAATCCTTGTTGGAATGACCATCCCTTAGTTTGTAGCATATATGTTCTCTATGTGTTATTTATGATGCTCGCGACAACTTCTTTAAAGGAGTTCTCTGCATCGCGACTTAGTGTAGCTCAATGTTCATGAATCTTTCATTCATAGCTATTCTAAGCTCTTGACATCAAATGAATCAATTTCACCACGGCAATTCCTTACATGTCTTTTAAATTCACTTTCTACAGAATTTATGTAGGGAGAAAAAAAATTGCTTCCACTTTCTGTATTCCTCCATGTGAGTTATTTGAAGTTATCCGGCAATTGCTCTTCCCTCCTTCCTTGCATTTTGCTCACGCAACTGTAATCTGTGAGTGATTACATCAAACTAAAACAAAGTCATGTTAATTGCTAATAAATCAACGAATTCTAACTAAAATTCATATAGAAATTAGAAATTGAATTTCCTATGGGTTGGCTCCCATCATTTGCTTTCAGTTTTGAGTCCTTAGGCGGACTTGTTGTGTTCCTTAACTTTGCTTTTTAGAGATCCTACTTGAGCTCTTTCATTCCTTATCTCTGCTTAAATAGTTCTTAAGTCTTTGTCCGTTTTACTTTCGGAATTCTTCTCGATGTCGCCCTTAATGTCACCGTTCCAAATGTATTGCTTGACACCACTGTGTATGGTCCACCCCATTTGGATTTTAGCTTCCCTGGAAACAACTTCAGTCTAGAATTAAACAGTAGAACTTTTTCCCCTGCTCTGAACTCCTTCCTTAGGATCCTTTGATCATGCCATTTCTTTGTCTTATCCTTGTAGATGGTAGCATTATCATAGGCTTCATTTCTCAGTTCTTCCAATTCGGACAGTTGTAGCAATCTCTCTTCCTTTGCAGTTTTGAAATCGAAGTTCAACTTCTTGATGGCCCACATTGCCTTGTATTCTAATTCCAGAGGTAGGTGACATGGTTTTCCGAATACAATTATGTATGGGGACATTCAATGGGAAGTTTGTATGCGATCCTGTAATGATCCACGTCGTGAGTTGGAAGACAATCAGCCACTTGTTTGGGCTATTTTACTTTTCAAGTATTCTTTTAATCTCCTTTGTTGGAAATTTAACTTGTCCATTAGTGCAGGGGATGATACGCTAGACTCATTACATGTTTGATCCCATACACACTCATGAGTTTTGCAAATATCTTGTTTGCAAAATGGCTTCCCCATCGTGATGATAGTCTGGAGTGTTCCAAAATGCCTTTCGAAAATATTCTTTTGCGAGAAGCTCACACAGAATTAAATAGTGGTGAGAATGAGATGCAGAAAATGCTACGATCGTCCCCATACATGCATAATTACTGTACTGGCGGGGCATTTCATTTCTCACTATGCGATATTTCAATCTTACGCTGTCACATAACGACCCATTCGATCTGATCTTTGAAAGCGTGGGCGATAAATCTAGGATTGGAGTATTTTGCTCAAAATTTGATGCTGCTCCCGAAAAGAATTACCCCCATGGAGTGATGCATGGCATTCATCAAAATTTTCTTGTGTTTCGTATTTTCTTATTATCATATCAACGCACCTCTTTTAATAAATTGGATCATCCCAAATATAATACCTGTATGGTTACAGTTTTCCCTCTTGTGGAAGTGAATTCCGAAGAGCTACTCCACCAACTAAGTAGTTCACAATGTCGGCATACCATGGATTGGCGAAGCCTTAAACGATTTGCTCATCAGGAGATTCTGCATTTAACGACACTTCTCACTCCTCTTGATTGCTTGTTTTTACTCTTGACAAGTGATCGGCTATCGCATTGTCACATCACTTTATCCTTGATTTCCAAATCAAGCTCACGCAGCGCGACACCACCTTAATAATCTTGACGGCTTCCTTTTTTAGACATCAATGTTTGGATTGCTTGCGCCGATCGGTGTAGATTACACATGGGATCCTAAAATGTATTGCCTAAATTTTCAAGCAATATATATTTTGGCATCTCTTTAGGTTGTGGAGTAGTTCTCTTGTGCTTCATTGGTTTTACTAGCATAATATATGGCCACAGATATTTTTCTTTTACCCAACAAATACATGGCAGATGTATCACACATTATTTCAAATCCACGATCCCATTCACAGTGACCATTATAGGTGCTTGTACCCGATCTGTTTTGATTTCTTCAAGCATGCTGGGGAGTTATCTGAGTTGAACTTCATTATCTTTTTCGATGTCTGCACTTAATGATGCGGCTATTTTGAAGAGTCTTTGAAGTGAATCTTTTCTCTCTGTAAAATCCCAGCATATAAAGCTTCTTACCATTTTCTTGTGGTAGGTGAATGCCAGGAACACGATAATGGATACATGGTTGATACACTTACAAATCTGTGGCGAGAAATTTTATAAGAACAATACCTTAAAGTCACCATAAAATGACATTTTCCCAATTCAATGCTAGCGTTTTGTCTTGGCATCTTTGAGTCTTGTTCAGTTGTTTGTGTGATCAAAATTTGGATCATTACCTGGAGTGAAGTCATCGCCGAAAATTTCCATTACTTATTCAACGAATCTGAGAATATAGACATCATACCCTACCGGAATGTAAATTTGGAGCATTACATATGATGGCATCCTTACACGAGCAAAGGTACCATAGGGGCATGTGAATGTGGTCTTCTACCTTGATCTACCGGTGCGATTGCGTTTGATTGTATCTGAGTACCCGTCAGAGCGAAGTGAGGGTATCCTGTAACATCCAACATTTGATCGATGAAAGGCAAAGGGGAAATGATCTTTTTCAGTTCTTTGCATTCAACTTCTGTAATCAATACATACCCTCTCACATCTGTATTCCTTGTTGGGAATCAATTCATTTTTCTCATTGCGGATCACGGTAATCCACCGCTTCTTTGGAACAATGATTGAGACTTACCGGTATCACGAGTTATAGATCTGACGGCATTGCGTTTGATACACCTCTTGACTGCTTTGCTTTATTCACTGATTCGGAGTCTCCTTTGATGTTCTACGATTATTTGGGTTCTTCCCAAAATGAAATTTTGTGCATACAAATAGATGGACTGATACCCATGATTCTTAAATGGACGAAGCTATAGACTCACTATGTTTCTTGAATCTGCGATGATCTGTTCCTCCTCATACTGTTGAGAGATAATCTTTGGTTTTTCTGGGTATTTCTAAGTAAACATAACCTAATGACAGCTATTCTTAACTGAAGCCTTCCCTTTGGTTTCTTGTTGATTTCTCTTTTCATTCACTTCCTCTTGTTCATCTCTTCTGCTGCGTTATGCTCATCACGATTTCTATGAGATAAGCAAAGTTGTATGAATAGCCAGAGTAAATATCTTTGATATCTTGGAAATTCATCTACTGTGATAAAAATTTGATCATACAATCATTTTGAACATCGGGGTTGAGGTTATAGACTTCATCGACTACATTGAAATTTTCTGTCTATGTCATGTGCAGCATGCCTGGATCAGTTGAAAGCGAAACTGCTCTCGACCCTCAAGAGTGGTACTCTTTGCACTCGATTAAAGCTGACTCAGGTGGCCAGAATGGTCTTCCCAGCGGAAAGGGTGCCTGAATCTTCTATCAAAGTATACAGAATGATGAAATCCCACTTTGGAAACACAAATTTTCAAAGCTTTAGCTTGTTGACGGAACTTTTACATATCTTCAGACTCTCTGGGACTTTTTACCATCGATCACATGCCATTTGAAGAGTGATGGTGGTAGATAACTCCCAAACTTAATTGGTTGGCCTTGAGGAAAGAGGCATGAGTTGATATCTTGAGCTCTGAGTCACGAGAGAGGCTTTACGGATTTCCACTGTATTATACGGAATTGTAAAACTCCCTGGATCTTTCATCTTTTAAACAATTCTTTTTTCATCAAAGCAACGCGCAAGTAACGGTAAGTGCAATCCACTTACCTCGAATCTTCTCTTCTTTCGAAAGTGTCTTTTAAGGAATTTAAGTAAGTAGCATCGATCGACTACACCCATTGAGGCATCTTGATCTACAGCTTCTGGAAGATTTTCAAACTTGTAAGTGCTCTTCTATTTTTGATTCTGGAGTCTGTGGGGAAAACCTTCCTCTTGGTCCCTAGAGCCTTGGATCGCCAGGTCCACTCTTTTCCTTCTTTTTCTCCGAGTTCTTCTTCCTTTGCTGGTGTCTTTTCTGTTCTTTGTCATTTTTCTTTATGTCTGTAACTCTAACTTCATCTGTTGCCTGACCATCTGGAGTCTTGGGTTTCTTGTGTTGTAAACTTGAGAGGCATCTTTCTTCACGGCTCTGCCGGGTTAGGGCAGTACCTGCACTGTGTCTCCGGGTTTTAAGGTTGCACGTTGGTAGTGTTTCTGGAAAACTGAAAATTGGTAGCGAGTTGCTCCCGGTCTATGACCCATTCATGGAGGTTCGACAATTTCTTATTTATCCCCATGACTGCAAACTCTGTTCTTCAAAGATAAGATTCCCTCTGACACTTGACATTCGTTCCTGTGTTCCATTTCCTTCTTTGCTTCTTTACTGGGATATCAGCAAATTCTTTGTTATTCAACCATGTAGGTGTACTTGCCTTAGGCCTTGTGGCGCCCTCCATGCCTGAGAAGTTCTGCTCATGGTTCCTCAATCCGGGATGATAAATATTGATGTTGACCAGTTGGCTGTTGGGTTTTGAAATATAGTGGTTTCTTTGGCTCACCCAAATATAACCTCTAAACATAATAAGTATTCCATCTCTTTGCTCTCTCGGCACTTTCCTTGATATTCTCTTCAGTTGCTCTATCTAAATGGGCGGTCTTGCTGTCTTCTTTTCTTGCTTGTCCATTACGATGCATAATGGCGTCCAACAGCCTCTATGGGCGATAAATCTCTTGCTCGGTTCAGAATCCCCTTTCCTCTCTGTTGTTTCTCTTGAAAACTCATAAGGAGTTTTCATATTGCATTGGCAGTCTCGTCCGGATCTCTTGCTTATACACCGGTAACTTTACGTTTATGAATACTCATGTATGAAGCATCAATTCCTTTGATATCATTTAGGCATGATATACAATGTCATTTGGTCTTCAAGTCTACTCCCAGCCATTGGACATCTCTTGTGACTTGAATCTTTCCCAGAAACCCTAAGTAGGAGCTTTCATCTTCACTGTTGAACTGTATAGTCTCTCTCCACCTGGAGGTGGTGACGGTGGAAAGAATCTATGTGTAGGCCTCTACGACTCTCCCCAGTAAATATGAGACCCATATGGTAGGAGCTTCGTACCATATAATTTCTTTGTATCCTTAAAGAGAATGGAGCAGATGCGGTTTAATGACACGGGTCTAGCATTACTTTCTTTGTATTAGCCATCTGAAATCTTCCCGGATGCTCGTTTGGGTCCTACTCGGTGGGATGGCGATGGCCCGATCTTCTTTGAACCATTGTGATTAGTGCGCCGGTTCAAAGTTATTGGCCTCAACTGCAGGTTGTCGGATCGCAGAGTATTCATTTTGAATAATTGGTCTCAGAAGTCTATGAATTGATGGAGATCAACGCCATTCGTTTAGTCATTTAATCGTTTCGAGTAATCAAAGATAGAACGATATAAGGTTGACTTTGTCCATGCCTTATATTCCTCACAAGATATCATGAGACAAAAGGATTAGTCATTAGCTATATTAAGGTTGTCTCTGATCATGAGCTTTTCATTTAACTTGGGTAGTCATAATGTTCAGGAGGCCACTTATGACTTGTGGATCAAATGTGACTGGCCTATCACAATGTTAATTGAACCTATAGTATCGCACATTAAGAACAAATAATAACGGTTATGGTTTTTCTACTTATAATAAATTCAATATTACATATCAAGCTTATGGTCTTCAGAATAAATTCTGCTTATTACATAACTGCTATGGTCTTCGTAATAAATTCATTTATTACATAACGGTTATGGTTTTCTGTAATAAATTCATTTATTACATAACGGTTATGATTTTCTGTAATAAATTCATTTATTACATAACGGTTATGGTTACGGTTATGGTTAAATATTTAATTAGTTTCCTTATCAGATAAGGATTTGAATTTAAATTATTATTATTTAAAAGCGTTTTAAATATATAATAAATTCAAGTTTGACTGAAACCCTAGAAGACTTATATAAATATATATGTGAGACATATATATTTGTGTGTGTAGTTGTCTTTCAAAAAGTGAACCAACCTAAAACAGAGAGAAAGAAAAACCCTAATTTCGTTTTGAGAAGACGAACCTGAACTAGCATTCAAAATCGTTTATTATTTGTTCGTGTGTGGATACTTGGTGTAGGTGGTCGCTTTCGTAAAAGGCATGACTTTGAAGATCCGAACAAACCAAGACGCAAACTTTGAAGGTTTGACGAATCGATCTACAAGAGGTAAGTTTCGTTTACCCTTCCTTCGTTTTTTTTGAAACGCATGTGATCTTTGATGGGTTAAGGGATAAAATTTTTTAAATTCGCCGCATTTATGTTCCAATCGTATTGATATTCATCCCGCAACCCAACAAAGGGTATCGTGAGCCACTTGTGTTTTCATAAAATCAGATAATGCTATATTTGATCATATGTATGTGATGTATATGATTCTCGCATGTTTTATGCTTTTTTAATATATGTGATATTATGGTTTGTGCGAACGATATAGTTAATAAAGTTTTGTTAAGGTATTAATTGATTGAACTAAACTCAAAAGGGATTCGGCACATGATTAAGAATCCGACGGGGATATTGCCATTAAAGTGTTTAATAGCATGTTATATGATTCTAGTTTTCTTGTCTTAATCGATAATACATGGACGACCATATATCAATTCCGGGATGTCAATGATTGTTTACATGGTACGAAAATAATCCCTATGTGTAATGAGATTACATAATATGCTGTTTTAATGTGATTTTGATGGCTTTCGCTTATTCAAAATTTATTGATGAGATCACGAAAATTTTTATAATATGCCGCTTTAATGTGATTTTGATGGCTTCTACTATTCAAAATTTATTGATGAGAATTTTAAAATTTATCAATGAAAATTTTTTGAGACGAAACTCTAATGTTTCTTAAAAGAAAAAAAAAAAAATTTTCAAGGGCACTGCCCCGATCCCGTCCGCTAACCGGCTAGCGGAACTCGGTAGAATGTACCTCTCAACAGTAGCACCTTATGAATTTAATCGGGTTTTAAACATGCTTCTCTATTATAATTTATTTCTTTTTAATGCAAATTGTTTATGCTATATGATAACATAATATATTTTGCATGTTATGTTGCTTCACATGGTGCACAAGAGATATTTTAGACCAATGTGTTTAAGGTGTTATTATTATTATTATTTTTACAAGGGTTGTAATTATTAAATACGGCTTGCATGCCGTTTTTGTTTTATTGTAATTTTATTTTACTATTAGTAGTATTTATTTAATTGTTGTAATAAAACAAGAGACAATGCAAGCCATTTGAAGTCATGCAATCCAACCATGATGATGGAGGAGCTAGGTGTCTATGAGCAAGTTGGTGGTCAAATCGACATCATGGAGCTACTTATTACAACCTAGAGCGATCAAGTGGATCTTCATATTGGCTTATGAAGATCAATTTAGATAAAGGCCATACCGGTGACACATTTATTATATGCATGTATGTGTATGATGTTACATGAGTATGATACTAGATGTATGATGAGATCTATTAATTGAAAATTAAAATCAATCAAGATCCTCACATAAAATTTAAAGTTAACATGCCATCCATTATTTAAACACTTGTCAAACCTTTTATCACCTTAATGGGTTCTACCAAAGTAAGTACATTAGGTTACATTAGGGAGACAAGATGAGTAATGGTGCGTTACCCATATGTTTAAAAATGGTTTAACTTTATTAGGTTATCAAACGGTTTTGGGCCTAATGGCATAAGATGGATTAAACATGCTCAGACATATGATGTCAAAAATCCCATAAATATCTAAGAGTTGCATGAGATGTAATTGGTAAGAGTTACCTACCTAAATAACTTAATTTTAAGTGTCATGCCAAAGCTGACTTAAAGTTGAGTAAAATATGGATCTTAGCTCACTAGATTAATATGATTATTCTTGAGGGTTGTTAATTTAGTGAGAAATTTTCATAATCAAAATACTTATCAAACTTTGCATTCATTGTAGATGGCCAACAATAACAACAACAATTCTACTATGTCATCACAAGGACACCCTTGAGAAGGATAAACTTATCGGGACTAACTTCCTTGACTGTTTCGAATTTGAGAATTGTTCTCAAACAAGAAAGGAAGCTTTATGTCTGATGAACCTCCCCGAAGAACCGGGCGCAGAGAATGTTCCTAGAGCCGAAAAGAATGCTTGCGAGAAGCATCATAATGACTTCCTATTGATGTTGCATGCTTCGATGCTAGCTACCATGAGTTCCGAACTTCCGTATGATCCGGAAAATATGGAAGCTTATGATATGATCTCCAATCTTAAGGAAATGTTCCAAAGAACAAGCAAGGGCAAGAAAGGTATGAGACTACTAAGGCACCGCAGATTCTTGTAAGATGGCTGAGGGCAATTTCGCTTAGTACTATGTTCTAAAAAATGAAAGGGGCTATATCGAGCACTCCGATAGGCTCGATTTCCATCGAGCCAAGAGTCGCAACCTGATTCGTCTCAATTCACTCTCGGTAGTTATGGTAATAGTTTGTCATGAACTATAACATGAGTGAAATGGACAAATCTATCTCTGAGCTGCATATGTTGCTTAAAACCGCTGAGAGCAAAATATTAAACTAAGTCACATGTTCTGATGGTTCAAAATAGAAAGGTGTTCAAGGGAAAGGGCAAGGGCAAGGGCAAAGGAAAGTCAAATGCTCAACCCAAACACAAACTCAACCTGGGCTAAAGCCTCAAAAGAGGGTGTTGTTTCTTTTGCAATGAACCCGTCATTGAAGAGAAATCGTAAGTCAGATAGAGGATCTAAAGAAAAAAGAACAAGACCGCGAGACTAGTTCTTCGTGTATTTATAAGTATACGTATTTAATTTTTCTCCTCTAGTTCCCGGGTATTAGATATCGGATGTGGATCTCACATTTGTACAAATGTGCAGGGGCTCAAAAGGAGTAGACAACTGAAGAAGGACGAAGTTGATCTAAGAGTAGGCAATGGAGCAAAAGTTGCTGCTTTAGCTGTAGGAAGTTATGAACTTACTTTGCCTAGTGGGCTTTTGTTAGTTTTGGACAATTGCTATTATGTTCCTACAATATGTAGAATATTATTTCAGCTTTCTTGTTTGATAATGATGGTTTTTCTTTTTATTATTAAGAATAATAATTGCTCCATTTTTCATAAAGAACGTATGCAAATGCCTATTTACAGGATGGTCTTTATGTTATGAACCTTCAAAATTCCAACAATTCTCATGTCTATAACATAACTACTAAGAAATTTAAGTCCAATGATTTAAATTCAACCTATCTTTGGCATTGTCGCCTTGGCCATATAAATGAGAAACGCATCTCAAAACTCCATCAAGTTGGACTTTTGAATTCATTTGATTTTGAATCATATGATACATGTGAATCTCTTCTATTGGGTAAGATGACGTGCGATCCTCTTTAATGGACACAAAGGAAAGGGCCAATGAATTATTAGATCTCATACATACAGATGTATGTGGACCATTAAGTTCAGACGCTAGAGGAGGTTAAAAGTACTTCATTACATTTACTGATGACTTCAGCAGATATGGTTATGTCTACTTGATGAGACATAAATCTGAATCATTTGAAATGTTCAAATCTTTTCAAAATGAAGTACAAAACCAACTTGGCAAGACAATCAAGGCACTTCGATCTGATCGAGGTGGCGAATATTTGAGCCAAGAATTTGATGATCATCTTAGAACTTGTGGAATCATTTCACAATTAATCCCCTGAACACCACAAGGAATGGTGTGTCTCGAGAGAGGAATCGAACTTTATTAGATATGGTTCGATCTATGATGAGTCCAACAGATCTTCCATTTACCTGTTGGGGTTATGCACTTGAAACAACTAGATTCACACTAAATCGAGTTCCATCCAAAGCGGTTGAAAAGACACCATATGAGATGTGGAATGGTAAAAGGCCCAGTTTGTCTTTTCTTAAGATTTGGGGTTGGGAGGCTTATGTAAAACGTAGAAGTTTCAAAAAAAGCCGAGCCCAGTTCGATAAATGTCTTCTTTTTGTGGGGTATCCTAAAAAGAGACTAAGGGATATTACTTTACAATCCCATAGAGAGCAAAGTGTTTGTTGCTCCTGAACGGTGTCTTTTCTAGAAAGGGAATTTATTTCCAAAGGAACCAAATGGGGAGTAAGATACAACTCGAAGAAGTTCGAGAACCACAAGATAACATTGAACTGCCTATGGATACTCATAGTCAACAAACTATTGTTGACACACCTCCTATAGCACAAAATTTACGTAGATCTGATAGGATACGTCATGAGCCCGAGAGATATGGATTTCTTTGTGATCGATAACTATGATGTATTAGTGGATCAAAATGAACCCACTACCTATCAAGAGGCTATGTTGATACAGACTCGGTGAAATGGTTAGGAGGCCATGAAGTCCGAAATTCGCCCATGTATGATAATCAAGTATGGACCTTTGATTGACCCACCCGAAGGTACAAACCATTGGGTGCAAATGGGCTTTAAAAAGAAAACTCGACATGGATGGCAAAGTGCATACTTGCTAAAGCAGGCTAGTTGCAAAAGGTTTCAAACAAACTCATGGTATAGACTATGATGAAACTTTTTCACCTTAGCTATGCTTAAGTCTATTAGACTCTTATTGCCATCACAGATATCATGATTATGAGATTTGGCAATGGATGTTAAAACTCCAAGGCTTAATGGAAACCTTACTGAAGATGTGTACATGACACAACCGAGGGTTTTGTACAACCTAAGAATTCTGTGGAAGTATGCAAGCTTCAAAGATCCATTTATGGTTTGAAGGTGCCTTCGGAGTTGGAATCTTCGCTTTGATGAATCACCAAAGGGTTTGATTTGTCAAAAAATGAAGATGAGCCTCAGGTTTATAAGAAAATTATATGGAGCGCAATTGTATTTCCTCGGGTCTTATATGTTGATGACATTTTACCATTGGGAATGATATCCCTACTTAGAGTGTCAAGTCTTGGTTAGGAAGTGTTTCTCAATGAAAGACTTAGGCGGTCACTTATATCTCAGTGGATAAAGATCTATAGAGATAGATCTAAGAGGCCGATTGGTCTAAGTCAAAGTGCTTACATAGACAAAGTATTGAAACGGTTCAGTATGCAAGATTCCAAGAGAGGATACTTGTCCATGTCTCATGGTATTACTCTTAGCAAATCTCTGTCCTAACACTGCTACGGTAGCGAGAAATGCGGATGAGTAGTACCCTTATGCACGCATTAGTTCTATCATGTATGCCATGTTGTGCACTAGACCATATGTATCTTATGCTTTAAGCATAACGAGTAGATACCAGTCAGATCCCGGTGAGAGTCACCGACACCAAGAACATTCTGGCATTCGAAGGTCTAAGGATATGTTCCTGTGTATGGCGGATTGAAGATGATCTCGTTGTAAATGGTTGCACGTATGCAAGCTTTCAATCCGACAAAGATGATTTCCCGATCGCAATGGATATGTGTTTTGTTTAAATGGTGGTGCGCTTAATGAAAGTTCAAAGCAAAGTACTGTTGCTGATTCTACAACTGAAGCTGAATACATTGCAGCATCTGATGCAGCAAAGGAAGCAGTTTGGATCAAGAAGTTCATTACTGACCTTGAAGTGGTTCCTAGCATTACAAATCCTGTTGATGTTTATTGTGACAATAATGGTGCTATTGCACAAGAAAAGGAACCCAGGATCACATCGCGATCCAAACACATTCTTAGGCTACTATCATCTCATTAGAGTAGAAATCACTGAGAGAGGTGACGTTAAGATATGCAGAGTTCCAACAGATGATAATGTTGCTGATCCATTGACTAAGCCTCTACCACAAGCAAAGCATGATTGTCATGCTAGGTTCATAGGTATTAGATACATTGATGAATGGGCCTAGCGCAAGTGGGAGATTGTTAGTAATAGTGCTCTAGGCCTATTGAATGGACATGATATTTTGCCTATTTATGAGAATTTATTATTATGATGATTTCGCTTGCTTATTATATATAATGTCCTGAATAATATTATTAATTATTCTAAATGTCTTTAATCAAGTATGTTATGGGGAATAACAATGAATTAAGATTAGTATAAAGCTCACTGATATTCATGGGATGAATATGTAAGGAGATACAAATCAAATTTATATCTATTTGTTGAGAACAAATATCGACGTATCTGCCTGGTAGATTAATACATGGATCAAAGTCATAAGTTAATCTCTAATAGTTGTGTCATTGAATCCTTTGACTCCGAGATCGCTATAGTTCTCAACTTAAGGAATGTTGTGTTTTGATATAATCAAACGCTGTCTTTGGATCGGATGACTATAAAGGTTATACTTGAACATAATAAGAATTATGTGAGCGATACGAGCGATTACATGGAATTTGTCCCTCTTATTATAAGAGAGATATCTTCAAGTCCCCGACAATTGAGACCGAGAAATGCATGGTCGTGCTCAAAATGAATTGATGGAGATCAATGTCATTTGCTTAGCCGCCTAATTGGGTTTCGAAAATCAAAGATAGAACGATATAAGGTCGACTTTGTCCTTGCCTTATATTCTGTCAAGATATCATGAGACAAAAAGGATTATGTCATTAGCTATATTAAGGTTGTCTCGATCGCGAGCTTTTCATTTAACTCGGGGTAGTCATAATGTCTTGCTAGAGGCCACTTATGACTTGTAGGATCAAATGTATTCGGGCCTACCGCAATGTTAATTGAACCTATAGGTCGTACATTAAGAACAAATAATAACGGGTTATGGTTTTTCACTCTCTATAATAAATTCATTTATTACATAACAAGCAGTGGTCTTCAGACAAATTCGCTTATTACATAACGGTTAGTGGTCTTCGTAATAAATTCGCTTATTACATAACGGTTGGTGGTTTTCTCGTAATAAATTCATTTATTACATAACGGCATGATTTTCTCGTAATAAATTCGCTTATTACATAATCTGTTATGGTTACTGCTATGGTTAAATATTTAATTAGTTTCCTTATCAGATAAGGATTTGAATTTAAATTATTATTATTTAAAAGCGTTTTAAATATATAATAAATTCAAGTTTGACTGAAACTCCTAGAAGACTTATATATAATATATATGCGAAGACATATATATTTTCAGGTGTGTAGTTGTCTTTCAAAAGTGAACCAACCTAAAACAGAGAAAGAAAAACCCTAATTTGCTGATGAAGACGTAATCAACTAGCATTCAAAATCGCTTATTATTTGTTCGTGTGTGGATACTTGTAGAGGGTGGTCGCTTTTCGTAGTTGCTAAAGACCTTTGAAGATCCGAATGTCTCAAGACGCAAACTGAAGGCTCGACTTAATCAGATCACAAGAGGTAAGTTTCGCTTACCCTTCCTTCGCTTTTTTTGAAACATGTGATCTTTGGTGGGCTGACAAAAATTTTTTAAATTCCGTCGTGATTTATGTTCCAATCGATGATATTCATCCTGCACCCAACAAGGTCCTCGATCAGATCTCATTCTCGAAGATTCTTTACGTTTTGAATGCTCGCAAAGATGAAGCATCAATGATTCTTTGATATCATTTAAGGCATGATATACAATGTCCATTCGGGTCTTCAAGTCTATCCCATGCATTGGACATTCTCGCAACCGCTTGAATCTTTCCCAAGCCAATGGAGGTTCTTTCATCTTCTCCCCTCGTCGAACACTATGATCTCTCTCCTTCTTCTCAGAGGTGAGTGACTAAGTGAAAGAATCTACATAAGTAGGCTCACCACCCTTCCAACCTGTCACCGCACCCATATGGTAAAGACTCGCACTTCATGTAGCCGTTGTATCCCTTAAAGAGAATAGAACAGACACTTACTGACTGTCTAACCCCATTTAATCCCATCAGATAGCCCATCCTCGAGAAATCTTCCCAGATGCTCGTTTGGGTCCTCAGTGGGATGGCCAGTAAACTGATGTTGCTGAACCATTGTGATTAGTGTCAAGCCAGCTTCAAAGTTATTGGCCTCAATCGCAGTTGTCTCGATCGCGCAGTATCTATCCTCGAATAATTGGTCTCCAAGTCTTCCATCAGATCTCGTGGATTGAGGTCTTCTCTCGACTCCTTCTATGCTCATTCTGCTCCCGTCTCTAAATCCGCCATGGTGGAGTTTTCCGCCTCTTTATCTTCCTGCTTCGCGTTTTCTCTAATTTCAGATTCGGAATCGGGATCCGTATTCTCGCTTCCTATGCATTAAAATTTGTTCCCAAAACAAAACATACTAACATTAAATGGATTAGTCTCGTCAACAAATATTTTCAATTTGGTTTGTTAGTCAAGCATAAAGAGTCACGCTTGAAATGCTATTTTTGTTCTTTTTCTCTTAAAAATGTCCAAATTAGTATTTCCTCTTTTCAACCAATATTGGATTACCAAATCCTTTCGATCCCTAAGAACGCACGCCCATAAAACTTGTTGACAGACCAAAGAACACATACAAATCTATGACACTATTACCAAAGGACTATTAACTAATCCCCTAAGAATCCACTTCATAAAACCTGTTGACGTAATCAAAGAATATTATATAAATCGGCTTACACTATTACCTAAGGACTATTAACTAATCCCAGGCAATAGTGCCATCAACTTGTTGACATCATACTATCATAACCAAAAATCTCAGTATAACGACACTTCTTGGTTTTGGTCTGAAATTCTGCAAGTGCACAGGTCGACAAGTAATAAAATGGACTTAAGTCCAGATATCGATCCCACAGAGATCTCAAGAATTTTTCATCAACTACCCTGACTACTCGAAATTAATACTATTTGGACCATAAATTGATACGGGTTTCCAGCATGAAAGCTGGGAAATCAACTAGTTCAAAAAGAAATGAACATTCAAATAGACTGAAATAAAACAAATGAAGGAAAATAAAATCCAAAAAAAAAAAAATGAATAATCGAACAGCTATCGTGAGGGAAGACACATTAAGAGAAACAATATAGTGAACGATCAATTCCCGTGGAGTTCACATCGAATTAATTGACATCTCAAGTTTCAAAATCGTCTGGCATTTGTAGTGCAAATGATCTCTCCACGTTCCACTACTCGCTATCTCTTCTTCCGATTCTCTCACTACAGTGGAACGTGATAACTACTTGTAACAAGAACTTCCTTAAGCTGGGTATTTTCCTTTTGCAATACTTCATACCCATTTTATGGACCTGCATAATCTTAGCTCCCAAGTTATCGGTCAAGCAAGGATATACAACTTCCAAATTACTCTTCCTCGAAATTAAAATAGATCAACCTTTCCTTGATTAGATCTCAGCTAACACGGGATTGGTCTCACTATCCGAATTGAGGTGAAATCTCTGCTTGTTTAAATAGATAAATCGTTCAACTCTTTCTTGACTTCAAGTGAGAAGAGGATTTATCTAATTGAACTTGCAAAGCTCAACGGATCCCTAATAGCAGGTTAGTATACCTTCAAAGAAATGTACATTACTCCCAGATTGTCTTCCCCAGGTCACCAGAGGACTTCCTTGAAATCGTAGTAACGACGCAATTCTTAATCTGCATAGTAAACCGATATCTCGATCCAAAATCAATAAACCTACATCCGCAAATTCGTAAAACCTAAATGAACAAGATGCCGCAAATTACACAGAAAAATCAATTCCGACTACAACGCTCACTAAATGGAAGTCGGGTTCCTCACCATCGAATCACACGAGACAAGATCCTTCGATCAAAAGAATAACCGCACCAACCAAATAATCGAATCCCGTAAATTCGTCTAACTCGATGCATTCCGTAGTAATTTTGAAAGAAATTCGAACTCGTACCGCTTCAAAGAAACGATAACATTCAGATCCAAAAGAAATAAAAAAAACAAAAAAAACTAGACAAACATCTGCTCTAAAATAAAGAAAAGAAAAGAAAAGAAAAGAAAAGAAAAGAAAATAAAAGTGAAGCCTAGGCTACCTGCATCTCTCTTTGATGCGCTCCGACTTGCTTACTATCTCGGGGTAGCCAGGTATTTATGTGGTTTTCCAAATGGGCCCTAATCCCAATATAACTTGCCGTGGATTTAGTAGCCAGCCCAAGTTATCGCTTCACAGGACTAAGCTCCTTCGCGATACATCGAACTCATGTCGCGACATCGACTTAAAGTTCTCGCTTCCTATGAACCGGGTCGCTCGGAAGGTCACCACACCGATCTTATGCCTTGCAGTTTCGCTTGATCGCTTGTGATGTCGCGACATCATGGCCTTGTCGCGACATCCATTCTAGTCCTTGCGCCTTCAATGGTTAGCTCCCGATGTCGCGACATCGTGATGTTGTCGCGATTACGGGCTCAAGTCTCCTCGCACTTTCCACCAGTTGGCCGCGATGTCGCGATTCCTCGCTTTCTTGTCGCGACATCACTTAATGGTACCGTTTCCTCAACGTGTCCCCCCGATGTCGCGGACATCAACCTCATAGTTCAGCCTTCGCCTGATCTCTCCTCTTGATGTCACCGACTTCAAGATTAAGTTCCTCGCCGTAACAACCAAGCTTGCGTTCTTGGTGTCGCTGACATCGCTCTTCTTGTCGCGACATGACCTTCGCCGCCGTATGTTGCAATGGTTGCTGATGATGTCGCGATCGAATAGTTTTTGTCGCGACATCACTTTCTTTACTCCCGCTCCTTCACCGCCTAGACTGTGTCTCGTCACGACCTGCATCAAATTCTTCAATCTTCCCGATGTCGCGACTTTAAACTCGGACCTGTGCAGACCACAACCGCATCAAATACATTAGCCGCTTGCTTTCATTTCGCTCCGCCATTCGACCGCATTTTTATCCACTTATTTCTCGCATTTTTCTACCGCTTTTCTTTCTGCTTTCCTCGCTAATGACAAATTGGTGAGTTTCTTCATAATTCTGTATATTAAATATTCAATTTTAACTGAAAAACAAACAGAAAAATGGACTAAAAAGAGATGACTTTTAAGCTCATCAGGTGCACCAAACGGCATCCGGCATGATGGGAGACCGAATAATTGATACCACGTGTCGAGGTGCACCAAACGGCATCCGGCATGATGGGCACCAAACGGCATCCGGCATGATGGGAGACCGAATAAGTGATACCACGTGTCGGGGTGCACCAAACGGCATCCGGCATGATGGGGGACCGAATAAGTGATACCCACGCGGCTCGGTGCACCAAACGGCATCCGGCCGCGGATGGGATAATCGACCATGTTACCATATATCGGGTAAAACTGAAGGACATCCATATGATGGGGAGACTCGACTATAAATGTGAAGGCACATTACCGAATGATAATAATAAGGGCTGATTCATCGAACGGAACTGTCATAAATGTGAATTGAATAGTCAAAGTGAAATGACCAACATTGACGAGTGTAAATGAGATTTTTATGTATATGCTTAAATCTCATAAATTGAATTGTGAATTGAATTATTGCATTGAAAATGTATGTTGTGATATGATAAATGATATGTAAAATGAAAGCATGCGAAAATGAATAGCATGAGTATATGTGTGTGTAAAGGCATTATTTTGTAAATGCATTTTGTTAAATGTGAGTGTTATGAGTCTTTTGAATTTGTAAGTGGTTATGGGATTTCCCGAAAAGAAGTGTTTTCGCTTAATTAAAAAGTTTAAAATGGAATAACACAAACAAAATGTTTTGGGAATATAATTGAAAATGTCGGAGTAAACTGGGCTCCAGCCTTTGGATCCACTAACCTCCGGGTCAAGCTCTGGGATTCGGTCGACACTTTGAAAACAAAAAATTTAATAAAACGAAACAAAATGTTTTGATTGAAAATGTCGGAGTAAACCGGGCTCCAGCTTGGATCCGCCAACCGGGTCAAGTCGGGGATTCGGGTCGTGACACTTTTGAAAATGAAAATTTAATATAACGAAACAAAATGTTTTAAATGGGCATCCCAGATCATGAAACGTAAGTGCTAAAGGGAGTTGATTAATGGCTTCGGCCGTGATAGTGATAAGAGTCTAATATGTATTAGTATTAGTCTGATTTGACCTTGTATGAAATTGATATGACTTGATCTGTTCCGATTTGCCATTGTAGATGTATAAATTGTTTTGAATATGATCTGACATGCCATACATGGTAGAAGATATGAATTGAAATCCTGTAAAGACATGACACATGGAAGTGATACGAATCGCGAAAATGTTATGGAAAAGAGGATAAAATCTACACATGTATAATATGGTATGAGTTGAAGTCACATAACAATAGGGCTTCGCACTGCATACAAAAGTAAATGTAAAAAGGATAGTGACAACGATTATTGTTATTGGTCGTTATCGCTTATATGTTCCCACTAAGCCGCGTAAAGCTAGCACGTGTTCAATCCATGTAGGTACCGAAGAGGAGATAAAAAGAGGACGTGACATTCAACACCGCTGAAGATGGGCCATCTCAGAGATGTGCTCACTCAAGACTGCTCGCGATTCCACATGGAGCCAGATAATTATATATCTATTTGTATAAGAAAATGGGACTTAGCATATGTGTATAGATTTTAATGGATACCACTCCGATGGTAGTCCCTTTGTATATGTAAATGATTTTTGGTTAATACAAAATTGTTTGTATACCCATGTGTATAAGCGGCTCAAAAAAAAAAAAAAAAAAAAAAAAAGTAAAGAGTCCCAGTATATTGTTTCGCACCCCGAAATCGGTTCGGATTCGCCAATCGGGTCGGACCAGGAATCGGGGCATGACATAGATCTTGCAAGAAAAGCAGAAATACAAGTAACTGGTTATATCTTGATTTCAAGAGAAACAAGAGCTTCTACCTAGGTGACGTGGAGAAATCCAACCGCAATATTTAGGCCCTGACAAACTGCATCCATCAATACAATAGAGCAATTTATTTTCGTGTAGGAATTGAATGTTTCATTGTAATTCACTGATAATTTTCATTTCTCACAAGGAACAGATTTAGATCCAGTATTTTGTTCTTTATATTTTTGGTTGCTTTCATATTATTTCTGTTTCTAGTTTTAGTTAATAGTCTAGGATCTATTATCTTTTAGATAAACTTTCACTATAAATTATTTTTAGTCCAAATAGTATAGAACTTCAGTAGTTAGGGTAGTTGATCTCTAATTCTTGTCAATCTCTGTGGGAATGATACCTGGACTTACATTCAGATTTGACTACTTGTATGACCTATGCACTTGCAGTGTCATAAACTAAACCCAATTTTAAAATCCTAAACAATCAAGACAGTATTATATAATCATGCAAATTTATCCAAAGTGACATGGGTGCAAGAGAAGTGTAAGGCTCTTGTAGCTATGTGAATTCGAGGGGTTTTTATTCTATATAGAAAAAGGCAAACAGTTTTTCAATTAGATTTCATCGATTTCAGTACTCTATTTCCAAGTTCAAATAGCTTTCATCAATTTCAGCACTCCATTTCCAAGTTTTAATCAAGTTTATTTCGATTCTTTAGCACATTTCAAAGATTCGTTATAAAGTTCTAGCTAAAGTTCTTTCAATTCTTCAACAATATTCATTTCAAGTGCAATTTAGCATTTTTTCTAGCTTTCATTCCTACAATCTTAACAACATCATTTGATTAGATTATGGGGAATTGTCAAGGGAACAAGGGAACTCATTTTTTTTGATCAAGAAGTTTGAATTTTGGCACGGTCTTAATTTGAAAACACTTTAATTTCCTAGCATGCCACAACTGCATGCTTTTATTTTGTATGTTCGTGTGAAAATCACAAAATTAAAACATAAATATAGATATTTGATATAATTTTAATTTAAACATATTTAATTAAACTTTTGAGTAGAAGAATTAAAAATCGACATATCACTTTTGAATAAATGTCCAATAATCGAAAAATGGCATCCTTCGGGAATTCTTTAAGGAGTCTACAAGGATTTTTTGTTTTCTATTTGTCGAAGAAATGACATGGAACTTAAAAAGAAAAAAAAACTTTCTATTAAGAAAGGTCTTCAATCAATTGGTGTAACAAGTTATGGACCATGTTATGTAACATGGTGCACCATATCATGGATCATCTACGGAGACAATGTAATTTTGATAGAACTAAAGACATGAAAATAAATAAGCATATATGCACAAACACAAGCAAGAGATTGTTTACGCGGGTTTGGAAAAAAGCTTGTGCCTACGTGGCTAAGCCCCAGATGGAAGGGGATTTCACTATATATCAATTATGTTACACATTGGTCTTATGTGAGATAAGGCTCCCCCTTTCTCTCAACCTTCTTCACCTAACTCTCCCATAGTGAAACATGGAAATAAGCTCCCTTTCTTCCCCTAACAACGACATATGGACTTCTCACACACCCATGCCCTCCTTCTCAACAAGGAGAATAAACACTACTCATCATCAAGGCATAGAGCAGTACATGCAACAACTACTTCACATCGCAACAGCTTCTTCAAACAATCTCCTTCTTCAAATGTATTGTTAGCATGAATGACCTCTCTCTTATTTAATAGCCTCTAAGAGATCTTCTCTCAATATTTTGTGGCTTCATGTTTCCTAATTTGTCTCAACAAGCTAGCTGGAAGATCCTGATTTTATTCCATATTCATCATAATCGAATATCTTCCTCCCAGAAAAATCTCAACAAATAAGATCCAATCTCTCCGATTTGATTCGCCTAAAATTTTCCAACAGCACCCCTTACTTTTTCCTATCCATTATGGTGCATTAACCCCTGATCTGCAGAATATTTACTTTAAAATTTGTGTTGACTAAATATGATATGTAGTGTCCCATACCGTGATCTACCATCTCGTGTGACAACAACTGTGACATCAAAATTTGGTGTTGGGAAACTTATGATTTATTTTTCACCTAGGATTATGACAATAAATATCTCCAACAATCTCCCTCTTTGACATTTCTTTAGAAAATAAATAGTGTGTATAGCTTACGTTTTGGAGAGACCAAGATATGCAACCGACATGAAGAACCATCAACAAATTAACCCTCAATGAGGCAAGTGCCATCATGCTGTATCAACCAAAGACTTTGCAACCCATGATATCATACCATGGCAGAATAAAAATAAACATGCTTCACCGTATCTCGCCCATCTTTTTGCCATAGAAGACAAAAAAAATAGCATACCTATTGATCCTGTGTAAAGAGATGCAATGGACTGGTATCACCATTGGCACGAGCCGAGGAGCAAGCTAGAAGTAGTGAGATGTAGACCTTTGGTCCAATAGATGGTGGAACACCTTGTGGAAAACTTAGTTCAACTATTGATAGGTACACAAAACTTGTATATGAAAGTATCACCCTACGTGGATTGGTATACAATTAATTTAATTTAGCTTTAATTCTATTTTGATGAACCAAAGAAGGATTGAAAATCTAAATAGAAAATCAAGCATGAAAAGTCCTAGACTAAAAAAGACACAAGAAAAGCTAAAAAGCCTAGAAGCCTCCGGGCAAAGATTTCACCAAAACAATCCTATATGAATCTTCTAGCTCAATCAATAAATATTTATTCCTTATGTTTATGGTAGGTTTCACAAATGTATATGTAAATCTTTCTCAAGGATCCACAGACTACCCATAGAAACTAGTCATCTTGTATCTCTAGTCAAACCCCATAATTTAAGGATGAAATAAACCCTAGAAACCCCAAAAAATTTCTTCACCTAATCTATGAATATTTACATCCAGATACAAAATGGCATTTAATATCTATGGTCTAAACCTAACTACTTCATTTCTTTAGTCTCTAAATAACTGCAAATTTTGATTTAGGGCATCATTTAATAATAAATAAAATACATTTAATTTTAATCTAGTAAATATAAAAAATTATATTATTGATAACATTGCTATTGAATATATTTTACAAGTTTTCATATTCTGAAAGTGTTGCACAATAGTTTCATTATCAATGTTATCAAATATATCCTTTTCTACATACACAAGCAATTGACCATTCATTCATTTATCCATTCGATTTCATAGACGATTTTTGAAAATATTCATATTCGAAAATGTTCTCTCCATGGTTGCAATTGCAACCGGGAGGTTCAAGGCGAATGTAGCAAGCAAATAAACAACTGGATACACAATGTGTTTTTTTATCTCAACCATTTTTCTTGCAAGATCACCAATTCCTTTCAACTTAGAAAATTGATCATTGGATTGTACATCAATGATGTAGGTTTCAAGTTGATCATTAAGTACCAACAACTCTATTGGAGAAAAAAAATGATTCGATCAAACTGAGTAAATCGGATTAGTTTTTTACTAATAAAAGCAATAAAATGAATCACTAGGATTTAGAGAAGAATGGCCAGGCAAATTTCAATGTTTACCTCATTAAAAAACGACTATTAAGCTCTTGGAATTTGTATAGCTATAACAACATAAAATAACTAGACTTGATGATGATGCAACTTTTTAATTTCATGAGCCTTACGTCGTGGTCTCCCTCGAGTAAGAAATATATCATCCATGTTTGGAATATCAATGTTATATTTTTCACAAAAGCGAGAAACTTCATTATGTAAGGAACTCCTACCACTTTCTCTCATTATTTGTAGTTCTTGCTTACATACTTTAGCCAAAGTCATGGCATTAACAATGTCTTGATCTTTCCTTTGTAATGCTTGTTACAATTCACTTGTGATTCTCAATATAACTCTCATCAAATGTAAATTGAAAACAAAGTAAAATGATTGCATCGACTCTAACAAGTTAGTTCCTTCATATCTTTACTCATAATTTGAACCATCCTCCATAATAATTTCAAGTACTTCAACCACATATGAGAACATATTAATCAATTTGAGTAAAGCACCATAATGTGAGCCCCACTGTTTCAAAAGCACGTTTAAGAATGGTTTCGGTTCAACTCTTGCCTACTAGAAAACTCACCATTACTAAGAGATTCAGTTACCATCGTAACATGCTTTTCACGAAGGATATCATTACATTTAGATGAAACCCCAACAACATTAACCACATTAGTAACTATACTGAATAAAGAAGCAATTTGAATATGATTTTTTTCCACGATGATGAGTGTAAAACTCATATATTTTTAAGTCAATTTTTCATGAATATTTGAGGCTTAAAAGTTTATTTTGAACAAAATTATGGAGTCTTCACCCAGATTTGTGTGGCAAGAGTAGGAATTAAAAGAAAAGAAAAAAAACAAAGAAGAAAATCGAAAAATGGCTAAGACAGGAAATGCTGAATGTCACGACAAATTTCACCATTGTCGAGACAAACTCAAGATGTGAGTAGAAGAAATGTCACAACAATTGGATCCTTATCAGAAGAAACATTTAGAAGAATACTAAGGAAGCAACATAAATTTGGTCACAACATTTAAGCTTTGTTAAGTACATAGTTAAGGAATAAGACAACTCGAAAAGAATGTTGTCGCGACATATTATGTGAAGGAGGCGGAAAAAGTTTGTCGTGGCATTTTACAACTCTATCGTGACAAAGAACAAGGCAAATGGAAATAGTACATTGTCACGACATTCAAAAAAATGTCGCGACAAAGGATTAGATGAATTATTGAAGAAAACTGGAAGAATGTCGTGACATAGAAATGATTGTTGTGACAAAATAAAAGGAAGAAAGGTCGAAGATAGGCAATTTTGTCGGGCCACCCAGGATAGGAGTCATTAGGAACTATCAATGAGATTACGCTGGTCGGATACAAACAAAGACGGCTGCAAAGAAAGTTTATCCTAAATAGCGACAGATGTCGCGAAATCTACTGTTGGGGAAATGTCAAGCCACATCGCTGGCTGCTTCAAAAACAAAAGTCGAAGACATATGAGTTGCACACATGTCGCGACATTTCACAACTTTGTCACGACAAACACTTTTAGAAAGCAACATCAACAATTGTCGTGACAAAGCAACAACAAAGCCTGACAACAAAGAAGAATGCTCCAATGTCACGACATTGCCACGATTGTTTCGACAATGAACCCAGGTGGGCCTGCACTGAAACCCACAAATTATGACTGGAATTTCGACCCAATGACGAGTCTAATACTAATCTATTTTTAAGAACTATGGAAGATTTGTAGCTTGTTAGAGATGATTAATTTGTGAAGCAAACAATTTTGAGGTTAAGCCTGCACTAATCACCATGGTCTAGCAAAATCAGTTTATTGGTCATCCTAGTGAAGACCCCAATGAGAACATGGGTAGGTTTCTTAGAATGGCCAGCACTATGAAGATGAATGGGGTGAGATTTGATGTGATTGTTGCAACTGCTCTTCTCCTTATGATAGCTGGAACAGTTGCTTTGAATCACTCCCAATGGATCAATGAACACTGCGGATGAGCCGGTTTAAGCATTCATAGGTATATTTTTTTTCATTCTCGCTCTCACTCGTAGGAGGAGGGAGAAATCATTATATTCAAGCAAGAGATATCTAATGCATGGATGATAAGATCACATAGATGGACATTTTCTACCATACCAGAACTACACATCCAAAGGGACTGCAATGCATCCTCGCATGGAGCATTCAAGAGAAAAAGAGCTGAATAGGCAAACCAATTAATAGAAGATCTAGCAAAGAAAAACTACAAAGCTCCATTTGAGACTTCAGGGAGTAGTAGCCTGAGAGGAAGTGGTGTGATAGAGATGAACAAAATGTTAGCTATATAGGCAAAACTGGACGCTCTGATGAACAAAGTTCGCATGCATGAAAGAAGCAACTTGTCTACCCATCTAGTTAAAACAATGGAAGATCAACAAAGAGTTTTGAATGATGAAGGACTTGCTCAAGATGGTCCTTATCAGCAGGAGGAAGTTCAATTTATCAATGGTAATAGGAGTTACAACTTTAAGCTCAACACATATCAACCAACTCACTACACACTAGCCTTGAGAAACCATAAGAAATCTCAAATGGACCTGCAACACAACAAGGACAGAGGCCTGTACAGAATTATCAGCAGCAGCATGGTCAACATGGTTTCCAAGGACAACAACAACAAAAAATCTAGAAGGCTGAAAATCAGGGCCAAAGAAGGTCCCAGTCTTTTGAAGAACATATACAGTTTTTATGACAAACAAAGACTACTAAATTTACATGAACAAAAGTTTACTAAGCTAGCAGCATTCTAAGAAAACACAATTGTGTTTCAGGCCAACACTAATGCCTCTCTAAAAAAATCTGGAGACTCAAGTAGGGCAGTTGGCCCCTAGCAATGCAGAACCAATCCAAGGATGCCTTCCCTAGTGGTATAAAGAAGAATCATAAGGATTGTATGGTGGTAACTCTGAGGGGTGGTAGAGAGTTGTAGAACATAATAGAAGAAGAAAAGAAAAAGACTGAAAAAGAGGAGCAAGAAGAAACTAGAAAAGAGGACAAGTTAAGTAGTTCAAAATTTGTTAAAGACTGAGAAAGAAGAGGTGCAGATTGAGAAGGGAAAACTGAAAAAGAAAGAGGAAATGCAGCCATAACTGCGGTTCCATTTCCTCAAAGGCTGCAAAAAGTAAGGATGGAAGAACAGTTCTCTAAGAAATATACCTTTTGCTAAGGCATTTGCTCAGATGCCTAATTACACTAAGTTTCTAAACGATAATCTGAGCAAGAAGAAGAAATTTGCTGAAAATTGAGTGGTGAATTTGATTGCTACTTGCAATGCAATGATACAAAGAAGCTAACCAATGAAGATGCAGGATCCTGGTAGCTTTACCATCCCCTGCATCATTAGGAACATTGAATTGGGCAAGGCTTTGTGTGATTCAGGAGCAAGCATCAACTTGATGCCATTATCAGTGGTAAAGAGACTGAGTTTGGGGGAGCTTATTCCCACAACTATGACTTTGCAAATGGCAAATAGATCAATGGTGCAACTTGAAAGAATTTTGGAAGATGTAATCACCTAGGTAGGAAATTATATTTTTTTTAAGTGGATTTTGTGGCATTTAACATCAAGAAGACAAACAAGTCCCACTATTGCTAGGAAGGCCTTTCCTTGCCACATGAGCTGCATTGATAGATGTTATGAAAGGAGAACTCACTCTTAGAGTGGAAGATGAAGCAATACATTTCCATCTGAATCAAATCCTGAAAAAATTTGATGATGATAATGCTAATTGTAATAGTGTAGAACAACTTGTTTCCATTAGTAATAAATTGATTTATGATTGTAAAATTCAGAATTCAATGAATGGGAATGAGATAAAATTTCAGTATATTCAGGCTCATGATGTTGAATATTTGAACTCCAGCTTTGAATTTAAAACAGTACTTAGTCTAAAAGAAATCAATACAAAAAATCAAGCAGCAATAAAGAGGAGGAGCAAGGAGTAGAAAAGAGTTATGAAGGGTTAATTTTGAAGGAACTACCAAAACACTTGAAATATGCCTTCTTGGGAGCTGAAAGAGCACAACCTGTAATCATAGCTACTGATTTGATAGAAGAAAAAGAGTTGAAACTGTTGAAAATTCTCAAAAAGTATAAAGAAGCCATAACTTGGTCAGTTGAAGGTTTGAAAGGATTAGTCCTTCAATTTGCATGCATAAAATCCTTCTGGAGGAGAATGCAAAAACATCAATTGAACATTAGAGAAGATTGAACCCAGTGATGAAAGAAGTTGTTAGAAATTAGGTATTAAAATGGATGAATGCAGGATATATCTATGTAATCTCAAATAGCCCTTGGGCGAGCCCAGTTCATGTGGTTCCAAAAAAAGGGTGGATTCACAGTCATAAGAAATGAGAAGAATGAACTGATTCCAACAAGAACCGTGACAGGATGGAGGGTGTGTATTGATTACAGAAAATTGAACACAAGAACTTAAAGGATCACTATCAAGCATCGCTTAATAATCGTGATGCCGATGTATTGGTTAGACAATTCTTACTTTTGTTTCTTGGTGGGTATTCAGGTTATAATCAAAATGCCATAGCCCTTGAGGACTAGGAGAAAACTACTTTTAAATGTCCTTATGACACCTTGTTTTTAGAAGGATTCCATTTGGATTATGCAATGCTCTTGCCACCTTCCAAAGGTGTATGATGTCCATATTCTCAGATTTGGTGGAAGAGGCTATGGAAATTTTTATGGATGACTTCTCAGTGTATGGATCTAGTTTTGAGCATTGCCTTAAAAATCTAGAGACTGTACTATAGAGGTGCCAAGACAAGAATTTAGCTATGAATTAGGAAAAATGCCATTTCATGGTAATAGAAGGAATTTATTAAATATAAAATTTCAATGACTAGAAGTTTAATTACGCAAGGTTTCATATAGGAAACCTAATGCCACCTACAATAGTGAAGGGAGTTAGAAGTTTTAGGACATATTGATTTTATAAAAGATTTATCAAAGACTTCTCAAAATCCTTTCCACTATTATGCATCGCGCATATGATACCAAATTCGAATTTGATAACTCTCGATCGTTCGCATTAAAGAAATAAAACTAAATTGGTTATAGGCTCCCATCATGCAACACCGGATTGAAACAAAGAGTCGAAATCATGAGTGATAGTGACTATGCAATGGGAGCAGTTTTTGGACAAAGACCAAAGAAAATTTTCAGAGCAATATACTATGCCAGCAAAACCTTTGATGAGGCACAAGAGAACTACTCAACCATAGAGAAGGAGATGGTGGCAATGGTGTTTTTCTCAGAAAAATAGCCCATATTAGGGTCTCATGTCATATGGCACACCATCATGCAAAATTAAATATCTAATAACAAAGAAAGATGCTAAACCAAGACTGATCAAGTGGATACTACTACTACAAGAATTTGATTAAGAAATCAAGGACAAGAAGGGGAGTGGCAATGTGATAGCGGATCACTTTTCAAGAATGGAAAGACATACTAAAGAGGAAAAAGGTACATAAATAGAAGAAAACTTCCCTTATGAGCAACATCTGTAGGTGTAAGTCAAATTACCCTGGTATGTTGATATTGTTAACTATTTAGTCTGTGGAATCATGCCACCAGATTTCAGCTACCAGCAGCAAAGAAAGTTGAGGACTAATACCAGGGTATATATATAGGATAACCCACTGTTATTTAGAAGAGGGGTAGAACAAATTATCAGAAGATGAGCAAGGTGGAATTATTGATAAATGTCATGCATCACCATATGGAAGACACTTTGTAGGAGAAATAATATCCTACAAAATTCTCCAATCAGGTTTTTATTGGCTTACGCTATTCAAAGAATATTACGAATGGGTGAAACATTGTGTTAGATGTCAGAGAATGGACAACATAAGCAGAAAAAATGAGATGCCCCTGCAAGAGATCCTGGTGGTGTAGATTTTTTATTTATGGGGGATAGATTTTATGGGATGTTTCCCACCTTCATTTGGAAATCAATACATTCTCCTAGTTGTGGACTATGTATCCAAATGGGTTAAATCTATAGCTTTTCCAAGGAATAATGCCAACACTATAATGAGGTTTATTCAGAGAAATATCTTGAGTAGATTTGGAGCCCTAAGGACAATCATCACTGATAAGGGAACCCATTTTGCTTACAAGCTATTTGCAAAAATCATGAGAAGATATGGAATCCAACATGTTATGGGATTGGCTTATCACCCTCAATCAAATGGACAAACAGAAATATCTGACGGGGAGATAAAAAACATATTGGAAAAGACAATAAGCACCGGTAGGAAAGATTGGTCTGTTAAACTAGAAGATGCACT
The DNA here is from genome assembly GCA_016808115.1 of Tetrastigma voinierianum. Taxonomy (NCBI): domain Eukaryota; kingdom Viridiplantae; phylum Streptophyta; class Magnoliopsida; order Vitales; family Vitaceae; genus Tetrastigma; species Tetrastigma voinierianum. The sequence goes on along the minus strand of JAEQBH010001932.1, from coordinate 231,597 downwards.
TTGGGCTTATAGGACTGCCTATAAAACCCCTATTGGCATGTCCCCATATAGGATAGTATTTGGGAAACCTTGCCATTTTCCTCTTGATCTTGAATATAAATCTATGTGGGCCATCAAGAAAATGTACTACGATTTCAAAGCTGCAAAGGAGAAGAGATTTCTCCAATTGAATGATCTAGAAGAACTAAGAAATGAAGCCTATGATAATGCCAGAATCTACAAAGATAAGACTAAATGGCAGGATTAGAAGATTTTGAGGAAAGAGTTCAAAGTAGAGAGCTTAGTCCTATTTGCATAATTCCAAGCTAAATTTTTTTCCGTGAAACCCAAATCAAGGTGGAGTGGTCCATATACAAGAAGGCAAGTACTCCCTTGAGCGCGCACACCGAAACCCATTATGGAGATGAGTTTAAAGGAATGGTCTCGTACCTGCATTTTCTGGGGTCATTTTTTTTTTTTTTCACAAGAAAGTTCTGAATACCTCTCACTTCCATACCCAAAATATATGAAACTATATTGTTTTGTCATACTTTTACAAATGCCGCTCAAGGCCACAACCCGGCCTTTCTTCACACTCACTACTCGATGGAGCACCGCCTCTCGCGGCACCGAAAAGGGGGTCCCACGACCCGGCGAGAGCAAAGCCTCGCAGCAGTAATCTCCTACAAGGGTTACCTCCCCACCTATGCACATGCAATGATTGTGATAGAAAAACACATTCAAGTAAGATGCCTACATGAATGTCAATGCATGAATGTCCTCATGCCCATATCCCGAAAGTTACTCATCGACTCCCTCACACCTACCTAGGGCGAATGAATACCAAATCCGCCCTTATTCCACCAATGACCTTTTCCAAACAAGAACTTTTGTTTTCTTTTTTAAGAATTTGTAACCCATTGGAAACACCTCCAATGCACATTTGACTTGGTAAAATTGCGTACTTATTTATTCAGGGCCACGGATTTTTCTAAGCTTCACCCGCGACGCCGCACGCCGTTCCAACATTTTTACGAACTTGCATCACCGGGAATCATGTCTAACCGTGAATAACATTTAGTCTTTTCACCCTTGGGATCTACCCCATCTCATGCCCAAACACACTTATATTTATTTTCCATTAGTTTCAAAACCGTTTGACTCATTTGACTCGGGTCCCATTTCCGAGTCCACTAATCAGCACCATACACAATTTTTGACCCATAAATCGTACCCGATACCCAAACCCGGGTGCCGATCCGCACCATGCACCTCACACCCATGTCATGCGACATGTCTGCAGACATGCGATGCTATTATGCTAGTCGTGATATACATAATCACTCCATGCACACATATTCATGCATATTATCCATGCCTCATATTTAAGATTAAGCATGCCCGTTAAAATGTCACACAGCATATCAACATGTCATATTCTTAATAATCGCATGTTATCAACTCACTTACGCATCAACATAACATTTCAATGCACGCATCATTTAACCCATTATCCACACTCAATTTTAATAATCATTATATTACGGATATAATATCAGAACATGGCAGGCATTGATCACATTTGCAGCCCAAAGACCAAACGGATCCCGACAGACGAGAAAGCTTGGTTAACACCAGACAACAAATCGCCACCCCGAGCACACTCACTTGACTGACACGACTTTAACGGCAACCACGCCCCCAGAAATCCTAATGAGATTTTTCGATTTACTCGAGTTCAGAACGACCTAAATGAGCTAACGGCAGATGCGATCGCGAGGTCAGAATGACTTTGACGATCGTTTGCGACGATCTTCGACGATCACTCGTTCATCGACGATCCATCGCCCACCCGCGGTCGATCGCGATCACCGCCCCCCGCGGATTTAACTCGACCATCATCGCGACGACTTCGATCCACCACATCGACGACCCTCACCGTTGACGCACCAATCGCTCACGGACGACTTCACCGTTCGGATTTCCACCACCGCCGGCGCGACGGTTCCTCACCGCTTCGACGACCACCGCTCACCGACATCGCTTGACTAATTTCGTTTGACGAATTCCTTTGACGACCACCGCCGATTCTAATTAATCGCTCACCGACACGCTCACCGATTAATCGCCGACACCTCTGCTTATCGGCACCATCGCTCGCGGACGAATTTCTCACCGCTTGAACACCACCGCTCATGGACGCACTTCACCGCTTGATGACCACCGCTCATGGATGTGACTTCACCGCTTGGACGACCATCGCTTCATTGACGACCACCGCTTCATCGATTAATCGCTTCATCGACATCGCTTTGATTTACCTTCGACGCACTTCATTGACCGCTTTCTCAGAGTAAAGACCATAACTTGGTCTACAAGAGTCCGAATCGAGAATTCAAAGCCTAACACGGGGTCTATTGATGGGGCTACAACTTATCAGAAGGATTCACTTCAGATTCGTTTTATTTCTGGACCCAAAAATCCATTTTAAGGTCCGGCTACGGACCCGAATTGGCAGAACTCCACCATCGATTTAGTCAATGATAATGTTAGTGTGCGGACTATAACTTAGTCTACAGAGGTCCAAATCGGGAAATTAAAGCCTAGCATCAATTTCATCGATGAGGCTACAATTTATCAGAAGACCACCACCACGATTCCACTTCTTCTTTCCTACCCAAAAATCGGTTCTAAATTCTATTATGCATGCTACCTCAATGTGGCAGCTTCTCATGGTACAAAATACAACCAAACATTCCCTGTAGGGCATACACAACCACCACACAACCCTTAGGGTAGAAAGGAACCAAGGTAGGAGAAGACCTACCTCTTGGAGTTTTTGTCAAAACTCCCCAACTCCGGTTTCTATGCGAAGCCCTTGTCGTAAGGTTGAATCCTCTTTCCTCTGCTTCCGCTCGAGACCGTCGGCCCGATCGTCTGAAATTTAAGAGAGAAGGTGGAGTCTCTCTCTCTATCACTCTCTTTCCTCCCCCACCGATCAGTCTTTCCTCTATTTAGAGAGCATGTTCCTCCTAAGCCTCTCGACACCTTCTCCTTTCCACTTGCCCCCAACCCACATTCCTTCCCACTAAATTCTCATGCAAAGCCTATCTAAGACACCTAGCATCCACTAGCATTTACCCTCCTCATGCAAGACTACTTCCTCAGACACGCAAATTCATTTTGCATGCATCCATGTGGAAGGGACCTCATGCCACACTGGTCATTTATCATATTTTATTCAATTGCCTCGAAATACGTGCACTCCCAACTGCTCGGGACTGACAACCGATACAGCTAGATTTCGGGGACGATTCCAACTGAAGTCTGCTTCATCCGAGACCTAGAAAATTCGGATTTTTGACCGAAATTACCATTTCATCTTTTTCTTTAAAATTAAAATTCTTTCTCGGGTTTTACAAAGTCAAAGATCACCTAGGAGGAAGATCCAATGAGGAAGAATCCCAGACTTGAAGAGATGGATAGAATTTCTTAAATGAGAACACACTATAGCAAATGTCTAGATAAAGACATAAAACATGAGCAGCTACAATGACGGGCAACCCAAGCAATTTTTAATTTTCATAGTTAACTTGATTTTGTTAAAATTTTGTGTGTTTGAATAGTTTAGAAGTAGTTTAGTTTCGTTAGAATTTAGATACAATTATTTAATTACAATATTTAAAATGCCGTGGATGAAGAAGCTACAAGGATATATGCGAAGGTCAATTTTAAAGCCCAACTCGGGAACGAATTCATGCGTAGCCTGCTACAAAGGAGTCCTCTTACTTTAATTTTTAGAAACATACATAACTAAGTTTGGGGGAGCTTGATTTATCTCGGTTAGAAAATCGCATAGTAAATTGGATTGTCCTTTTGTTGAAGGTAAATGTGGTGGAAATATCTTCAATACAATGAATCATTGCTTAATTGATCGAATAGAAAATCTGAGTGTTACTGTTCATGTTTGAATTGAGGTTCTTCAACATCTCTAGACTTTTATTCATAAGCATGAATTGGAATTGCAGAAAGAAAATGGGGAAAACAAGTACAATTTTTCAACTTAAAAGGCTAAAGTCCTATCCAATGTCGCGACATCAACAACAATGTCGTGACACCAGTTCCAAAAGTTTCCCCAATGTCGCTACATTATCACGACATTGCATCAATGTTGCGACATCATATTTCAAATGTCGCGACATCATATTTCATTGAGTCAATGTCGCGACATCAACATGTCAATGTCATGACATCGCACTTATAAAAGAGCAACATTGCTCCAATGTCACGACATCAACATGTCAATGTCGTGACATCGCAGTAGATACAAGAGCAACAACGAGATCGAATTCCTTTTGAAGCGATGTCGTCACGATAATATCACACATCGAAGTTAGTGTCACTTAAATTACATTCAATGTCGCGACATTCATAAAAGCCAATTAGAAAATTTGAGTGATGATCGTTACAACATCAGTGCTACATCAAGTTAGTGTCATGAAATCAAGACTAAAATCTTACGACATTATAATTAGGTCAGCCACCCTATAAAAGGGACACTTCGAGAAAATTTTATTCTAAGATCTCATTTCCCAAACTTTTGAACCCTAGCCTTCTCAAAACCTCACAAAAATCCAGACATTGTGGAATCCCAACTCTCCAACCCTAGACGAGGTGATAGAGAATGTAGTGGAGGAAGTTCTAAGAGAAATGGGAGAAGAAAGAAGCCAGGAAACAACTATAGAAGTGGTTCCTGAGGAAATAGAAGTGGTGGTGGAAGAAGGAGAAGCTAGGGATTTCTACTCCAATAAGGGAGCAGAAACGTTCTAGAAATACCTGGCAAAGAATAGTTTTATGGAGGAAATGGGATTCAAGGAGCTGGTGTCTCCGTTTAAAGAGGAGATCGAGTGACGAAAATGGGAAAAGTTTGTTTTCAAAGATAAGGAGCCAGACACGGCCTTAGTCAAAGAATTCTACTCTAACAGGCTTATTAAGAACCCGACATGCTATGTCGTGGAGGGATCCTCTTTTAGTGGAAAGCAGCCATCTCCCAATTCCTAAAGCTGAGACCAGTGAGCGAATGCAAAGAGTAAGACTAGCTCCATGAGAGCCCAAATTTCAGGAGATTGTCGGCGAGCCGATGCATGGCTTGTGCGTCAGGGCAGAACCAAACCACCGCAACGATACGTGGATAAAGGCGATTTGTAAGAGGTCGTTAAGGTTTGGTTTTATTTTGTGAACTCTATTCTCACCCCATCCAAGCATGTCTCAATAGTGAGACAAGACCGCACACGTATGCACGGGTCAAGGTTAAATCCAATGTAGGGAAAATAGTGAAACAAATTCATCCAGACTATGCCGAGAACAGTCAGATCATCCCCACCCCGCCTGGGATCACACCATATGCATTGGCAAGCGGGTGTAACATTCAGCGAGACGAAATAAAGGTGCCAGAGATCCTCACCTCTCAGCCTCACTAGAGTCCTAAAAGCTCCCGTACAAGGTGAAGAGGTAGAGAGAGCCAGAAAAAGGAAGAGAGCAACTTAAAAACTACCAAGGGAGAAAGCCATTTTCGCTGGGAATATTGTTCCTAAACAAGAAACTGGGGTGTTTGAAGATTACCTGAGCAACCAAAGGCTCTTCCCTGTGGATGAAGAAGAAATGCCTACTTAGAATAGAGCAGAAAGAGGGAAAAGAAGAGTTGAAAAGCAAGAGAGCAAAGACATCCAACCGCCTCTCTATGCTAACAAAGATGAGAGAAGATATGAAGAGAAGAGATGAGCAGTTCAGGGAAGAACTGAGATTGAGACACAAAACTCTAGCTACGGAAAATAAAAGATGAGAAGAAAAATTAGCAAAAGTTCTTCAACAGAGGGGTGAGGAATGGAGAGAAAAGTTAGCCTAAAGGGACAAAGCATTAAGGGTTTAGCCGAAAGAGAGAGAAAGAGCCTTTGTGTAGGATTAACTAATGAGAGATCAAGAGCGATTCACTGTCGATGGAGGTCGTGGAAAAGGAAGTGGAGCAGACCTTTCTCCGTAAGGTCGCCTTTGGAGCCCAGACAAGGAACACCAGAAGGAGATTAAAGCTTCTATCTAAAAGAGGGATGAAGAGCTAGAGTCCATCCTTAACTACAGGGAGAAATTATGGACAGAGAGCATTGAAATGGTGAACAAGAATATGATGAAGATGTATCAAGCCCAAGGTGAATTTGAGTAGTCCCTAAACTTCGTTGGGTAGAGGCAAAATGAGCTCATCAAACAACACATAAGAACACAAGAGTGGTATCTCTTTAATAGGAATGGAGAGGGGTCAACTGCAAAACCACAACCCTCTATCCTTGAGTTCACACCCTCTAATGCTAGTTACAAATTGAAGCAATGAAACTAAAGCCCTAAAAATCTTAATCCCACAGAAAGAGAAGATAGCTATCTCTCTATCCCTCATTCCCTCTATCTTCTCTGTATTTATTTCTCTACCTTGTAAACTATAAAATGTAATTCTTCACACTCTCTAATAAAAAGGCAGTTTCTGAAATTTTTTTAGTGCATAGAATTTTCTTATTCTTTTATTTTCTTTTAATTTTACAATTTTTGGAATTATAATAAATTTTATCTTATGTTTGTTGGTCTAAATAAAAGAGAATTCAAAATCTTAACTGTATGAAAGTTGCAAGTTGAAAATTGTTGGATGATATTGCATATTTTCATAATGGATGTTGTAATTGTTGTTTAAATACTTTATGAAATCCAGAAATGTTTGGTGCACAGCTGGTCACCAAATGAACCCAATGATTCAATCGAATGAACCTGCATAAAGGGAACAAATAACATTTTTTGTTGTAAACAAACAAGAAGTCTCAAATGAAAATGGGCTAAGTTGTGATGTCAAGGATAAATAGTTAAAACTTTTAGATTTTGAAAATCGAAATTGAAATCAAATCTAATAAGGCTATTAATTATAGTCAAATTGGAATAGTATAGTTCAGAAAATGACTAAACTAACACAATGGTCTGAAGTACCTTAAAAACTGATTGTGCTTGGGCTATGAAAACTTTATGTGACTTATTATCATAAATCTCTAAAGAGTCCTAGAACTTGTTGCATTATTTTTCAAGGAAAAATCCTAGGCATCACAACCAGCAGAAAATGATTTAGGCCATCCTTGGATAGTTTGAGACTTTCAAAAGCCTGCCCTTGATATGCTATATGCATATACCTTAGTACCTATTTTGAGCCTAATGTCAATTTCATCATCACAGACCACAAAGAGAGTTTTCAACCCTCCTAAATCTTACCTTACAGTAAATAACCCTTAAATTACCCAAAAACTGTAGAGCAGTGCAGCAAAAATGATAAAGAGGATAAGCTTGGGGGAGTACAAGTTTGAATTGAAAGGAAAAAGGAGAATTAAGGGTGAGAAAGGAAGACATTTAAGAAAAAGTTGTACTAAAGAAGGTGCAAAACAGAAAACTGAGAAGCTGAAAAAGAAGAAAGTTACAAGGAGTGAGTTTCTATTCAGGAAGCTTCCACTGACTCGAGAGCAGCTAGTCCTTAGGTGTTCTACACCTAGTACCCTAATGCTAATCGGGTAAGGGGAGTTATCAATTCAAAGCTTATTAAGGGTAGTATAGCTAAAAAGGTAAAACATTGCACCACTCAAAACCTGAAACAAAAAGACAAAAAGAAGCTTTTGGAACATAATTGAAAATAATAGTGGAAAAGAAAATAAAAATAGAAATATGCTACAGAAGAGGAAATGCAGAAAAATGCACCAGATCTGGTTTGGGGAGGTTTGAAGGGCAAGTTTAGCAGCAAAATAGGATGAGCAGTGAAGGCAAAGAGTTGAGAAAATGAATGAAGCTTGGGTAAACTTGAGCTTAAAATGTCCAGTTATCTACCAAGTGCCCTAGCCATACATTACAAGCTCAAAAGACGACGGATTATGAGGGTGTGTTATGGTTCATTAATGGAGAATAATATGACCAACAAGCCTATGGGACTTAAATTACTTTGAAAGAATGTCACTTTGCAAAGTAACTCTCATAAAGCTACCTAATATACAAATTAGTTATAAAGGGAAGACCAACACACACTCACATAGTCAAGGACTGTATCCATTTATTAACTATGAATTACATGCTCTATTAAATGATTTAAATTGGAAATTTTCAGAATTTTGAAAACGAAGTTTAATTAGAGTTGATGTCACAATTGAAATACTACTAAGGCCTAAAAGCTGATCCAATTTAACAGATTGAGTTAATTCGAAAAAATGTCCTCAAAAAATTGACATTGTTCGAGGACAAAAAATATCTTTCTTTGCTTCGAGAACAAGCAAAACTTGCTCGAGGGAGTTTGATGAGTCTAAACCTATATATCTTTAAGCCCATTTTTGAGTATATTTTATGATTAAAAGTTCAGTTTAATGCAAAATTATAGAGCTTCCACCTAGATTTTTGTTTTGCAGAATTTTAAAGAAAATAAGCAAAATTCAACATAAAAAGGAGAAGAAGGTAGCATGGTGCAATGAAAAGGCCAATGTCACGACATTACTTCAGCAGATTTCCAATGTGTCGCGACATTGTGTAGAGAAAGTCTTGATGCTATGGATATGTCATGACATCAGTTGAGGAAGGGAAAGCAAAGATACAGAAATGTCGCGACATCATAAACAACTCCAACAGTTAAATTATGGCAGCCATCCAATGTCGCGACATCACACCAACATGGCGACGACATTTCTTATAGTGGGAAGAACTTAATTGTTCAAATGTTGTGACATCAAAAAGAAAAAAAAAAAGAGAAAAAGTGTCGTGACATTAGCCAAAGCTTGAGCACTGGAGACCTAAACATCCAACGTCATGACATCGGATTAGTGATGTCGCGACATCATATCAAAGTAGCCTTGGTGAGGAGACAAGTTAATTATCGCGACAAAGAAGAAATGTTGCGACATTAGCTAAAACATTGGTAGAGGACTTCATAGCAACGAGATTCAATGTTGCGACATCAGAATAGCAATGCCGCGACACTAGCTGAGAAGATCAAACTTGTAGAAGCAATGTCGCGACATCAACAAGTGAGCTACAAGTAATGTCAAGACATCAGGGCAAAAATTTAAAAGCAAAAGCATCAGTAAGCTATGCACGATATTGACTTAGTGTCGCAACATCATTCAAATTTCGCGACATCAGAAGAGAGAACTATAACAATGTCGCAGCATCAAACTTGAGCATCAAAGTTGAAACAATACAGAGTAGTGTCACGACATCGACTGAGTGTCGCAACATCAACTCAATGTCGCAACACTGGAAAGTCAATGTCGTGACATTAGAATTAATCTACAACACTGAATCTCAATGTCGCGACATCATCACGACATTGACTTATCACTGAAAATTGAGCCCAACAGATTTTCAATGTCGTGACATTAGATGCGATCCACTACATTGACAATTTTGATGTCGCGACATCACCCCGACATCAGTAGCTAGGGCATCAATTCTAGGCTTTTTGAAGTGCGTGATTCTCGACTCATTTTTAGGGCCCAAGACTTGAGCGTATAAATAGAAGCTTCTGGAGAGCAGTGCATAGCTTCTAGCGGCTTTCATCAAGTCTTTGTACTTTTTGGGAAAGCTGAAGTCTCATTATATATATTTTTATTTTATTTATTTTTATTTTCCTTTAGTTATTAATGGATTTAGTTTCATAGATTAAAAAGCAAAGGATCTCAACCGGAATTTCAAGTCGGGTATTCTTATAAATTAGCTCTATTTATGTCTCGAACTTCAATGAGATCCAGAAATTACTTAAATTATTCTTTTAGGTTAGATTGCAGGTTTGAAGGAATTTTTATTTATCCCAATAGTCAGGATTTGTGACTCGATTTGAATAAGTCTCTGGTAAATTTGTTTAGATTACGATTACACTTAATGCTATTTTATAGAAATTGATTATTTAACTGGTATTACTCCTGCATTGAGTTGTTCTGATTATTAGTGTTTGGTACCTAGAAAAGCTATATCATTATCCTGATTTCCAAGAATCCCTGAAAGTGACACAAAGTCAGACTACCTCGAGAGAATGAGCAAGAATCAAAAATTACACTAATATTATTTGAACTAATGCATTTTGGGATTACTTAGATGTATCACTAGTGATGATCTTAACCTCTTCTTTCAAGGCTCCTCCTAAGTGACACAGGAGGTGTGCCCGAGGCATAAGATCCACTTTACCGATCTAGCAACTTGACTATGAGGTTTCCACCAATTGAGAGTGAGAATAATCAACCTTGTGTTAGTTGTGATTCTAATCAAGGAAGGAGGGAATTCTTGTCTAATTGATGGTTGAGATACCTTTTATTTTAGAGAGGGCTTGCAATATCCTATCCATGGTGGCAAGCAATTTAAAGTCCTAAGAAATGGCTAAGAAGTACTGAGAAGAAAAAATAACTAGATCTTAAAAGGGGAACAAATCCTACAAGTAGCTCTTTAGACCCATTGTCTAGAGATAGAAGTGTGTTGCAGAGTGAAATGTGTAGAGTTAGAGAAACTATTTCTTTTACACTATTAGTTTGTTTCGGGACAATTCCAAGGTTCACATCCATTACTTTATCTTATTTGGAACTGGAAAAGTGATGGTCGCAACATTATTTTTCTTCCCATGTATTTTAGTCCAGTGAACTCTCTAATCATGTATTTTAGAAATTTCATTATTGTTTTGATTCCTTTTACTTAAGAAGATAATTCTATCTTGAAAAATTGAAAATTCAAATAGTAAGGATCTTTAGAGCGAGGGTATAACTTTCATTTTTCTAATCAATCCTCATGGGAATGATATCTGGAATTAAAATCCATTGTATTACTTATATGACCTGTGCACTTGCAGAGAATTAGACCACTAATAAATTTTCATTATTATATCCACATTAGAAAACATTTTCTTATCATTTTTAGTCAACAACAAGTTTTTTGATGACTCCTCGCCGAGGATTGAATAAATTTTGGTGGTCAGTGTTAAAATTTGCTGTACATTATGGTCTACATTAAGAATCAATCAATATCAAGTTTTTGGCACCACTGTAGGGAACTGAATAGTCCTTGGTAGCCATGTCGAAAAAAATTGGTCTACACCCAACATTTATGGGGCCTATAAATAGAAAGAGATAGGGCAGCAAAGATCATCTATCGAACAAGAGACATCATCTAGGGTAGCATCTTCAAAGGGAGAGAGACTGAGTTTTTGTACATATTTTTATTTTTCATTTTCATCTTTGAGGATTATAATAGTTTATCTGAGCTGGGATCTTTGTATATCAAGCTTTATTTATGTCCGAACTTGAGTGGAATCTGGAATTCTTTATGGAACCCATTTTATTCAATTTTGATTACAGTTTCAATGAATTTGTTTGATCAACTAGTCTTTATTACTTGTGATCCAGTTATGGAAGGCTAAGCTCCCCTTGGGAAAGGATTGGTGTTTGGTTATCATTTTTGTAGTATTTAAATGACTGTTGTGATTTGAATGTTTGATTGATCTAATTGGTACTATTTTTTAAAAGAACAGTTCTAAGTATCAGTAGAAAATACCCAAAAAGGAGTTTTATCTTTGCTTTGATTTCCAGGACCCCTCCGAGTGACACAGAGAAGTGAGTTCCTGAGAGTAGGGAACAGTAGTCTTAGGGGTATGCTAGATTTATATTTTTAGAATTAATGAACTCTAAGTATTAGTTTGATGAATCACAGATGCTCCTAACCTCTGACTTCGTTCCTTCGAGTGATAGCGTATGTGTCTCCTTGGGGAATAAGAACCATTTGTTGATTAGTTTAATACTTAGAGGTTTCATCTCGCTATAGAATGTTCAGGTTTCAAATGTGATTATGACCAAATTGTAGAGTGAGATACCAATTTCTTTGCGGAAGGTTTGTGTTTTCCATTCTATGGGGACAAGATGACTTCAGTTTTGAGAAATGGTTGTGAAGTACTGGTTTAGGAAAAACAATCACATCTTAGAAAGATGATCAAATCATAAAAGTAGCTGTTAGACCCATTGACCTGCTTTAGGAATATGGTGTTCTAAACAATGAAATGTATAGTATTCGAAGGTATTCCAAGGTTGTACTATTAAGCTTCTCGGACTAGTTCCACTAATGCTCATGATTGTATTGTTTTTTAACCATATGCAAATTGATGATCATAACACTGATCCCATTCCCAGTGTTATTAAATCTCAATGAAACCTCGAATCCCTTTAAATTTGAATATCTTTTTCATTAAAGAAAAAGTGACAAAAATAATTTTATTCTAGTTAAGATTAGTTACCATTCATCAAGATCGGAAGTTCAAATAATGATGATCTTGAGTAGTAGGGGTACTTGATTTTTAAATTTTCTTATCAATCCTCATGGGAATGATATCTAGACTTATAATCTACTTTATTGCTTGTTGATCTCAGGTTTTGGCAAAGGATTTAGACCAAATTGAGTTTTAAAGATATGATTGAAGACAAATAGTAGAAAAACAGTCTCTAAAATCAGTACAATACAAGTTTTGGGCATTATTGTTGGGGATTCTAAACAACTCTCCAGTAGCAGGGTTCCAACAATAATCAATAACAATTTGGTCTATACGTAATCGCCAACCAAGTTTTTGGCAGCCGGGATTGAAATAGAAGTATAGATCAATATTCCAACTAAAAAGAAAATTGCTAATTTGAACATTTTTTACCAAAATTTTTGAAAAATTCAAAAAATAGTTATAACTGAAGATATTGGATTCAGTTGTATGTTGTTTTATTGTTCTAATCAAAGTTTAAACAAAATGTATCTAGTAATCTCACTTTGATTTCAGTGTGCTATACCTTCAGGTACCTATTACATTCATAGGAGGCTAGAAGCTAAATTATTGCCATTAGACACTGAAATAGAGATAACACTTAGAAGTCTAAAGAAAGTGAGATCGGCTGAAGGGCAAGCACAGCCTAGCAAAGAGAAGGTAACTAGAACATTCCTATTGTAGCCACTGATAGACCTCGGTGAAGATAGAGAACTATGGAAGATTTTTGGAGGCTAGTCATAAGGGAAGAGTATTTAGCAGTAAGGCAACCACTAATAGAGGCAAACAATTTTGAACTGAAGCCTATCTTGATCATCCTAAACCAACCATGAGCAAAACCCATGGATGGATTATGGTTTTTCTAACCCAAACATCAAATACAACTTTCTAGGGTTTATGTCATACCTTGAAATTTCTGTCCTTTGAAGCCCTAGCTTTCTTCTTCAACAATCTTGCAAGATCTTGCACAAACATGGAGAGATTCACACCAATCTCCAACTATTTCCCAAAACCCTAGCTTTTTCTCCTCTCCCACTCTCAAAACATTTTTGCTCAAATGAGCATTCTAAGACCAAATGAGGTCTAATATCACTTATCCTTCTCAAGGCCATGTTTGGCACATCAAAAACCCATTTTTGGATTTAAGTTGCCTCAATTTACCTTATAGCACATATATCTATTTGCACTTAAACACAAACATTTTCTCAAATGACCCTTAGGTCCTTATTTTACATTTTTCCTTTTTTGCCCTTTTTACACTTGGGTTATTTCTGGGTTCAATCAATTTCTCATTTTAGCATATAACATTTAATCATATACCACATATTCAGTTTCACTTTCACAATTTAACAATTTATCCATTTTCCTAAAACCCAAGTCGACCACCGATACCCTAATATATAATAAAATTATTATAAAAATTTAAGGTATTTTTGTATACATGCTTATGCAATGGGAGTTGATCAGATAAAGAACTCCGAGAAGATGTTCACAAGCTATATACTATCCCCAAAGAAAAACCTTCAATGAAGCACAAGAGAACTACTCTACAACTGAAAAAGAGATGTTAGCAATGGTATTTGCTTGTGAAAAATTAAGGCCTTACATATCAGTTCATGCTATAACACACTCCATCATGTTGCAATTAGATATCTGATGGTATAGAAAGATGCCAAACCAAAATTAATCGACATGGGTATTAATGGCCGCAAGAGTTTGATCTAGAAATCAAAGACAAGAAGGGTAGTGAAAATGTGATAGCTAATCACTTTTCTCAGATTGGAAAGCCATCAAGATAAACAGTGTCAAATAAATAAAATTTTCTAATGACAGTAGCTGCTTTTGTTATCGCCTGATTATTCTGTACGTCAGATACTATAAATCATTTTAAATTCGTGGAATTATGTGCCTTAAGTGACTTTTAGCAACCAATAGAAAAGGAAATTGAGAACTAATAGCAGATTCTATATTTCGGATGATCCACTACTTTTCAGAAGAGGAGCATATATGATTATCAGGAGATGTGTACTAGAAATAGAACAAGGTGAAATCATTGAAAAATTCCATGCATCATCATATGGAGGACATTTTCAGAGGGGAGATAGAACAACCCATGTAAATTCTCCAATCAGGTTTTTATTAGTTTACCTCTTATTCAAGGACTGCTTTGAATGATAAAACATTGTGATAAATGTCGATAATGGGGAAAGAATAAGAAGAAGAAATGATGCCCTCGCAAGGAATCCTGGTGGTGAATATTTTTTATGTTTAGGGGATAGACTTCATGCGACCTTTTCCATCATCATTTGGAAATTTATACATTCTCCTAGCTATGGATTATGTATCCAAATGGGTGGAAGCTATAGCTTATCCCAAAAATGATGCCAACATAGTGGTTGGGGTTTATACAAGGAAAGATTTTGATAGTTCTACACCTGCAATCATTAGTGACTTAGGAAGCCATTTTACAAATAAAGTTATTGAAAAACTCATGAGCAGATATGGGATCAGACATGTAATGGGATTGGCTTATCTCCTTAAGTCAAATAGGCAAGCAAACATTTCTAATAGGGAGATAAAGAAAATTCTGGAGAAAACATTTAATGTAAGCAGAAAAGACTGGTCTATAAAGCTAGATAATGCATTGTAGGCTTATAGAACTACTTATAAGACTCCTATTGGAATGTCCCCATACAAAATTGTTTGGAAAACCTTGTCAACTCCTTTTAGAACTGGAATACAAAGCTATGTGGGCCATCAAGAAACTGAATTTTGATTTTCAAGCTGCCAAAGAAGAAAGATTACTCCAAATGAATGAACTGGAAGAGTTAGGAATAAAACTTATGATAATGCTAGGATCTACAAAGATAAGAAAAAAAAGTGGCATGATCATAAGATTTTGAGGAAGTTGAATTAAGTGTGAGAACAAGTCCTATTATACAATTCCAAGCTCAAGCTGTTTCTAGGAAAACTGAAGTCGAGATGGAGTGGTCCTTACATAGTAGTAGCAAGTACACCCTTTGGAGCAATGACACTAAAAACTGATATTGGAAGTGAGTTTAAAGAATGTGGTCAGAGTTTGAAACATTACTCAAGGTAACATAAATGAGATTGACCCAGATTTGAAGAGATGGAAGAATTTTGCTAAAAATAAGACATTTTGTAGAAAATGTTTAGCTAGAGACATTAAACTGAGCAACTTTTTGGGAGGCAACCCAAGCAATTTTTAATTTTCATAGTTAACTTGAATTTGTTAAAATTTGTGTCTTTTGAAGTTTAGTTTTAATTTTGTTTGAAGTTTTATTTGTTGTTTTTGCTGATTTTTCAAGACAATGAAGCTAAAAGAAATGGATTTTATTAGAAAGCACATTCTCTCAAACTGATTATGCAGAAAGTGCTACAAGGGGGAGTATTTCCATTTCCTTAACATGTTCTTAAATGATAATGCATAGTTGAAGTTTGGGGGAATGAATTTTATAGAGCATAACTTGAATAGTAGCTTTGTTGTTCTCATTCTTGAATGCTCAATATCATCCTCGAATTATATTGAGTAAGAAATGAATGATTGTTCATACTTGAAGTGAGTTTCTTTGATGATTAGATGTGTTTTCATAAGTATGATTTGAGTGGGAGGAAAATATTGCATACTGTGATTTGTGTGTTGATTGAAAACAGTTAATTGTGCAATTTTGGGGAAGGCCATAAGATTGTCGCGACAGACTTTCTTTTTTGCGACATTGATTAGTCGTTGTTGCGACATAGGCTCTCCTTTACGATAAAGCAACATAGCCTATTTGAGGTCATAGGAAAATATGTCGTGACATATTTCTTTATGTCGTGACATTATGATAAGAAGAATAAATTAGGTCGCGTCATGACTGAATTGGCTATAACCTGTGTTTCTGAAAGAAAAACTTTGTCACGACATTGTTCCTAAATGTCGCGACATAAGTACACATAAACACCAGAAAATATGTCGTGAAAATGTTTCTTTATGTCGCAACATAGATCCACTTGAGCATCAAATTTTTTATGTCACGAAATACTTTCTCTATGTCGCGACACAAGATAAGAAAAAAGAGGGGAATAAACCATAAGTTCATTTATGTCGCAACATTTGAGAAAGGGCACAACAAAATTTTGGCTCTTAAATAGAAAATTTGAAAGCTAAAGGGCCACCTTCCTCACAAACAAGCAACCCACTCACGGTCTATCACCAAATTTCTATTTTCTAATTTTGAGAACTAGATTTCCAAACCTCCTTCTGACAATGTTTGAGCCATCGAACCTTGTTCCTAATCTGAACAAAATAATGGAAGAGTATGCCGAGAGGGAGGAAGAAGCATTCCAAGCAACTCAAGCAGAAATAGGGCTGGAAGAAGAAAGAGTTAAAGCAAGAGCAGAGGTTGAGCCATCAATTAAAGAAACTTAAAGTGAAAGCAAAAGAAGATGTAGAAGCTGGAGTTGAGCATAGTGAGGGAAAAAGCAAGCATCAGGTTTTGTAGTTAGCTTTACATCATTTTAGAGACAACGTTTATGAAGACAAGGATTTATATGCGAAAGAGGTTTCAAAGAAATTGATTTTGCCTTTCCTAGAACCCATCGAGAAGAGAGGATTCATCTTTGTAACGCCCCAAAATTACCCTATAATTTGTAATAAATCTATTATATATTCCGGCATAAATTGAGCTACTTGGGTATTTTTCAGAATTGTTAAAATGAATACTTATTTAAATGATTGGTATGACAAAATGTCAAATGTAAATGATTTGTGATTGAGTGGTAAATGCTAAGTGTCAAATGGTAGAACCCGGAAATTTACCCAAGTGAGAAAGGGTAAAATTGGTATTTGGGAAATAAGGACCTAAGGGTCTAATGAAAATGGGACTCAAATGCAACAGAATTAAATTAGAAAGGAAATTAAATAGAAGTGCTAAAATGAGAAAAATGAGAAATAAAATAATGAGAAAAGCCAAACAAGATTTAATCAGGATCTAAGGGTCAATTGTTATAAAGAATAAATGTCTTAGAGAATTTATGATAAATGAATGGCCAAAGTGGAATAATAGGATACTTAAATGAAAAATGGGTTAAAGGCCAAACAAGGCCTTATGGATTTAATGAATATAAAGGCCAAAATGTGGTCTTAGGGATCATTTGAGCACATCCCATTTTTGGGAGAAGAAGATAGGAGAAAAAGGAAAAAAGCTAGGGTTTTGCAAGAGATTAAGTTTTGGTTGGGTTTGCTTCCCATTTCTTGCTCCTAAGAGATCAAGCAACTAAGAAGTGAAGATTTGAAGAGGCTAAGGTAAGAAAATCAAACTCTAACTTCCTCTTTTATGATTTTGATTTTGGGGAAAAGCCCTAGCTACTTAAAAGGGGTTCTCATTTATTCTAAACCACTTTTGAGTTGTTTTCAGTGGTGGATTCCAAGTGGGTTTGATGTAGGTTGATTCTCAAGGTTTAGTGAAGAAAATGGGTGAAAAAGGGCGAAATCGGCTATTTCCGGGCGTAACACGAGCCAAGACGGCATCACAATGGGTACGAGACCATGGTGCAAAAAGATGCAGTAGAGAAGTGGTACCGGTACCACTCAAAGTGGTACTGGTACTCAATTGATAGTGAGGAATTGGTACCAGTACCACTGTTTCCAACAACCCTGTTTTTGCATATTTTGCATTTTTAATTCCCAGATTCGTATTAATCGAATATTTGTGTGGACCTAATAAAGGTTTAATGGGGTTCAAATGAGGATAAAATAAATGAAAATCATATCATATACCGCCACCCTGGGCTAAGCCTGCTCGCCTCGACGAGTTCTTATCTCGTGCACTTAGTGTCTTAACCCAATACCATTAACGAAAATAAATTTGTAATTCACTAAAAATGTTTAACAATTGGTTATCCACTAAGAGTGGCATGATTGTTATTGACTAGGGACGGGTGAGGATCACCTAACCTAGGACCGAGATCAAAGGAAAGGAAACAAGAGCCGACAGCTTTGGTTAGTTCTTTGGACCTCTATTCCGATTCAATTATTGTTAGTTAATTGTTTACCAAAATTACATGCATAGTTTCAAATGTTTGGTAATCACTAAATAAACTTGAAATGAGTATATGGATGAGTATATTCCTAAAATGATATTACGAAAGTGCATACGGATTTGAAAATGAGATATTTGAAATGCGATTGACAATCAATTGAATATGAGTGATTAATCAAATTGTAACCGAATTAGTCAACTCTAGACATCTTGAATTGATTCGATATACCGAATGAATTTCCTGGCAGGATGCACCCATAGGCATCCACCATGAAGGCAACCTGAACTTGTCCAAGTCCCACTTGGCGGGATGCACCAATCAGCATCCATCATGATGGCGTATGCCATTGAAGAAATGTCCCACTTAGCGAGATGCACCAATCGACATTCGTCATGATGGTGTATGGCATTTAAATGATACCATATGTCGGGGTGCACCAAACGACATCCGTCATGATGGGAGACCAAATTGTTAAATGTGTAAGCACATTACCGAATGACGAAAAGGACAGGATTCATCAAACGGAATCCATTATGAATGTGAAATTGAATAGTCAAGGTGAAATAACCAACATTGACGAGTGTAAATGGGATTTTGTGCACATTCTTAAATCTCATGATTTTAATTGTGAATGAATTGTTGCATTGAAAGTGCATATATATTCAAAATGCATGTTTTGAGTGATATATGAAAGCATTATTATAGTTGATGAAAAAGGAAAGATTTATGAAAAATGCATGTCGTATGAAACTAAATTTGAGAATAGAACTATATAGAACCACTAAGCATGAAAATTCTTAGCATGTAGTTTTCTTTTAACTATGCACAAGTTTCGAGTAAACAAGAAAGAAGGCCAAGAACAAGAAGCGCAGAGTCATAGAGAAAGCGTGCGGCATATAAGTATATACCCCGACATGAGCATGCATCACATTTTGAACATTGACATTTTGTAATCAAACGAGTTAAACTCATAAACAATGTTTTGTACTCCTTTTTGAAGGGGCGTAGAATGTCTTTAAAGAACATGTGTTTGTATAATGTAAATGTTTATGGGCCTGTTGTTTGCAATCATTTCTGAAACATTTAAAAAGGGCCTTGTGCCTATGGTAAATTGAAATTGTAATTGATTATGGGCTTGCCCAAAATGAAATGCTTCAGCATGATAAAAAATTATAAAATGGAATAATATAAATAAACGTTTTGACAAGATAATTGAAAACGTCGGAGTAAACCGAGCTCCGAATCAAATCCGCCAATCGGGTCGGGCTGGGGATTCGGGTCAAACACTTTTGAAAAGAAAACAAAATAAACAATAAATAAGAAGTAAATAAAAAGGATTAAACGAACATCCTGGAGCCGGTTCGGACTCGCCAATCGGGTCAGACCGGAAAGGGGTGCGACATTTTCTATGAACACAAGGCTCCAGGATTTGTAGATGTAGTAAAATAGTTTTATGCTAACATGGTGGGAATGAAGGACAACACGGTATATGTCAAAGGTAAATGGATTTCGTTCAGTTGGGAGGAGATTGATCAAACTTTAAATTTGAACGATAGGAAGAATGGTTCAAAGTTCAAGAAGCTAGTGAAGGAGCTAAACTTCTAGAAGATTATAGATTTGCTGACCGAGGGCAAAGGGAAGTGGAATGCCACCATGAAAAATCCACATGAGTCCATCGCAAGAGGAGCATTGACTGAATAAGCAAATGTTTGGTTTTATTTCATTTGTTCAGTTCTCTTACCGTCCAAGAATTTGAGTACTGTAAGGGAGAAAGAGGCAATATTGTTGTACGCCATATTGAAAGGGTTCAAGTTCAGTGTTGGAAAGATAATAGAAAACTCAATTTTGAGTTACTATAGAGGTGGATACAAGGGACTGGTACCTCATCCAACGCTAATCACTAGACTATGTATCTTGGGTGGTGTAGAAGGAGACTAGGAGGAAGAAGAAACCTGCCCTAAGACTTCACCTCTAACACTGATAGGAATCACAAAGGGCCCTAAGAACAGAGGCAGGGAAAGAGAAGCTGAAGTTGCAAGAGAGGAAGAAGAGAACATAGAAATCAATCAAATATGGATTGATAGTGCGGCTCTAGAGCAAGAACAAAGGTAGAACAGTTTGAGCCTAATTCTTACCCTTTCCCCATATTTGAGACAAGTCCATTAGAGTGTCGAAGCTCACAGACCAAGGTAAAGAATATTGAATCGATAATACGTCAAAGTTATGAGACAGGAGATGTAAGAAAGCGACAACCAGCTAAAAATCCAACTCCAACTCATGGATGAGTACATGGATGTCGAAATAAAAGACAAATAGATGAGAACTGAAGAGGCAATCGAAACCAAGGGGAGACAGTATGCAAGAGCATATGGGAAACAAGAGAAAGAGAACTGAGTGAAGAACTCTGGGTAAGAGAAGACGCCTTCCTTTCTAATCAGCTCAAGAGGGACAATGAGCTACTGAAGATTTTGAAGGGGAGAGAGGTGATTTTCATGGAGAGCGTAATATGTTTAAGGAAGATGCCTTCGGTTATTTGTACAAAGAACATCAGAAATAAATAAGGCTCCTTATAGAGAAAAAGGACAAGGAAATGGAAGCCACCCTAAACTATAGGGAAAAATGTTGGATAGAAAGTTTAGACATGGTCAACAACAATATGATCAAAATGTACTTAGATCTCAAAGTGAGTTTGAGGAACCTTGAATCCTATTATTAGAAGAGACAAAAATGATCTCATCAAAAAACAACATATAAGCCAATGGTGTAACGCCCTCATTCCGAGAGAGGGTGTACAAAGATGTAACCATGTGGTCGATATGTGCACCAAGGGCTTCCTTAATTATTTCGAAAGTGTCATAGTAGTATGTTTGAATGTTGTTTTTAAGGATGAAATTGTAAAGTTTTCAAAGCATTGTGGCACTTTTTGCAATTAAGGAAAGGATGGGTGAGCAATTATGGAATTTCAAAGGATAATAATAATAATAAATTGCCATAATGGTTCAAAGAAAGCCTAGAAAATTCTAGATCTCTGGATGATGAACAGACTACACTGCTAATTGCCTCTTCACGAAATCTAGTGACTCAGAAAAGTTTCGGGTCGACTCCAGACAATAATAGCTTTATTTAATTTCGGGTGATAAGTCATCAAGAACTTCAAAGACCTAGATTTTTACGAAAATCTCGAAAGTCAAGAAATGACTCGAGCTAAGTTCATTTACAATAAAGTGAACTGAAAATAATTTTTTCTCGGTTATAAATGGACCCGAATGGAGCAATATAAATCATTTATTCAAATAATAATAATAATAATAATTAAAAAAAGGATACAAAATAACTCAGACTTATTTGCAGGACTGGGACAGAAAGCATTAAGAGAGAGAGAAAGAATTTTTTTTTTTTTCTTTCACTTATCTCAAGATCTCATGGAAATCGACCGCAGCTTTGTCTGGCAAGTGCATACAAGTAAAGTTGGTCTGGCGCGACGAGAGCTATGCATGGGTACCAAAAGCTTAGCATTTCGTCAAACTCCAAGAGGTAGGCAATTTTCCTACTTGAGTTAATTTTAGCCTACATGCTATGTAAAGGCTTGAAATTTTCTTAGAGATCGTGAAAGGTCATAAACTTCAGTCCCAAAATTTTTGGATTGAGTTTAGGAATTTTTAGGAATTTTCGGGACTGTGTTCCGACAGTCTGGGCTGAATTTCAGGACTGTTTTCTGACAGTTCGGGTTGAAATTTCAAGATTTTATTTGGACAGTCCGAACATAATTTTCAAAATTTTTTTTGGGTGTGTTTAGACTCTATGCAAAGTCCTTTGAGTCTAGAATCTAACCATATGCTTGTCAATAGCATTTGGTACCCACATAAAAAAATTTAATTGTAGCACCAAGTGTGCGAATTGCTTGGTCGTGCTGTCGTGTGTGGTCTAATACATCGAATAGCATAGGGTCGCTTTGAAAAAGTTGCTATAACGGAGAGTTTTTATGGGGCATTTCATGTGTAGGGGCATTTTGGTCAATTTCACCGATATTATCGATGTCCTTATCGAATGTGACTAGCACGTAAAGTTTTGTTAGAATCGAAGTTTGTTTCGATATAGTCGCTTCGGAAGCCCTTTGTATGTTTTATGGTTAAAACGTTGAACTGAGGGCATTTTCTAATTAGTATAGTTTGTGTAGGTGATTAGAGCATATGACGATAATATAGTGTTCTTGACAAGAATTGGAAGAAATTAGTCGAGAAAAAGGTGAGTACTAGAAATCATTTTCGAAAACGAAAGTGTTTAGTTTACAAGATTGTAAAGTGCTTTGAAAATATAATGTAATTAGTAAAGCATTGTTTTTACCTCCCACTTGTTATACTCAGCACAAAATTTCGATTTCAAAAGATTTAAGAAACTGTTTACCGGTTTAGCAAAAGCCCTGGGACATGGCATGTACTCGCTCCGTCGTGATGTGTATTCGATTGTGCATGGTATATGGGACATTATGACTAACTATATTGCCCGGGATCGGAAATCGGGGGTTAGATATAGTATTTATTTATAGCGAGTCACTTTGCACATTCGGTATATAGATAGTTAGCCGCAACATAGTACATGCAGATGATACCGGGTTCTCGAGGTTCCATCACCAGGCATTTTGGTTATGAGGTTTCATTATTCTTATAGAGATCTTGCTGTGTTCACTGGACCATATTAGACGGGTAGTGTTCCGAGGTTCACTACCGATGCCAGGTTCCGAGGTTCCGTGGCATCACGTCGAGGGTATTTTAAATGGGCCACAAGTATATACTTGATTTACAAAGATAACACTTTCATATTAACCACCGCTGAAACACAAAGAAGAGAAATAGTTTTCTAAAATAGTTTCTATAAATTGTTTTCTATAGCAAAACTCGCTCTATCATAAACAATTTTACAACCATTTCAGACAGATTTTCATATAGGAGGTACATACAATAGACATCAACATTTAGGAACTTATAGTACTCACTCGAGTCTGCTTGCCACCGCTTTCTATTTTTTAAATAATTTTCTGTGTGTAGGTGTCGGCTTCAAAGACCTTCCGTGATCCTCAACAGAACATTGTGTTGTATTTATATATAAGATAATGTGTAATGTAAACGTAGTGCTAAATGTGACATTTTATATATGTAAATATCTTTGTAAAATATGCATGCATGGTTTTGAGAAAAGCAAAGTTGCGATGAATTTGCTGGATTGATTTCTTATCTTATATTTTGATGAGGACTAGATGTGCTGGCGGATGTACGGGATTTTGGAAAATATTGAGAGTGTATTTTTTATACATGTGATTTGCGTATTTCAGTCGACCTATGTAGCCGTTATGCTGTTGGATTTTCGTTAAATCTAAAGATGTGATTTTGATAGAAAAGTGAAAAATTTTATAACCCACGTTTTCAAAAGACAGTTTCAGCAGTTTTAACGACTTAGCTTCATGGTAACTTGTCAGTCAAGTGAGCTTGACTGGGAGGTTACTGTGGAGTTTCCAGAAATTTCCCTATCAATAGGAAGGGGGTCTGTCAAGTTGGTATTAGAGAAGTTTTAGGCGATAGTTCGCTTGTTTTTCGCGTGTTTTCCTCAGTATTTCCTATAGAATTGTTTTTATAATGATTTTCCTATTGCAACCTATATTGTTTTGCTAAATCCTTGCTTGCATCAAATATGGTAAAGTGTCACTGAATTTTTTAACCTGAAATCCACAGCATTATGTCTGGACAAGGTCGTAGAGGTCGACCTAGGACTTCCGCACCGGAGGCA
Source organism: Tetrastigma voinierianum (assembly GCA_016808115.1). Taxonomy (NCBI): domain Eukaryota; kingdom Viridiplantae; phylum Streptophyta; class Magnoliopsida; order Vitales; family Vitaceae; genus Tetrastigma; species Tetrastigma voinierianum. Next base: position 207,458 of record JAEQBH010001932.1, on the reverse strand, counting down.
CCACAAGAGAGAAATGTTGAGCACACCCTAAAATTGGAAGACGCCTCAATGAATCAACCCCCAACAGGACCATTCATCGAGTCATGGTAATCTGTGGCTGCACTCGACGATGGATCAGTTATACAGATTGTTACAAAGAATTACCCGTCAGCCACGAGCCTCCAAAGAGCAGTAGGGCATGATAAACGCGCCTAAAACTAGGCTAAAATTATGATGGTACCGCACCTAGAGGCGCGTGGTAATTTATGGTTAGACAGGTTAGTGATTTATGCAATGATGGTGTGTTCGCATGAGAAAGTCCTCTTTTCATGGTTCTTGATGGCGCCTGTGGCCAGATCAGGTGTCTTTAAGAGGTGACACCCTACAGGAGTCACTTAGGACTAATTCCAGAATGCATTTACAGACAGATTTTACCTGTTTAATTATCAGGATGCAAAAATAGAAGAATTCTTTAGGTTAGAGTAAAGGATCCCCGATAAAGGATGTAACATGAAAGAAGAGGTTTCTGTGCTCGTGAAATTGGTGCCTATGATACAGAAATGAGGAACATAAGGGGTAAGCTTATCTATGGCCGGGCTGAAACTCTAATTAAAGTTCATGTAGCCTAGGCATCTCAAAATAACTTTAGAGAGCTGGTTAAGGCTGCACTAAAGGTAGAAAGGATAGTTTCACTTCTAACTCAAGTACGCTTATACAAGAAGAGAGGTGTTTCGACAACTAGTCACCAGCACCCGGCTAGTCTAAGAGAAAGAAAGGAAAGAAATGGACCGGTGGTAGAGGCTCAGAACGAGGAGCAGCATCTAGCCAGGGATCTGTCTGGTCACCAATAGTCCTAGGAGGTGGTAGATCTTCAGGATTATCTTTTCCATTGTGCCCTACATGTCAGATGAGGCATCTCGGAGAGTGCAAGATGAACATGACAGGATGTTTCCATTGCAGGCAAGAAGGTCACTTTATCCGAGACTTTTCACGCCTAGTAGCCATGCAGACCTCCCGAGATAAGCACAAGATCATCTACCCTAGGCACCAAGTGGTCCCGGCCAGCTGGTGTGTGTCTGTGCAGTAGATGGCAAAGACAACAACTAGTAGAGGTCGCGGTAGGGACCCAGGAGGCGAGGCAAGACTCCTGACGTCGATCAGTGGGACTCGCACTGTGCTCGAGTATTTACAACATTACGTAGGGGAGGCGTGATGCATCCTCACACAATATCGGTATTATTTCGCTTACAATCATGATGCATATGTGCACAGGACCCAAGGGCCACTTCATTCATTTATTTCAAGCATTCATTCACCGAGAGGCACCGTATAGAGTCTCACCATGTATGGTCAGTATGGTGGTTTCGCACTCCAACGGGATACTATGATATCCGAAAGGATAGTTCCAAGAAGCAGATTGGTGATCCAGAATAAGGATTTTTCAATAGACTTGATAGTGTTAGGTATCCGTGATTTTGATACGGTTCGTACGGATCAGTTATCCGTGCATGTAGCCACCTTAGATTGTTATACAGTAAAGTAAGATTGGTTCGACTAGAGGAACCAGGCGTGATATTTCGGGGAATTAGAATAGAGATCGCCTCACATTAATGCCATGACCGCTTGGAAAATGCTTCTAAGGGGTTGTTAGGGGTTATTTGGCATTTTCGTGATGGAGACAAGAGGGGGGACACCGCCTAAGACATCCCTATAATAAAGAGTTTCTGTGATGTCTTGCATGATATTTCAAGTTTACCCCTGGATAGAGCAATTGAGTTTGTTATTGAACTAGTTCCAGGGACCGAAGCCGATATCCATTCCTCCATACGTAATGGTGCCGCAGTTAAAAGAATTGAAGGCGAATGGAGGAATTGTTGCTAAGGGTTTCATCCGACTCAGACTTCACCTGGGAGCTCAGCTTTTGTAAATAAGAAAGATGGAACCTTACGCCAGTGTATAGAATATAAACAGCTGAATCAGGCGACAATACACAACTAGTATCCACTTCCTCGTATAGATGAGCTATTTGACCAAATGCATGGATCTCGGGTATTGATGAGCTTAAAAGTCATCTATTTTTAATCCATTTTTCTGTTTGATTTTCATCCGAAAAGGAATAATTAATATGCAGAATTATGAAGAAACTCACCAATTTGTTAGCAGGAGTGTGAAAGAAAGAAGAAAAGCAAAGAGAAAATGCAAAGAATCGGTGGAGTAAAAAATACGTAAATGGCAGGCGTAAATGAAAGCAAATTGCACCACGTTGGTAAAGCCATTTTCGATTGCTCTAGTTATGCGTGTCGACATCAGAAAATTCAAGGAAATCATGTATGTCATGGCCGTGCATTACAATGTAGCAATCAAGACTAACCGTAAAACTTAAGAAATGATGTCGCTGACAACATCGCGGATGTCGGTGACGAAGATCGATGTCGCGACAGTATGGTAATACCGCGTACTGATCGCGGCGTTCGGTATGGAACGGCGATATTTTGGGGCCAGAATCGCGCGCGGCTAACGCGCATCACCAACACGATGTCGTTGTCTGATGATCTGACAGAGATCGAACACGAGGATCCCACTGACAATCATTCTACAGTATAAGTCATTGATGCGCGACACGTACCTATGTTGGTGATCAGATTAATGGAGCGACAAGAGACGATGTCGACATAAGAAGACACAAGTTCATATCGAGACTCGCCGATGTCGCGATAAGAGATCGATGTCGCTGACGCTTAGAACGCACTGCATCAAAGTCAGCAGAGCCATAAAGTGATGTCGCTGGCATTAATGTCGCTGACGTCGAAATCATCGCGAAGGATCATAAGATATGAGTCGATGTCACGACAAGAGATTGATGTCGCGACATCAGGAACGAATAGTTAAAACCTGTGGAGCCATAGAGTGATGTCGCGACAAAAGATTGATGTCACGACATCAGAAACCATCATCTAAAGGTTGCAGAGAATAAGGTTGATGTCGCGACATCATTCCTTATCGCGACATAAGGTTCTTGCAAGAAAACAAAGGAACATTATGATTCTTATCGATAAATGTCAGAACAAGTGCAAATAATCGATGTCGCTGACAAGGGCTTCTTTGAGGTCGCCAATTTCGAACAAAGAATATCGGGCTACCCATCGGGAAAATCCACAAAAGACTCCAGATGGGAATTAAAACAACTGTAACTCTATAAATAATGGGAGTCATACCAACGTAAAAGCAACTCGCGACTGGAAAGAGAGATCTAAAAAGGTCAAGGTCCGTATTTCTTATTTTCTTTCTTTCTTTTCTTTTCTTTTCTTTTTTGTTTTCGATTTTTCTTCCATTTTATTTTAGATTAGATTAGCGTGTATTTCGCTCTAATTTGATTTGAATCGTTAGTCAGAAGGATTGAGTCAATGCGCATGTTTATTTCTAAAATCACTGTTCGGTTGTTTGAATTCTGCATACCTGGGATTTAACACCCGCCCGATTTACGTTGGTTTTCTTGATCAAGAAGCTATCAGATGGTATAATCGTAATTTAGAAACCCAATTTCCATTGAATTGAATGCTATTGTCAAATAATCTTTCCCGCAAGATTTCATTCATAATAGCTGAACCGTATGTTAAATCGATCACGGTTTTGGCGTGTTCTGAATTGATCCCTAATTCCGGCCTCAGACTCCATAACGAGGTTGTTTTACTTGATTTCCGTGAGGCTCTCCGCGACACAGAAGGCATTCCCGAGAGTAAGAAACAATTCGGGAAGGTATTTGAACCCGAGCATTGCTGGATCTAATGCGCTCCGTATATTTAAATCAATACATCCTTCTCATTGTAACCGAGAATGAGCCGAGTGAGTTGGTAAATCTAAGTAGACAGTAGAGTTCACTCTCAATTCGACAGTGAATTCGATCCCGTGTTAGCAAGTGATCTAATCAAGGAAAGAGTGTTATTCTAATTTTGAGGGTGAGGAACCAAGATAGTGCAACCTAAGCAATGACTCACTCAAGGAGCTCAGTCTCAAATCTATGTCAAGGGTATGAAGTATCGAGAAAGAAAATACCCGTAACAAGGCAACTAGGTTTTAAAAGTAGTTATTTCACCCCCCGTGTTCGAGAGAAACAATTTAAGGTGAGATGATGAACCGGTGTGGTATGGAGAGATCCAAATACACTTTATTAATCCTTGACTAGTTTTAAAAGATCCTCGTGAGTTCAAAACCAAAGATGCGCATGTGCTTAGAATTGACTTTCACAATAGCCGATTATTCAATGCTTTTAGAGATAATCAAGTAAATCTAAATTTGTTATTTTAATATTTCAATATTCAATTCATTTATTGTTCATCCATTATTCTCATATCATTCATTTCAAGCTTTCAGCAAAATCTCACTATCGTATTATCGCCCAAATAGTATGGAGCTTAAGTAGTCGGGTAGTTGATTGAAAAATTCTCAGATCTCTCGGGTCGATATCCGACTTAAATCCATTTTATTACTTGTCGACTGCAGCACTCGGCAAAGATATCGATCAAACCACGAAAAATGGTTTATTCGTATAAAAATATCTTTAATCAAGTGATACTTTAAGAAACCTACACTCAAGTTTAATGGTTTATTTAACGAGGATTGCATAATAGTCCTCGGGTAATAAGTCTCAAATTTGAATAGGTGTTTCGATCCATAACAAATTATTGATGTAGTCTTAACGAGTCTTATGTGGTATTGCTGTCGGGATTAGATAATAGTCCTTGTAACGTCATAAATTTGTATGTTACATGTAAAAAAAAGTGTTTCTTTGGTCCTGGCCAACAAGTTTTATGGCGCTGTCGGGATCAAAAAAGAATTTAGTAAATCGATATTCGGGACGTAAAGAAGGAAATGCTAATTTGGACATTTTGAAGAAAATAACAAAAAATAGCTTTTTCGCTGCTGGTTATTTTTAGCCACTAACCTTAACAAACCATATTGAAAATAATTGTTGACCGACTCATACTATTGATGTAAGTGTGTTTTGATTTCAGTGGACAAAATTTTACGTACAGGAAACAAATAATCGACCGATTCCAGCAGACACTGCACTGGGGAGAGAACACTCAGAAGCTTGGAGAAAGACAAAGACGCGCAAAACTCAACCATGGCGTATGAAAGACAAGATCGACGAAGCACATAGAGAAGGTAAATAGAAGGCCTCCAATCACCGACATTATGGGAGGACTGGTTTCCATTATTCAAGATGAGTACCGCAACTCCACAACCAGCTATTTGATGCAAAACAATTTTGAACTTAAACCAGTTCAATTACCATGGTCCAAAGAGCATCGGGCCATTAGTCATCCCACTGAAGACCCAAACGAGCACTTGGAAGATTTCAAGATGGCTAATACAGAAGGAATGGGTGAGACCGTAAGTCATTAAACCGCATCTATTCCCTTTCTCTAAGAGACACAAAGAGCTACATGGTATGAATCTTTACCATATGGCCTGTCAGATACTGGGAGGAGTTAGTAGGCCTACTTTGTGTAGATTCTCTTTCCCCCAAACTCTCACCTCGTGAGAAGGAGGGAAATCATTGTTTTTCAGCAGGGGGAAGATGAAAGCCTGTATGTACTGGGAAAGATTCAAACGGTCACGAAGATAACCAATAAGTACGGGATGTGACTAAGACTCAGATGGACATTGTATATCATGCCTTGAATGATATATCAAAGGGGGATCATTGATGCTCATGTTGTGGAGCATTCGCTTAAAAATGCTGAAGAGGCAAGAGCCGATTGAAGACTAAGTCGTAATATGAAAACTCCTTCTGAGTTTTCAAGAGGAAGTAGCAGAGGAAAGGGGATCATGGAGCTGAGCAAGATGACAGCCATGGAGGCCAAGTTGGATGCCATTATGCACAGCCTGGACAAGCAAGAAAGAAAGACAAACACTGCTCATGAGATAGGAGCAGTTGAAAGAGAGTTATTTAAGGGAAAAGCTGAGGGAGCTACTGAAGAACAATTCTATGACACTGAAGAGGTTAAGTATCTGGGTGAGTTAAGAAACTGCCATTTCAAACCCAATACTAACCTGCCAAAGACATTATCAACACCCAACACTCGAGGAACCATGAGAACTTCTCATGGTGGAGGGGTTTGCCAAGGCCAGCAGGCGATTTAACCCTCAACAGTATATCAACAACCACCAAGGTTCCAGTTGAAGCAGCAAAGAAGGAAATGAACATTTAAATAAATATCGTGGTCGAGGAGGTGGCTCCAACTTTCGAATAGTATGTTGCATTTCAATGGGGATAATAAGAGTTTATTTGAACCCTCATGAACAAAGTTTGCAGAGTTGAAGCAATCGCTACCAATTTCAAATTTTTAACACTACCAATGCACCCTCAAGAACCCGGGAGACACAAGTAGGGCAAAATGGCTCCCAACCCCGCAGCCGTGAGAGGAAAGATACCTTCCAAGTGACACAAAGAAGAATCCAAAGGGACTGCATGGCCGTGCACTAAGAAGGAGTTAGAAAAGATGAAAGAAAAAAATGACAAAGCAGCAAAGCAGTTAAGAAAGCCCAAAAAGGAAGAAGCACTGAGAAAAAAGAAAGAAGGAGGACAGAAGGATATCAAAGCCTCAGACTCGCACCTCCATTTTACGTAGACCGCAAACAAGGTTGAGCAACAGAAGGTTTCGAAAACCTTCAGGCTGTAGATCAAGATGCCTCATGTGGTGGTGATCAGTGGACGCCTGCATTTTCGGGGTCATTTTTTTTTTTTTCATACAAGAGTTCAATGTACTTCTACTTCCATACCCAAAATATATGAAACTATATTGTTCTTAACATATTTTACAAAATGCTGCTCAAGGCCACAACCCAAATTTTCTTTCACACTCACGCCGACGGAGCACCGCCTTCTCGCGTGTACCCGAGTGCTGGGGTCCCACGACGGGGTGAGCAAAGCTCAAGAGTAGCACCTCACAAGGGTTACTCCCCACCTAAGTGCACATGCAATGATTGTATAGAAAAACACATTCGCAAGATGCCTACATGAATGTCAATGCATGAATGTCCTCACGCCCATATCCCGAGTTACTCATCGACTCCCCTCACACCTACCTAGGCGAGTGAAATACCAACCGTCCTTTATTCCACCAATGACCTTTTTCCAAAACAAGAACTTTTGTTTTTCTTTAAGAATTTGTAAACTCCATTGGAAACACTCCAATGCACATTTGACTTGGTGTTATACTTATTTATTTCAGGTCACTTGATTTTCTAAGCTTTCACCGCCGGACGCCGCACGCCGTTCCAACATTTTTACGAACTTGCATCACCGGGAATCATGTCTAACCGTGAATAACATTTGGGTCTTTCACCCGGGGGGTCTACCCCATCTTGCTATGCCCAAACACACTTATATTTATTTCCATTAGTTTCAAAACCGTTTGACTCATTTGGACTCTGTCCCATTTCCCGAGTCCATCAATCAGTACCATACACAATTTTTGACCCATAACCTGTGGTACCCGTGACACACCTAACCCGGCGATCCTCTGCACATGCACTCACACCCATGTCATGCGAGATGTCTGCACATGCGCTGCTATTATGCTAGTTGCATATACATAATCACCCATGCACACATATTCATGCATATTATCCATGCCTCATATTTAAGATTAAGCATACCGTAAAATGTCACACAAAGATATATCAACATGTCATATTCCACACTGCATGTTATCAACTCAAACCATATACGCGACATATCAACATGTCAATTTCAAATTGCATGTTATCCACTAAAGTTCTAACACACAACTGAACTGGTCAGGAACTAACATGCCTGATTGACAATGTCCTCCACAGGAACATGGCTGCAATTCACCAATGGGCTTTCCATAGAGTCAAAGAACCCAAATCTAATTTGACGAAAGTTATGGCCTTCTCCGGAAGTTGGGGTCACGATGACTAAACCGTCTCACCTCGGCAAAATTTTACCTCACTTGACTCGACGGCCATTTCCGGCCGGCTCGTGCACCCACTGCCCCCAAGAGGTCCCAAATGGAGAGTTTACTCAACGGGCTTTCCATGAAGTCCAAGAACACCAAATCGAGTTCAAAACGTAAGGAGATATGACCTTCCGGTTGGAGGTCATGCGTAGTCAACTTTGACGAACACCGCTCATGGACGACCCTCTTCGACGACCAACGCTCATCGATCGGTTCTTCACTATTTGACGAGACCACCGCTCATGGATCTAATTTCACCGCTTTCGACGCACTAATCGCTCGCGGATCGCCTCTCGGACGAACGCTCATCGACGACCTCTCGACGACCACCGCTCATCGACGCACTTCACCGCTTGACGCACTAATCGCTCACGGACGCACTTCACCGCTTCGACTACCAACGCTCAATCGGCATTAATCGCTTCGACGACTCGTTTCGGACGGCCCCGACGCACCATCGCCGACGACCAATCGCTCACCGGCAATCGCTCACCGCACACCACTGACGACCGCTTGATCTACCATCGCTCGCACGACCCCTCATCGCTTGACTAATTTCACCGCTCACGATCACCTCACCGCTTACTAACATCGCTCATTGATTTACCAATCGCTCATCGACACCGCTTCATCGACACCGCTTGATCTAATTTCTCGACTAATTCCGCCCATTTGACCGCCGTATAAAAGACCATAATCTCTGGTCTACAAGAGTCAGAATCGAGAAATTCAAAAGCCTAAAATCAAGTTCATTGATGGGGCTACAACTTATCAGAAGGATTCACTTCCAGATTCGTTTTATTTCTGACCCAAAAATCCATTTTAAGGTCCGGCTAGTTGACCCGAATTGGCAGAACTGACCCGACCAGATTTAGCTGGGCTGACAACAGTAAAAGGACTATAACTTAGTCTACAGAGGTCCAAATCGGGAAATTAAAAAGCCTAGCATCAATTTCATTGATGAGGCTACAATTTATCAGAAGGACTCCTACTCACTCACATTCCACTTTTCCTACCTAAAACTCCGCTCTAAATTCCGGTTTATGTATGCTACCCTCAATGTGGCAGCTTCTCATGGTACAAAATACAACCAAACATTCCCCCGAGGGCATACAATAACCACCACACAACCCTTAGGGTAGAAAGGAACCAAGGTAGGAGAAGATCTACCTCTGGAGTTTTTGTCAAACTCCCCTAACTCCAAGCCAAGTGCGAAGCCCTTGTCGTAAGGTCAACTTTTCCTCTGCTCCGCTGGCATCACGGCCCGATCAGCCGGGAAATTTAGAGAGAGCGTGGAGTCTCTCTCTATCACTCTCTTTTCTCCCCCAATCGATCAGTCTTTCCTCTATTTAGAGAGCATGTTCCTCCTAAGCCTCTTGACACCTTCCTTTCCACTCTGTCTCCTAACCCACATTCCTTCCCACCAAATTTCATGCAAAGCCTATCCAAGACACCTAGCATCCACTAGCATTTACTCCTCATGCAAGACTACTTCCTTAGACACGTAGCCTATTTGCATGCATCCATGTGGTGTGGGACCTCATGCCACCTCGTCATTTACTCATTCATTCAATTGCCTCGAAATACGTGTACTCCCAATCGTCTCGTAATTTGATCGAAATCCACATGGTAGCTAGATTTCTGGGACAATTCCAACTAAGAAGTCTCTGCTTGGCTATCCGAGACCTAGAAAATTTCTGATTTTTGACCGAATTACTATTTGTCTTTTTTAAAATTAAAATTTTTCTCAAGTTTTACAAAGGACCCAGATGCCACTTTATGCAAAATTCTCAAGGACATGCCGAAGAAAAGAAAGATAAGAGAAGAAGGGATCGCGGAATCTCACCGCCACTTCGCAAGTACGCGGATAAAGAAAGAATTGCCGTAAAGACGGCGACCTTAGTGGAGCTTTACAATTCCTTGATCACTGGAGGAATTGAATTCCGTAGTTTTCAGGACTCGTGGAGCTAGTATAAAACTTGATGCCTCTTTCTCAAGGCAAGAAATTAAGTTCGGGGGAGGTTACTCCACCACCGCTACTTTCAAATGGCGCATGACGGGACAGAAACCCGAAGGAGTCTTGGAAGATGTACTGTCACCGTTGGGAAATTTGTTTTCCAAGACTTCATTCCGACACGAAGAAGATTCACAAGTACCCTCGCACGGGGAGACCATTCCTAGCTACCAGAGTCGCTCGATCGACATGCAAAAGGAGTTCTACTCTCGAGGGTCAAGAAGAAGCCGTCGCTTCAACGATCAAAATCATGCGTAATATAGATATAGACAGAAAATTGCAATGTAGTCAGATGATGTCTATACCTACAACCCTTCGATGTTCACAATGATCAGAATGCTCAAATTTTTATCAATGAAAAGAGATGAATTCAAGATATTGAAGATGACTACTCGATTGTCCATACAAATGCTTTCATTCTATAGAAACTCGTGGTCGAGCCCCTAAGCAAAACAGAAATGAATAAAGGGGAAAATAATGAAAAGTGGGAAATTCAACAAGAAATCATCCAGAGGGCTAGTGTTGGAAAGAGTTGCCAAGTCATTTGAAGTAGTGCTTATTTAGAATCACCAAAGAGAAGACTAAGATTATCTCATAGACTTAGTGATGAGGAGGAACAGAGGTTGTTTAAATCTTAAAGAAGCATAAAGAGTCACCGGGTCCATCAAGAATCAAGGCACAATCCATCAATTTGTATGCAAATTCTGCTACAAAGAAACTTAAAAGCCATCTCGTAGAACATCAAAGGAGACCGAATCCAAAGTGACGGTTGTTGGTCGTAAAGGAGGTACTAAATTGTCGAATGCCGGTTTTATCTATGCAATTTTTATAGTCCTCGGGTGAGCCTACCCATGTATTCCAAAGAAGGGTGGGTTTACCGTGGATCCGTTAATGAGAAAAAATGAATTGATTCCAATAAGAACAAGACAGATGGAGGGTAGATTGATTGGCTGTGAAGTCAACACGCCAATTTAAAAGATCATTTCCTTTGCCCTTCATTGATCAAATGTCGACGCATTAGCAGACATCTCATTTTTGTTTCGACGGGTATTCGTGATACAATCGTATTGCTATTGGCACCGAGGATCAAGAGAAGACCACCTTCACATGCCCCTATGGTACCTTTGCCTTCAGAAGGATGCCATTTGGGCTGTGTAATGCTCCTGCTACATTCCAAAGGTGTATGATGTCAATATTCTCAGATTGGTTGAAGAAGCTATGGAAATTTTTATGGATGACTTCACCGTATATGGATCCGCTTTGATCGTTGTTTGAAGAACCTGAAACATGGCTTCAAAGATGCCAAGACAAATGTAATGCAAGATCAATTGGGAAAATGCCACTGATGCGAATAAGGTATCGTTTCGGGCATAAAATGCCATCGATCGAAGTGCACTCAATCCAAGGTATCCATTATCAAAACTCTCAGACTCACTGGCCAAAGAAAAGGAGTCGAAGCTTCGGGCATACCGGATTTTATAGGAGATTCATCAAGGACTTCTCAAAATAAATGCATTCACTATGCATATCGAGAAGGATACAAGGTTTAATTTCATAGACTCGTAAGGTCGCTAAGAGGATAAAGATCAAATCGGCTCGCGACCTATAATGGTCGCACTGCACGAGATCAGATTCAAATAATGTGATGCCGCGATTTCAGAATGGGAGTCAGCTCCCAGAAAGAAAGGAGAAAATATCTGTGACCATATATTATGCTAGTGTAACCTTCAATGAAGCACAAGAAAATTACTCAACAACCTAAAAGGAGATGCTAGCCACAGTATTTGCTTCAGGAAAATTCAGTAATACATTTGGATCCCATGTTATCATTCATACTGATCAGCAAAGAATTGGGCACCATGTCAAAGAAGGAAGCTAAGCCAAGATTGATAAGGTGGTGCTGTTATTGCAAGAGTTTGACTTGAGATCAGCGGATAAAGTGGTGTGACAATGTGATAGCTGATCACTTGTCAAGAGTAGAAAGAAGCACCATCGAATAAGAGAAAGTAATATCGACAGAGAACTTCCCATTTAGCAACTCCGTTTAAAGTTTCCTTCCAACTTCCATGGTATGTCGATATTGTGAACTATTTAGCTGGAGTAATTCCTTCGTAATTCAAATAACAATGTAAGAGGAAACTCATAATCGAAAAGGTAGTATTATATTCGTTGATGATCAACTATTATTTAAAAGAGGTGTTGGCTACGATAATAAGAAGATGTGTGCGAAATGAACAAGGGAAAATTTCGAATGAATGCCATGCATCACCATATATGGGGGTTATCTTCAGAGAAAGAATGTTTCATAAGATACTCCAATCTAGGTTTTATTGCCCACTATCTTCGTGAGATCGTGGCCGAAGCGGGTGAAACAGGGTGATAGATGCTAAAAGATTGGAAATATCGCCAGTTAAATGAAACTTTCTAAGAAGTATAATGGTGGTGCAAATTCGATGTATGGGGAATAGATTTGATGGGACTATTCTACCATCATTCGAATCTATACATACCGCTGTTACTGGATTATGTTTCCAAATGGGTGGAAGCTGTGGCTTGTCCAAGGAATGATGCTAATACGGTAGTGAGCTTCTTGCAAAAAAATATTTTTGAGCGCATTTGGAACACCTTAACTATCATTATGATTTGGGAAGTCATTTTGCAAACAAAATATTTGCAAAACTCATGAGCGTGTATGGATCACATGTAATGAGTCTACCTTATCATCCCTGCACTAATGGACAAGGTAAATTTCCAACAGGAGATTAAAATATTAGAAAAGACTGCGGAGCTCAAGGAAGAAGGATTAGTTCCTCTCCAAACTTGATGATGCACTTTGGGCTTACAGAATAGCATACAAAACTCCTCATCGGGAATGTCCCTATCCGCACTTGTTTCGCAAGCCATGTCACCTACCTGGAATTGGAATACAAGGCAATGTGGGCCATCAAGAAGTCAACTTCGATTTTAAAACTGCAAAGGAAGAGAGATTGCTCCAAATGTCTGAACTGGAAGAATTGAGAAATGAAGCCTATGATAATGCTAGAATCTACAAGGATAAGACAAAGAAATGGCATGATCAAAGGATCTTGAGGAAAGAGTTCGGAGCAGGGGAACAGGTTCTACTGTTTAATTCTAGACTGAAATTGTTTCCAGGAAAGTTGAAATCCAAATGGAGGGCCATTCACAAACAGTGTCATGCAATACATTCGAGCGCAACATTGCTGACTGAGCATCGGAGAAGAATTCAAAGTCAATGGACAAAGACTGAAGCACTATCTACAGGAGGAAGAATGGAAGAGCTCCAAAGCAGTTATCTAGGAAAGAAGAAGAACCAAAACAGCAAGTCCAACTAAGGACTCAAAACCGAGCAGCTGATGGGAGGCAACCCAAAAAGACTTCCAATTTCTAATTTTGTATTTTATTTAGAATTCACTTTGATTTTTTCTCTAAAGTTTTATTTTTATATAGTGACTATTTGGAAATCTAGAAGTAATTGAGGTGTAATCAAATCCTTTCCTCAGAATGTCAGAGAGTGCTTGTGCAAAAATGCGAGGAAATGAGAAAGAGACACCCGGGAACGACTCCAAAGAATTCACGAAGGAGATACCGGTGTGGAAGCATTCTTTTTCCTATACAAATTTTGTGAAAATTTAATTGAATACATGTATGAACCGCCGCGGTGAAATTGATTTATTCGATGCCGAGGATTCGGTGAGTTGATAAAGAATGAAAACCCTCTCGTTCATTAAATATAAAGGCAAATATCGATTAAGGTTCGCGACGAAGATTGATGTCGTGATCACAAGATTGGCAAGAAAAAGACAGAAGTCGCGACAAGAGCAATTCCTCCTAGCGAGAGTTGTCGTGACATCATCATACATAGAGGAAAAAAATTGCTGTCGTAGCCAAGGGACGACTTGTCCCACCAAAAGTTGATTATGTCGCCGACGTTAGGCTCTTAGGTCGCCGATATCACCGAAATTCGCCAATGGGCAAGTTAAATTTTGCCCTAATTCTTAATGACAAAGATATAATTTCAACTTTGTATCAAGTCACGACATGCGAATTTAATAAAACAATAAGTAGCCCACAAAACTTGATTGACTGTAATTGTTGGAGAACTTCTTCCCACTTCCGCTCCACTCTCCGTAAACTGTCGGTCTCCTCCTTCTTCCCGATTCTCACCCCGAAACCCCAGCTCTCGTCACTCTCCTTAAAACTTTCCTCCGTTTCAAATGGTCAAAACCTCAAACCTCGCACCTAATCTGAAGAGATCATGAGGAATATAAACTGTAAGAAGAAATCCTAGATAAGAACTGATGGAAGAGATGCCCACAAGCACCGCAGGAAAATTCGAAGGCCAAGGAAAGAAATTGCATAAGGAAAAAGAAGGAGCAAGAGAAGAAGAAGTAGAAGATTTTGTATCAGAGGAAGCTTGTTTCAACTGGAAGAAGCACTATGCCAACAAGAGGTTCGTATCGGGATAGAAGATTCGTAAACCCTACTACTTCTTTCTTCATGAGATGATTGAACAAAGAGGCTAGGAAGCTTTCGCGCACATTAAAAAGTCGCCACGCCAGCGTTGGTGAAAGAATTTACTCCAATCTGGTAGGCAGGAAAGATAACACTGTGTTCGTTAGAGGAGTGTGGGTACCATATGGAGCCAAAGCCATTAACGAAGCATATGGAATGGCAGGGCACAAGCATGGGTCCAAGTTATAAAAGCTCTTGGAAAACCCAAATTTCGAGAAGATTGCCAAAAGGCTCATCGACGGTGCCACAATCGACAAGGTAAGGAGAACCAAAAACTCAACAGGGTAGCCTTAACAAGAGGTAAGCTAAGGTATGGTTCTATTGGCCTCTCGCTTTGTCCCAACCAAGCATTTGTGCACAAGAGAGAGCAGAAGCAATTATGCTGCATATTTTAAAAGGGTACAAGCTTCAATGTAGTATACAATTTTTGAAAATTATATAATGAGGTACCATGAAGGAAACAAGAGAGGGCTGATACCTCACCCAATAACAATAACTGTTTTATGTTTAAAAGATGGAGTGAAGGGAGTCTGGGAAGAAGAAGAAGAGGTCCCTATGACATCACCAATTCTACCGATGTGGAGTGAGCAAGGGACCCGTAAAACCAAAAGAAAAAGGGGGTGTTGATTAAAACCGCAAGCTCCACTAAGACAAGAAGAGGAGACTTTGGGGTTGTCAGCCAAGAAGAAGAGAATCCGTAAAATCCTCCCCGAAAATAATACTTACATTTGCGCACGATGAAGGGCGTGGGATGAAAGAAGCCCTTAGATTTCTCCATCTCCTTAAACAGCTCTCTCCTATGCAAAAACAGAGCATCTAGAGCAAGGAGAGCTCAAGGAGAACAAGAGAACAATCTAATAATGAGGCCCTCAATGCTACACGTAAAAAGATGGAAGAAAGGAAAAGAGTGGAATGTGCAACAAGAATTCAGGGGAAGGAGTTTATGAAAAGAGTTGAGTTAAGAGATCAAAGAATGAGACAAAGGTTTTGGGGAAAAGAAGAGAAGAACAGATGAAAGAGGTTCTTCAAAGAAAGAGAGGACTTCAAGAAAGAAATGAAGGAAAGAGATCGCGATCTTCTACGTAAACCTGCCGAGTCATGAATCTTTATAACAATCGCCTGGCATGATTCCCGCTCCTAACTATCATGAAGAAAGAGAGGCAGAACAGAAGCCACCAGGTCGGAAGAATAAAGGGATTCCACTTATACAAGTCTCTACAAAAAGATTTTGAGAATAAGCTGGATGATAGAGACAAGAAGCAAAAGGATGCTGAATCCTACAGGCAGAGAGAATGGCTAGAAAATTTGGATTTGATTAACAACAATCTTTCCAAATTTTTGGAAATAATGACTGAAATGGAAAACACAATGAATGGCTTGGGGAAGAGACAAGATGAGCTAAACAAGAAGGTTGATCTCTCCAATGATATCTTCATTGAAGATCAAGTTGAGAAGGAAACTAAGAAGAGAAAGGAAAGAAGAGAAATGAAATTCCCTCCATTCCTAGCTCATTTGAATACCCTAGACCCGATCCCTTAATATCTTGTCGCTTCTTCCAAAAGAAAGAGATAAATTTCTTCCCTAAACCGAATTCTCCTTTTACCTGAAAGCCCATACAAAGGTATCCAACATTTGCAATTGAATCAGAAATAAAATGATAAATTTGAAATGAATTGTCGTGGTTATTTTCGTTTAAGAAATTCTTGTGTTGCTTGCGGGTTGCATAGTTGGGAAAATAAAAGTAGGAATTAGTTCAAGAATAAAAATGCTGAGATGTAATGAGATGAATTGAATGAAGCAAATAGATTAGAATAAGTCAAATGTAGAATAAGGGCCAATGAATACGCTTGATTGAAACATTAAAGTGCAAAAGGGACTAAGTCTAACTGAGCAAGTCTTAATAGAGGAAGGTAATAGAATAGAAGGAACAAGACATATTTGAGTTTGTGGTACGAACAAAAAAGTCAAGGAACCTATTGAATATCGGCAATTTAACTACTCATCAACAAAATGAGTCAATACAATCCTGGCGGTTGGGGTCACAACTGTTCAATCCAAATTCTAGAATTTGTTAGATTATTGATTGAGGCAAAATTTAGGTGATACAGCCGACAAGAGATGATACAGCCATTCTCGGATAGTTTGGAGCCATTCTAGCCATCATCCCTATTCATATGCCGATGCATACACCTTAGTTCCGTAAATTTGAAGCCAACAAGCTTATTTTTTCTCGTAAAAAATAAACCAATAGAAACCCCAACCCATCCTAAGAAATCAACTCGTCAGTAAAAACCTATGATTACCCAGAGTTCAAGGAGGAAGAAAGAAATGGCTCGGGGAGTATAAAGCTGAGGAACTCAAGGAGGAAAAAAAAAAAAAGAGAAAAAAGGGAAATGAAAAGAAAAAGGCAAAGAGCATAAAATGCAATAGAAAAGAAAGCTTATAGGGATAAGTTTTATCTTGTGGCCTAACTCTCTTGAACAATTAAGTTCTCAGGGTAAGCTCAAAGACCTGGGTACCTTAATGCCATATGGTATGGGAGCTACTAACCCAAAGTTCGCTAAGAGTGTTAGAAAGCCTAAAAAGTTAAAAAAACAAACATCAGACTATCCCCGACCAGACAAACAAAGAAATTTCCCAGCTTGAATTACAAGTGAGAAATAGGGGGGCATACAATTCGACCTAAGAAATCAAAGAAATGTCCCAAACATGAAGTTTGTGGGAGCTATTAGAGAAAACTAAGAAGAAAGAAAGGGTTAAGAGGAGAGAAAAGGTTCAGGGTAATCTTCACCTAAAAATTCCTTCCATCCTACCCATTACCCAAGCCTAACAATATAAGCCTCCGTGACCCGATTGATTCAGCAATGAAATCACCTACATTAGCGGAGATCAATAAGGAAAACAAACCTATGGAATTTGGAAATATAGTAATCAAAACTGTGAAGGACTTTAGGGAGTTAAGTGACTCAAGATGAAGATGAGAAAGTAGAAAATAATCTATTATTCAACAGATCTAATAGATTATGTGGTTTGTAAACAATTTCAATGGGGCTTTGGTTTTGTATACTATAAAGATTAAAAACTAACCTTGAACTGGACTTGAAGTTAGATGTATAGAAAACAATGCATTCTTGTATTTCAACCAAAATTGACTAGCTACTACAAGACAGAACATAAATTTGTATATTTGTTTTGGTCCGGTCAACAAGTTTTATGGCGCCGTTGCCGGGGATTAGATAATAGTCCTTGGTAATAACGTCATAAATTTGTATATGTGTTTTGGTCCGGTCAACAAGTTTTACGGCGCCACTGGTCGGATCAAAAGAATTTAGTAAATCGATATTCGCACGAAGAAGGAAATGCTAATTGGACATTTTGGAAGAAAAGAACAAAATAGCTTTTCAAGCAAAGGGTTATTTACCACTAACCTTTAACAAACCATATTGAAAATAATCGTCGACCGTGACTCATACTATTGATGTGGGTGTGTTTTTGATTTGTGGACAAAATTTTAATGCATAGGAAATGTGTAACACCGATCCATTCCCAAAGAGACACATAATTAGAGAGAACACTCATGGTTTTTGAGAAAGATAAAGAAGACAGAAAACTCAACCATGGAAGATGAAAGACAAGATCGAATGAAGCACATAGAGAAGCGAAAATAGAAGGCCTCCTACAATCACCGGCTACTCATGGAGGACTTCCCTCTCGGTTTGGTTATTCAAGATGAGTACTCCAATCGATAGCGCCTATTGATGCAAATAATTTTGAACTTAAAACCACACTAATTACCATGGTCCACAAAGATCGCCATCGGTCATCCCACCCAAGATCCAAACGAGCACTGAAGATTTCTCAAGATGGCTAATACAAAGTTGAACTGGGTGAGACTATAAGTCATTAAACTGCATCTATTCCCCTTCTCTCTAAGAGATACAGCAGCTACATGGTATGAATCTTTACCATATGGCTCTGTTGATACTTGGGAGGAGTTAGTAGAGGCCTACTTGGTAGATTCTTTCCCCCAGCCCTCACCTCAGAGAGAAGGAGGGAAATCATTGTGTTTCAGCAGGGGGAAGATGAAAGCCTGTATGTAGCTTGGGAAGAATTCAGCGGGAGTTTGCTAAGAAGATGTCGATGCATGGGATAGATCACGAGACTCGGATGGACAATGTATATCATGCCTTGAATGATATATCAAGGGGATCATTGATGCTTCATGTTGTAAGGAGCATTCAAGCGAAAAGTCTTGAGAAGAGGCAAGAGGGTGATTGAAGACTGGCTAAATGCAATATAGAAAAACCCTTACAGGTTTTTCAAGAGGAAGTAAGCGAGAGAAGGGATCATGGAGTGAAGCGAGATGGCAGCCATGGAGGCCCAGAGTTGGGTGCCATTATGCGCAAATTTGGACAAGCAAAGAAGACACACCTTTGCTCATGAGATAGGAGCCGGTTGAAGAGAAGTTATTGAAGGAAATGCGAGGAGCTGCGAAGAACAATTCTATGAAGCTTAAGAGGTTAAGTGTAAAACCCGAGAAAATTTTAATTTTCGAAAAGGAGCAAATGGCAATTTCGGTCAAAATCCAGAATTATTCTAGATCTCGGATGACAAAGAAGCAGACTTCAGATTGGAATCGTCCCCAGAAATCTAGCTACATGTCGAGTTTCGTCCAAATTACGAAGACGATTAGAATTGCACGTATTTGAGGCAATTGGACCAAATGAGTAAATGACAATTGGCATGAGGTCCACACCACATGGATACATCACAAAATAGGCTAAGTGTCTAAGGAAGAAGTGATCTTGCATGAGGGAGTAAATGCTAGTGGATGCTAGGTGTCTTTTGGATAGGCTTTGCATAGAGAATTTAGTGGGAAAGGAATGTGGGTTGGAGACAGTGGAAAGGAAGGTGTCAAGAGGCTTAGGAGAGACATGCTCTCTAAATAGAGGAAAGACTGATCCGGTGGGGGAGAAAAAGAGGAGTGATGAAGGAGGGCTCCATTCTCTCTAAATTCCGGCCTTGATCGGACCGACGGTCTCAATGAGAGCAGAGGAAGGGTTGACCTTCACGGCCGAGGGAAGCCGCATAGGCTTGGAGTTGAGAACGACAAAACTCCAGAAGGTGGGTCTTGCTCCTACCTTGGTTCCTTTCTACCCTAAGGGTTGTGTGGTGGTTGTGTATGCCCTACGGGGAATGTTTGGTTGTATTTTGTACCATGAAGTGCCACATTGAGGTAACGCCATAAACAGATTTAGAACCGATTTTTTTGGGTAGGAAAGAAGTGGAATGTGGTGGTGAGTCCTTCTGATAAATTGTAGCCTCATCAATGAAATTGATGCTAGGCTTTTGAATTTCCCGATTTGGACCTCTGTAGACTAAGTTATAGTCCTTTTCTTTGTTGTCGACCCAGAAATTTAAATACAGTGAATTAGTTCTGCAGGTCGGTCAACTAGGGACCTTAAAATGGATTTTGGGTCCAGAAATAAAACGAATAAAGTGAATCCTTCACGATGAGTTGCTTGGCCCCATCAATAGGAAATTGATGTTGGAAGCACAATTTTCTCGATTCCGGACTCTTGCTGGGCCAAGTTATGGTCTTTTTACGGCGGTCAAATGGCGAGGGTGTCGAGAAATTCGTCGAGCGATTAATCGGAGTGAGCGATTGGTCGTCAATGAGCGGTGGTCGTCAAGCGGTGGTCGTCCATGAGCATTGGTCGATCAAGCCGGTGAAATTAGTCCATGAACGGTGGTGCGTCAAACAAGAAATTAGTCAAACAATGTCGGTGAAGCGGTGTCGGTGAGCGGTGGTCGTCGGCGGTGGTGGAGTCGAAAGGGATTCGTCAAACGAGAGTGCGTCAAGCGATTGTGTCGGTGAGCCGGTGGTCGTCAGGTGAGCGATGGTCGTCAAGCAGTGGTGGTCGTCCATGAGCGGTGGTCGTCAAGCGGTGAGGGGTCGTCAATGAGCAGTGGTCGTCAAGAGGGTGATCCATGAGCGGTGGTCGTCAAAGCGATGAAATTCGTCCGTAGGCGATTGGTGATAAAGCCGGTGAGGGTCGTCGATGAGCGATTGTCGTCGAGGGTCGTCCATGAGCGGTGTTCGTCAAAGTTATTTCAGCATGATCCAACCCGGAAGGTCATATCTCCTTCGTTTGAACTCCGATTTGGGTGTTCTTGGACTTCATGGAAAGCCCATTGAGTAGAATCTCCGCATTGGGACTCTCTTGGAAGGCGGTGGGTGCACGAGCCGGCCGAAATGGCCGTCCGGCCAAGTGAGGTAGGCTGCCCAGGTGAGACGGTTTAGTCATGCGTGACCTCCAACTTCGGAAGGTCATAACTTCCTCGTCCGAACTCCGATTCGGGTGTTCTTTGACTCTATGGAAAGCCCATTGAGTCAAGATTGCAGCCATGTTCCTGTGGAGGACATTGTCCAATCAGGCATGTTAGTTCTGACCAGTTCAGTTGTGTTAGGGCTTTAGTGGATAACATGCAAGTTTGAAATTGACATGTTGATATGTCTTTGTATATGGACGTTTGAGTTGATAACATGCGGTGGAATGTGACATGTTGATATATGCTGTGTGACATTTTAACAGGCATAGTAATCTTAAATATGGTATGGATAATATGCATGAATATGTATTGCATGGGTGATTATGTATGCAACTAGCATAATAGCTTTGCATGTGCACGAAGACATCGCATGACATGGGTGTGAGTGCATGGGTACGGATCGGCCTTGGGTTGGAGTGTCACGGGTACACGGTTATGGGTCAAAAGTTATTATGCAGTGCAGTTGATGGACTCGGGTAATGGGATGAGAATGAGATAAGGTCAAGCGGTTTTGAAACTAATGGAAATAAATATAAGTGTGTTTGGGCATAGCAAGATGGGGTAGATCCCACCCCAGGGTGAAAGACCCAAATGTTATTCACGGCTAGACATGATGATTCCAGCGATGCAAGTTCGTAAAAATGTTGGAGCAATGAGCGGCGTTCGAGCGAGTGAAAACCCAGAAAAATCAGGTAGCCCTTGAGAATACATAAACACAGCAATATGACAAAATCAAATGTGCATTGGAGGCCTTTCAATGGGTTACAAAGTTTAAAGAAAACAAAAGTTCTTGTTTGGATAAGGTCATTGGTGAACAAAATGACGGTTGGTATTTCACACTTATTTCAGTAGGTGTGAGAGTGGTGAGTGACTCGGGGTATGCCAAGCTAGAGGACATTCATGCATTGACATTCATGTAGGCATCTTACTTGAATGTGTTTTTTCCTCTTCAATCATTGCATGTGCATAGGTGGGGTAACCCACTTGGGAGATTACTACTGCTGGGCTTTGCTCTTGTCGGTGGGACCCCCCTTCCAGTACACAAGAAGAGACGGTGCTCCTGAAGTAGTGAGTAGAAGGAGTCGGGTTGTGGCCTTGATCGATATTTTGTAAAAATATATTAGAATAATATAGTTTCATATATTTTGGGTATGTAAAAGAGAAATTACATTAGACTCTTGTATGAAAAAAAAAAAAAAAAAAAAAAATGACCCCAGAAATTTGGGACGTCCACGGCTTAATTATCGAGCTTGGGTATCAGAGATACCTAGGGCCGGTGGGGCGTGGGTCTAGAACATGCTTTTATTAATTAGGAACATCCACAACTTGGTATAACTTTGGTGTTGAGCTTGATGTGATAGTGACTTAGTCTTTCGGAAATTGGATGTCGGATCATAGTTGGGTATCAAGGTCTAGGTAAGAGGTTACTACAGAGTCCCGCGGGACGGGTTAGATCCACGACATGCATTTTGTGTTTTCTTGTGTATGCTTTGATTGTTTGTGTGTGAATTATATATGTGGTAAATGTATGTGGAAAACAAAGAGCACTTGGGGTTTGGAAAACATAATGAACATGGAATTTAATAACTCTTTTGCCATTTGACATGTGTAGATGGCAAGTCGAGGTCGGCGTAGGAGTCACACGAGGTGCCGATCGGGCTACCGCTTTGTTTTGATCGGAGGCCTTCATAGAGGCCATGGGTCTTTGCGATAGCCAACGCCACACGAGGCTGATGCGGCTGGGGTCGGAGGTGCCAGTGGCCTCAGGGTTCAAGGCACATCATCCTCAGAACGTTTCTGAGGAGGGACCCTATGGTAGCCGACCATTGGTTCCGTCAGATTGAGAGGATTCTCCGGGCAATGGAGATCACCTCTGATGCTACTCGGATTACGCTGGCTTCATTCCGAAACGAGGTGAAGTCCCGGTCACAGTGCAGTGGAGTCACGACTTCGGGGCTGGGAGACTATGTCATGGGATGTGTTTTGATGCAGTCGGAGGAGGGTAGTAACATGGTTCCGCCGAGTTAAAGATCATGAGCAGAATTACCCTGCACCACGACATGGAGTTAGCGACCATAGTCTTCGCGAGATTTGGCGCCACTACTTCTCACGGCGAAGAGTTCGAGGTGTGCTGGACCATAAAGTCCTGAAGTATATTTTCATGACGGGACCTCAATATGAGGCAACACGGATGGATGGAGTTCCTAGAGAGTTATGACTTCACTTTGCATTACCATCCCGTTAAGGCAAATGTAGTGGCCCGATCGCTCGGTCGGAAGTGTCTGGGGAGCGTTAGCTAGTATAGCTTCGGGAGTGGCGGATGCTCGAGGCGTAGGACGGTTTGGATACGATGCGGCGACGGGACTCGAGTACCTTGGGGAGTTTAGTAGCTACCCAGGCTGTTGAAGCGAGTGATTGAGTCCCGGTGGCGGGACTGCGGAGATAGTGTCCATCATGGATAAGTCTGATCCAGTCTGCGGTGAGCGAAATTTGGACCGTTCACGTAGATGGAAGTCTGCGATATAGGGGACGGGTAGTGGTTCCCCAGGTGACCGATTTGAGAGAGGAGATTCTCAGGGAGTTTCACTGCTCTCGATTTGCTGTACATCCAGGTGGCACGAAGATGTACGGGATCTTCCGTCTTGATGTGTGTGGAGTGGGATGAAGAGACACGTGGAGACTTTGTTCAACGATGTCTCACATGTCGGCCCAGTTAAGGGTAGGCACCCAGCCGAATGAGACTACTTGACCATTGGGTAGGCGAGGTGGAGGTGGGAGCATGTCGATGGATTTTGTGACCCACTTGCCACTGACATCGCAGGGGCATGATGCGGTATGGGTGAGAGTGGACCGACTCACGAAGTCTCGCAAAGTGGATGACCTTCATGAATGGAGATTCTCGCCGCTGTATATTCGAGAGATATCCCGCCGGCGCGGAGTACCAGTATCCATAGTCTCTGAGCAGAGACCCCGAGGTTTACGCCGCACTTTTTGAAGAGTTTCCAAAGGCCATGGAAGGCACACGGGCCAACTATGAGTACAAGTCGCTTCACCCCTCGCATGCATGGCTCAGAGACCATATCGTAAGAGATGCCGCTGAGCTTGGCGCCCCGGATCATAGTTGGAAGAGCACTTGCTCTTGGGCACCGCGCCACAATAGTTATCGCGTAGTAGGCGCAGATGGCACCCTACGTAGGCTTCGCACTGGGAAAAGGCGTCGACACGATTTATGGGCGCAGTGTAGAGAGCTCCGCATTATCGCCCGATTTTACTTAGACACCCCGAAGGTGAATTTGATATGCAACGCCTTCGCTGATGGTTTGGTAAGAGAAGCATGCAGATGCGACGCCACCCCAGAGTCTCTGAGGCCTGCGTGATCACGTTTTCAAATGACGCTTCAAGAGAGGAGGGCGTCTATCTTGAGCTGGAATATCGCCGAGAGCGGTCAGCCCTTCAGATAATTAAAGGGGGCACCGCCAGCTTTCACCAGTATGTCGTTCATGAAGTATTCCACGCCTGATGTCTGGCAAATACCCTCGTATCCCATGTAGTGATTGGGAAAAGATCGAGGTTGACACAGATGTCCTGAGGAGGGAACAAAGACGTATCATAGATAGCAGAACGTTTTGAGACGGCAAGACCGCGAGGCTGGTGAAAGCAACGTGGCAAACACCGTGGGAGGGATGGCGCAACATCGAGCCGCCAGAGACACTACGCTGGGCCACCTATCCCCTGCGAGGGACGCATAAGGGCATCGGTAGTATTTGAATAATCAATACTAGTTTACATGCATGACATAGGGGCACAGATGATGTGAATTGTTAGTAATGAGCGGAATTTCTGACTAAATTTTTTAAGAAGTGGAAGAATGTAAAACCCGAAAATGGAGACTTTTCCAAAAGGGTAAATGGTAATTTCGTCAAAACCAGGAATTTTCTAGGTCTCTGATGACGAACAGACTTCACCGCTGAATCGTCCTCGAAATCTAGCTACCACGATTTCACAAATTGAGATGTCGGGAATGCAATTTATTTCGGTGCGGGCAATTGACAAATGAGTAAATGAGATGTGTGGTATGAGGTCCCACACTGACATGGATGCATGCAAATAGGCTGGGCGTGTCTAAGGAAAGTAGTCTTGCATGAGGGTAAATGCTAGTGGATGCTAGGTGTCTGGATAGGTTTTCATGAGGAATTTAGTAAAAGGAATGTGGGTTAGAGACAAGGGAAAGAAGGTCAGAGGCTTAGGAGGAACATGCTCTCTAAATAGAGGAAAGACTGATCCGTGGGGAGAAAGAGAGAGGATAGAGAGAGACTCACCTTCTCTCTTAAATTTCCCGGACGATCGGGACCGACGGCCCTGCCAGAGCAAGAGGGAAGAAAGTTCAACCTTACGACAAGGGCTTCGTGAAACCGGAGTCGGGAGTTTTGACAACCCAAGAGGCAGGTCTCTCCCAATTTGGTTCCTTTCACCCTAAGGGTTGTGTGGCGGTTGTGTATGCCCACAGTGAATGTTTGGTTGTATTTCGTACCATGAGAAAGCCGCTACATTGAGGGTAGCATACATAAACCGGAATTTAGAACCGATTTTTGCAGAAAGAAGTGGAATGTGGTGGTGAGTCCTTCTGATAAATTCAGCCTCATCAATGAAATTGATAGTTAGGCTTTTGAATTTCCCGATTTGGAATCTCTCTGTAGACTAAGTTATATTCCTTTAACGTTGTCAGCCCAAATGCACCGGGTCGGGTCGCCTCTGCCAATTCGTCAACTAGCCGGACCTTAAAATGCTGGATTTTTGGTCAGAAATAAAAACGAATCTGAAGTGAATCCTTCTTGATAAGTTGTAAGCCCCATCAATGAAATTGATGTTAGGCTTTTGAATTTCTCGATTCGACTCTTGTAGACCGTTATGGTCTTTTACCTGAGCGTCAAATGGGCGAGGTCGCCCAAGAGGGGTCGCCAACAGCGTCGCGAATGCGTCGCTGAACAAAGGGATCGCCAAACGCGAGGGGTCGCCCCATGAACAGTGGTCGCCAACGCGAGGGGGGTTTTCCATGAACAAAGGGTCGCCAAACAGTGAGGGGTCGTCCATCAAACGCTATTGTCGCCAAACAAGGGTCGCCAAACAAAGGTCGCGGAATGTTGTCGCGGAATGCGGGTCGCCCAACGCTGGTCAGCCCAAAGGGGTCGCAAACAAGGGGCTCGCCAAACAGCGTCGCGGAACAAGTATCGCCACGAACAATCGGTCGCCAAACAATGAGGGTCGCCCACATGAACGTTGGTCGCCAAACAAAGAGGGGCCGCCCATGAACAAAGTATCGCCAAACAGCTGAGGTTATCGCTAATGAACAAAGTGGTCGTCCAAGAGGGTCGCCAATGAACAGCCAAGTCGGCCTGGAAGGGTCGCCCATGAACAAAGGGTCGCCAAAATGCTGAGGGGTCGTCCATGAACAAAGGGTCGCCAAACGTGGAGGGGTCGCCAATGAACAAAGGTCGCCCAAGAGGGGTCGTCCATGTTGTTCACAAAGTTGATCACGATGACCTCCAACTTCTCGAAGGTCATATTCCCTTCTTCTTGCTGAACCGATTCGTGTTCTGCACTTCATGGAAAGCCCATTGAGTAAAATCTCCATTGGGACCTCTTGGAAGGGCAGTGGGTGCCTGAGCCGGCCGGAAATGGCCGTCCGGCCAAGTGAGGTAGGCTGCCCAGGTGAGACAGTTAGTCATGCGTGACCTCCAACTTCGGAAGGTCATAACTTCTCGTCCGAACTCCGATTCGTGTTTTTCACCTATGGAAAGCCTATCGAGTCAAGATTGCAGCCATGTGTTCAGGAGTGACATTGACCAACTGTGCACATGTTAGTTCTGACCAGTTCTAGTTGTGTTAGGCTTTAGTGGATAAAACATGCAATTTAGAAATTGACATGTTGATATGTGCCAGATATGGTTTGTTGATAACATGCAAGGTGGAATACGATGTTGATATATGCTGTGTGACATTTTAACAGGCATGCTTAGAACCTTTAAATACATATATGATAGCTATGCATGAATATGTGCATGGTGATTATGTATATGCAACTAGCATAATAGCTTTGCATGTGCACAAGACATCGCATGACATGGGTGTGGTGCATGGTACGGACGACCGGTTAGGTGTCACGCACACCGCTATGGGTCATCAAAATCGTGGTACTGCATTTATTGATGACTCGTAATGGACAAAGTCCTAATGAATAAACGGTTTTGAAAACTAATGGAAATAAATATAAGTGTGTTTGGGCATAGCAAGATGGGCAGATCTCTGTGCGAAAGACCCAAATTTTATTCACGGTTATTATGATTCCCGCGATGCAAGTTCAGAAATGAACCGCTACGCGTCCGCTGAAAACCCGAAAAACTGTGGCCCACACAAATATATAAACACACGCAATATGACAAAATCAAATGTGCATTGAGGCCTTTCCAATGGGTTACAAAGTCTTAAAAGAAAACAAAAGTTCTTGCTGTGGATAAAGGTCACAGGAACAAATGACGGCTGGTATTTCCACACTTGGCCTAGGTAGAGTGAGGAGTCGGTGAGTGACTTCGGTATGGGCATGAGAAGATTCATGCATTGACATTCATGTAGGCATCTTACTTGAATGTGTTTTCTATGCACCATTGTATGCACTTAGTGGGGAGTAACCCTGTAGGAGACACACGAGTTTTTCACCCCAATGGGACCCCTTTCGAGTACACAAGAAGACTGCCCTCGAGGCTTATGCAAGAAGGAGGCTCGCTGTGGCCTTGATCGCATTTTGTAAAATATATTAGAATAATATAGTTTCATATATTTTGGTATAAAAGAAGTATGACAAACTCTTGTATGAAAAAAAATGACCCTCTAAAATTGGGGCTGCCACATTGCGGTTCGGTGAGTCAAGAAACTACCATTTCAAACCTAATACTAACTCGCAAAGACATTATCACCCAAAGACCGAGGAAACCATGAGAACTTCATATGGTGGAGGGGCCTTACAAGGCCCAAGGCATGGGATGTAACCTCAACAAAGGTTATCAACAACCACCAAGGTTCCAGCAAAGAAGTGAAAATGAACACAGAAATGAATATTAGGTCTATAGGCCCAAACTTTGAAGAACAGATGCCGATTTGCTGGGGATAATAAGAAGCTATTGAACCTTTCATGAACAAATGCTCAAAGAGTTGGAAGCAACTGCTACCAATTCTCAAAAATTTTAACACCACCAATGCATCTCAAGAACCCGGAGACACAAGTGTGGCAAAATGTCCTAACCCTAAAGCCGAGGAGATACCTTCCCAAGTGACACAAAGAAGAATCCAAAGGGACTGCATGGTCAGGTACTAGAAGTGGGAAGGAGTTAGAAAAGTACAGAAAAAATGACAAAGAAAGAAAGGAAGAAGAAAGCCTTAAAGGAAGAAGTTAATCGAGAAAAAAGAAAGAAGGAGTGGACAGAAAGGATATCAAAGGTTCTAGACTCCCATTCCTCATTTCCACAAAGATCGTTGTAAATCCAAGATAGAGGAGCAAATGCTTGCAAGGTTTTTGAAAAACCTTTCGTGGTTAGAGATCAAGATGCCCTTTCCTTGGCTTAAATGGTGACCTCGCATGCCACTCTATGCAAAATTTCGAAGACATGGCCGAAAGCAAGAAAAAGAAAAGATAGTAGAAAAAGGGATCGTGAATTCCATCGCTTACTGGGCAAAGGCCGTGATAAAGAAAGAATTGCCGTAAAGATGAAGGACCCATGAGCTTTACAATTCCTTTCATCATTGATAAATTGAATTCCTGTAAAGCTCTTTGCACCAGTTAGTATATGTCCTGATGCCCTTCAAGCTGCCAATTGCTTTGGGGTGGTTATTCCCAATCATCGTTATACTTCCAACGCGCATGCATCGATGGTGAAACTTGAAGGAGTCTTGGAAGATGTGTTGGTCACTGTTGGGAAATTTATTCTTCCGGTAGACTTCATCATTCTGGACATGGAAGAAGATTCACAAGTACCCTCACATCGGGAGACCATTCTAGCTACCGAGTCGCCCGACGACATGCAAAAAGTTTTACCTGAGGGTCGAGAAGAAGCCGGGCCGCTTCAACTTGACTGCAAAAAGCATGCACAATATAGATATAGACAGAGAAAATTGTACGAAGTG
Organism: Tetrastigma voinierianum; assembly: GCA_016808115.1. Lineage (NCBI taxonomy): Eukaryota > Viridiplantae > Streptophyta > Magnoliopsida > Vitales > Vitaceae > Tetrastigma > Tetrastigma voinierianum. The sequence goes on along the minus strand of JAEQBH010001932.1, from coordinate 178,436 downwards.
TTGATGATGTCTATACCTACAACCCTGATGTTCACAATGATTGTAATGCTCAAATTTTTATAAATGAAAAATAGATGAATTCCCAGTATCTTGAAGATGACTACTCTGATTGTCCATACAACAGTTTTCATTCTATAGAAAATGTGTTGAGTCTGAAGCAAAACAGAAATGACAAAGGGGAAAATAATGAAAAAGGGGAAATTCATCAAGAAACCAGCTCAGAGGGGCTAGTGTTGAAAGAGTTGCCAAGTCATTTGAAGTATGCTTATTTAGAATCACCAAAGAGAAGACCAGTGATTATCTCTGCTAGACTTAGTGATGACGAGAAACGTAAGAGGTTGCCGCAATCTTAAAGAAGCATAAAGAGTTCATAGTTTGGTCCATTGAAGAATTGAAGGGTATCAATCCACTCCAGATGCACAAAAATTATGCTAGAAGAAACTTCAGCCATCCGTGAGAACATCAAAGGAGACTGAATCCAAAGGATGGCGGGAAGGGTCGTAGTTGAGGTACTCAAGTCAATGCCGGTTTTATCTATGCAATTTCAAATAGTCCTCGGGTGAGCCTACCATGGTTCCAGAAGGGTGGATTTATCGTGATCCGCAATGAGAAATGAATTGATTCCAACAAGAACAAAGGATGATGGAGGGTATGCATTACTACGGTGGAAGTCGAATTACACCACCAGCATCACTTCCTCGTCTCTCCACGGTTCAATGCCGGTGGAAGGATTTGATGGTTAATCTCCTCCCGCTTCTTTGCTCTTTTGGCTGGGCGCGGTTCCAAAGATAATCCTCTGCATGTTCCAGGTGACCAAGAGCGGAAGACCCATCACATGTCTGTGAGACTTTTTGTCGATGATGCATCATCGCACTGCTCTCACATCTGATGTGAACATCGGAACTGGAACAATGGAACACAACACAATAACAAGATGTGATTACTACAATGTCACATAATAACGTCAACAACAAAAGGGCGATGTCAATATTCGCATTCTGGTCAATAGTTATGAAAATTTTTATGGATGACTTCATCGTGATATGGATCCGCTTGACTGTTTGAAGAACTGAAACATTGTTTTCAAAGATGCCAAGACAAACAAATAGCATTGAATTGGGAAAATGCCATTTTATGGTAATGTAAGGTATTGTTCTCGGGTATAAAATTTCGCTACTGGACCTGGAAGCAGACCAATCCAAGGTATCCATTAATATCAAAACTCTTGCACCCCCTACCACAAAGAAAAGGAGTCAGAAGCTTGGGGCATGTTGATTTTATAGAGATTCATCAAAGACTTCTCAAAATACGACCACTATGACACATCGAGAAGGATACAAGCGTTTAATTTTTGATGACTCATACGCTTGAAGAGATCAAGATCAAATCGTTCAAGCACCTATAATGGCTGCACCGTAATGGGATCGTGATTTGAAATAATGTACGCCGCGATTTTGGCAATGGGAGTCGCCCTAGGGCAAAAGAAAGGAGAAAATATCAGACCATATATGCGCTAGTAGAACTTCAATGAAGCACAAGAAAATTACCCAACAATCGAGCGAGATGCAGCGATCTTCACCGCCCGCGCACCATCACACCCCCATCATCCCATCACCATGTCAAAGAAGGAAGCTAAAACCAAGATCGATACAGGGAAGTGTTATTGCAAGAGTTTCATCTGAGATCAAAGCAAAGGGGTGTGACAATGTGATAGCCGATCACTTGTCAAGAGTAGAAAGAAGCACCGCCAAGAAGAGAAAGGCACATTGGATGAGAACTTCCGCATGATAAATCGTTTAAAAAAGTTTCCTTCCAACCTATGGTATGCCGGGAGCACAGGAACTATTTAGTCAGGAGTAATTCCTTCGTAATTCACCACCAATGTAAGAGAAACTCATAATCGATGTTAGTATTATATTTCGGGGATGATCCACTATTATTTAAAAAGAAAGCGCTGACACGATAATAAAGTAGATTGCAGCTTAAAATGAACAAGGGAAAATTCGAAAAGAATGCCATGCATCACCATGGGGGTCATTTTCGGGAGAAAGAACAAATTACAAGATACTCCAATTCAAGGTTTTAGCTGGCCCACCATTCAGAGATTAGCCGAGGTGAAATTGTGTGATAGATGCCAAAAGATTGAAGACACAGCAAAAGTTCGAAATGCCCCTAAGAAGTATAAGTTAATGGTGGTGCAAATCTTTGATGTAATGGGAATAGATTTTATTGGACCATTCACCATCATTTGGGAACCTATACATACTGCTAGCAAGCTACTATGTTTCCAAATGGGTGGAAGTTGTGGCTTGTCCAAGGAATGATGTTACTAAGTAGGAGCTTTTGCAAAAATATTTTGGAGCAGATTTGAAACGCTGTAACCATTGTTAGTGATGGAAGTCATTTTGCAAACAAAATATTTGAAAACTCATGAGCAGTATGGGATCATGTAATGTGTCTAGCTTACTGGTCCCTGCATCAAAGGAGCAGAAATTTCCAACAGGAGATTAAAAGAATACTTGAAAAGATCGTGAGCTCAAGCAGAAGGATTGGTCTTCCAAACTTGATGATGCACTTCGCTACGTAACCCGCATACAAAACTCCATCGAATGTCCCCATACAGAATCGCTTCGCGTTTCGTCACCTACCGAATCGAATACAAGGCAATGGGCCATCAAGAAGTTGGAACTTCGATTTTAAACCGTAAAGGAAGAGAGAGAGGTTCCAAATGTCTCGAATCGAAGAATTGAGAAATGAAGCCTATGATAATGCTAGAATTCATGATAAGACAAAAGAAACGGCATGATCAAAGATTCTGAGGAAAGAGTTCGGGAGTGTGGGAAATTGTGTTCTACCGTTAATTCTAGACCTAAATTGTTTCAGAGGTTGAACTAAATGGAGGGCCATACACAAGGTGCTGCTAATACATTTGGAGCAAAGAATATTAAGGACCTGATAATTGAGAAGAACTTCAAAAGTCACTGACAAAGACTAAAGCACTATCTAAGCAGGGAGGAAAAGGAATGGAAGAGTCTGTGCAGGTTATCTGTAAAGAAGAAGAACCAAAACAAAGTCCACTTGCTGACTCAACCGAAAGCAACTGATGGGAGGCAACCCAAAAAGACTTTTTCATTTAATTTGAATTTTATTTAGAATTCACTTTGATTTTTTCTCTAAAGTTTATTTATATAGCATCATTTTGGAAATCTGGTAGCACTGAGGTGTAATCAAATCCTTTCCAGAATGTTGGGTAGTGTTTGTGCAAAAAATGCGAAGGAAATGAGAGAAGAGACAATTCGGGAACGACTCCAATTCACGTAGTTGAGATACCTAAAAAGCATTTTTCCCTATACAAATTTTGTGAAAACTTTAATTGAATATGTATGAACTGCGGTGAAATTGATTTATTTGATGCGCAGGATTTTGAGAGTTGATAAAGAATGAAAAACCCTCTCGCTCATTAAATATAGTTGAAAATACCGATTAGTTCACGGCGAAGATTGATGTCGACTTAGTCAAGATTGAAGTAAGAAAAGACAAGAGGTCATGGCTAAAGCAATTCTCCTAGCGCTGGAGTTGTCACACATCATCATACATGAGGAAATAATCGCTTGTCGTAGCTGGGTGGGACTACTTGTCCCACCAAAACAGATTGGAGGTCGCAGAACAAGAAATTTTATGTCGCGGTCGCTGAAATTTTTGCCGCTGGGCAAGTTACCTTGCCCCACTTTAATGTCATCATATAATTTCAACTTTGCATTGAAGTCTACATGCACTTTAATAAAACAACAAGTAGCCCACAAAAACTCGATTGAATTGCAATCGTTGAGAACTTCTTCCCACTTCCGCTCCACTCTCCAGAAACCGTTCGTCCTCCCTTCCTTCTGATTCTCAATTCCTGAAAACCCTAGCTCTCAGACTCTCTAGAAAACTTTCCTTCCATTTCATATGGCTGAAACCTCAAACCTCGTACCTAACCTGGAAGAGATCACAGGAATATAAAAACTGTATAAAGAAATCCGAGAGGAAGAACTCGATGGAAGTAGATGCCCATTAAGTACCTGAAAATAAGTAGTCAAAAGAATGTGATGGCAAAAAAGAAGAGTAAGAGAGAAGAAGAAGTAGAAGATTTTAGAGTCGAGGAAGCTTATTCCAACTCGAAGAAGCACTATGCCAACAAGAGGTTCAGATCAAAGAAGATCTCGTAGTCCCTCAATAATTTCTTCTTTCTTCAAGGAGAGATGATTGAACAAAGAGGTTGGGAAGCTTCAAGACATCAAAAGTCAGGCTACACGGCAAGCAGAAAGAATTTTACCCAACTGCAGGCAGAAAGATAACATCGTTGTTCGTTAGAGGAGTGTGGGTACCATATGAGCCATAAAGCCATTAACGGTTATTATGGAATGGCAGTGGCACAAGCATAGTCCAAGTTCAAAAGCTCTGAAACCCAAATTTTGAGAAGATTGCCAAAAGGCTCACTGACGGAAAAGAACAACTGGGACAAGGTGAAGGAGAACCAACCGAAACAGGAAAGCCCCATCAAGCAGGCTAAGGTATACCCTATTTAGCCTGTTGTCCCAAATCCAAGATTTTCAAAGACATGAGAGAGCAGAAGCAATTATGTTGTATGCTATTTGTAAGGCACAAGCTCAATGTAGGAGTAATAATTGAAAATTCTATAATGAGGTACCATGAAGGAAACAAGAGAGGGTTGATACCTCACCCAACAACAATAACTGCTTTGATGCTTAAAGGGGCTGGTGAAGGAGTCTCTGGAAGAAGAAGAAGAGGTCCCTATGACATCACCAATTCCCATCGATGAGCGAGCAAGGACCCAAAAAACAAAAGAAAAAGGGGTGTTGATTAAAACCGAAGAATTTCCAACCGCAAGACAAGAAGAGGAGACTTGGGGCTTCGCCTGCCAAGAAGAAGAGAACTTTAAAATCCTCCAAAATAATACTTACATTTGTGTATCGATGAAGTATGTGATGAAAGAAGCCCCTTAGATTTCTCCATCCTTCTTGAAGCTAGTTCTCTCTTCCTCCTGGCAAAACAGAGCATTCAGAGAGCAGGGAGAAAGCTCAAGGGGAGCACAAGAGAATAATTCAATAATGGAGGCCCTCAATGCCATACAGAAAAAGATGGAAGAAAGGGAAAAAGAGTGGAATGTGCAACAAGAATTCAGGGAAGGAGTTTATGAAAAAGAGTTAAAAAGAAGAGATCAGCAATGGGAGGAAGAGCTGAAAAGATGAAAGAGGTTCTTCAGCAGCAAAAAGAGGACTTCAAGAAAGAAATGGCGAAAGAGATCGCGATCTTCTACAAAAACCTGCTTCGAGTCATGAATCTTTATAACATTCAGCTTTGAGCGTGGATTCTACCTCTAACCATCATGAAGAAAAGAGAGGCAGAACAGGAAGCCAAATTAAGAGAACAAATAAAGGGATTCCAATTTTTATACAAGTCTCTACAAAAAGATTTTGAGAATAAGTTTGGATGATAGACAAGAAGCAAAAGGATGCCATCCCTGCCGGTGTAGAGAGAATGGCTAGAAAACTTGGATTTGATTAACAATAATCTCTCCAAATTTTTGGAAATAATGACTGAAATGGAAAACACAATGAATGGCTTGGGGAAGAGACAAGATGAGCTAAACAAGAATAGTTGGATTCTCCAAATATACATTCTACTGAGATCAAGTTGAGAAGGAAACTAAGAAGAGAAAGGAAAGAAGATAAAATGAAATTCCCTCCATTCCGCCTGTTTGAATACCCTAGACTCCGGATCCTTAATATCTTTTGCTCTTCCAAAAGAAAGAGATAGACTTCTTCCCAAACTTGATCTCCTTTACCTTCCGTAAAGCCCATACATCGTGGTATCCAACATTTGCAATTGAATCAGAAATAAATGATAAATTTGAAATGAATTGTTGTGGTTATTTTGGTTTATAAATTTTGTGTTGCTTTGTGGTTGCTGCATAAATGGGAAAATAAAGTATAGGAATTAGTTCAAGAATAAAAACCGCTGAGATGTAATGAGAGATGAATTGAATGAAGCGCTAGATTAGGAATAAGTCGAATGTAGAAATAAGGGCCAATGAATACGCTTTTGATTGAAACATAAAGTGCAAAGTGACTTAAGTCTAATCGGGATAAGTCCGTAATAGAGGGAAGGTAATGCCAATAGAAGGAACAAGGGTTATTTTGAGCTCAGGTACGAACAATAAGTCAAGGAACCTGCTTAAACTGCTCAATCCAAATTCTAGAATTGTTAGATTATTGATTGAGGCGGGTGAGATACACTGACAAGAGATGATACAAAGCATTCTGGATAGTTTGAGCCATTTCTAGCCATCCCTATTCATATGCTGATGCATACACCTTAGTTCCGTAAATTGAGCTAATAAGCTTATTTTTCAAAAATAAACCAATAGAAACCCCAAACCCATCCTAAGAAATCAATCCACAAGAAAAAACCTATGAATACCTGTGGAGTTCAAGGGAGGAAGAAAGAAATGAAGTTTAAGGAGTATAGGTTTTTGAGGAACCTGGAAGGAGGAAAAAAAAAAAAAAGAAAAAAAAAGAAATAAGGGAAATGAAAGAAAAGGCAAAAGAGCGTAAAATGCAATAGAAAATAAAGCTTATAGGATAGGCTTACCACGGCTCTCTGAACAATTAAGTTTCTAGGTGTTTGCAACACCTAGTACCTTAATGCTATCTGAAAGGAGCTACTAACCTAAAGTTCGCTAAGAGTGTTAGAAAGCCTAAAAGTTAAAACATTGCACTATCCCCGATCAGGACAAACAAAGGAAATTTCCCCAGTTGAATTACAAGTGAGAAATAGGGGGCATACAGTTCTGAATTGAAGAAATCAAAGAAATGTCCCAAACATGAAGTTTAGGGGAGTTTATTAGAGAAACTACAAGAAAGAAAGGGCGTAAGAGGAGAGAAAAGGTTCTGCACTTCACTCAAAATTCCTTCCATCCTACCCAGACACCCAGTTTCCAATAATATAAGCCCAAAAGACCTCGATTGATCTTACAACAAACCACCTACATTATAGAGATCAATATGAAAAACAAACCTATGGAATTTGGAAATATGGAAACAATCAAACCGTGAGATACCTTAGGAGCTAAGTGACTCGCATTTAAGAGATGAGAAAGGAAAATAATCTATTATTCAACAGGATCTAATGATTATGTGGTTTGTAAAACAATTTCAACAGTTTGGTTTTGTATACTATAAAGATTAAAAACTAACCTTGAACTGACTTTGTGCTAGATACGTAAAACAATGCATTCTTGTGGAGCTTCAACTAAAATTGGATCGCTACTTACAAGATAGAACAGGGTCGTCCTTTTGTTCGAGACAAACAATTTCTTTTCTTTCCTTGCTTGAGGAAGCAAAACTTTAAGTTTGGGGGAGTTTGATGAGCTTAAAAGTCATCTATTTTTAATCCATTTTTTCTGTTTGATTTCATCCGAAAGGAATAACATATGACTATGAAGAAACTCACCAATTTGTTATTAGTGGTGGAGTGTGAAAGAAAGAAGAAAAGTAAAGAGAAAATGCAAAGAATCGTGAGATAAAAATACGAAAAACAGCGTACGTAATGAAAGCATGGAAAATTAATGCTGCGCTTTGGCCGTATTGTCCAAATATGCGTGCTACGGCTACGAGGAAAATTAAGAAATCTGGCGGGCTGTCGAAGGTGTATTACAATGTAGCAACCAAGACTAACTGAACGAAGAATGATGTCGCGACAACATCGCGATGTCGAGACGAAGATCGGCGTCACGGCTGGCGATGGAGGTCGTGATAAGAGAAGCACCTTTGACGCTATGACAAGCCAGCAGAAATCGATGTGATTAGTTATAGTCGCGACAGACCGACGCCGCGACACCGTGCGCAAATCTCGCCGAGCCGCGGCGGCACCTGAGGCGCGATAAGAGATCGAGGTCGCGATATGAGACTTTCTCGCTGAGTCGCAATTCCAAAGGATGTCGCGATAGCGGATTGATGTCGCTTACATCGTGAACCATCGGATTAAGGTTGTAGAGACTCTGCCGGATGTCGCGCGATAAGAGATTGATGTCGCGCGACATAAGAAGATACCGCTCACGCTAGCGCTCCTAAATTTCCGATGTCGCTGATAAAGGGATTGATGTCGACATCGAAACCATCAGTTTAGTGTCAGAGAGCCGATGTCATAAGAGATCGATGTCGCGGCATAAGAAGCGACACAAGTTCAAGGTCGCAGATCAGCCGAGGCCACGCCACTAGAACGACCAAATCGTGCTGCGCAGCCATAAAGTGATGTCGATCAAGAGATTGATGTCGAGATCAAATCATCGCGCGGTTATCGCGAAGACATGAGTCGGATGTCACGAGTAAGAGATCATGTCGCTGACATCGTGGAACAAATGCTTAAAACCCGTAGCCATAGAGTGATGTCGCGATAAAGATTGATGTCGCTGGCATCGTAAAACCATCATTTAAAGGTTGCAGAGCAAGGTTGATGTCGTGATTTATTGATTCCTTGTCGTGACATAAGGTGCTGCAAGAAACAAAGAAGGAATATTATGACTTACCGATAATGCCGCAGTGCCAAATAACTGATGTCGCCAAGGGGCTTTGAGGTCGCGACCGAACAAGCATGGGCTACCCATTGGGAAATCCACAAAGACTGCAGATTGGAATTAGGCCCAAACTCGTGAACTCATAACAATAAGTCATACCAACGTAAAGCGTACCGCGCACTGAAAGAGAGATCCGGTTGCCGATACCTCGTATTTTCTTATTTTCTTTCTTTTCTTTTCTTTTCTTCTTTTGTTTTCGATTTTTCTTCCATTTTATTTTTAGATTAGATTAGTGTGTATTTCGTTTCTAATTTGATTCAATGTTAGTCGTGAAGGGATCGAAATAATGCGATGTTTATTTCTTAAAATTAACGTCTGTCATGTTGAATTCCAGATAAATTTTTGGGATTTAACACCCAGCTTCGATTTTATGCTAAGGGTTTCTTGATCAGAAGCCATCAGATGGTATAATCAAGAATTTAGAAACCCAACATTGAATTGACGTTATTGTTTAAATAATCTTTCCTAAGATTTCATTCATAATACCGAACTTCGCATGTTAAATCGACTTGCCAGGTTTTGCGTGTTCTGAATTGATCCCTAATTCGGGCCTCTTCTTTGTACCCATAACGAGGTTGTTTTATCATCAGAGGCTTCCTCTGGTGACACAGAGAAGGCATTCCCAGAGTAAGAAACAATTTCTAGTTGTGATTCTTTAACCCGATATTGCCGATCTAATGCGCTCCGTGTATACTTGCAGAATCACATCCGCTGTAACCGAATGAGCTGAGTGAGGTTATAAATCTAAGTAGATGTAGAGTTCCCAATTCAATAGTACTCCATCCCGTGTTAGCAAGGATTTAATCAAGGAAAGAGTGTTATTCTAATTTCGAGGCGAGGAACCAAAAGATAGTGCAACTCAAGCAATGACTCACTAAGGAGCTCAGTCTCGCAGCCCATGTTGTGGGTGGTAGCATTGAGAAAGAAAATACCTAACAAGGCAACTAGTTTTAAAAGTAGTTATTTCAACTCCTGTTCTGAGAGAAACAAGCATAGGAGAGATGAACTGTGTATGGAGAGATCCAAACACACTTTATTAATCCTTGACTAGTTTAAAGATCAGAGTCTTAAACCAAAGATGCAAAGACAGTCGTAGGAATTGATTCTTCACAATAGCTGATTATTCAATGTTTTTTGTAGATAACTGTTAAATCTAAATTTGTTATTTTAATATTTCAATATTCAATTCATTTATTTGCTCATCCATTATTCTTTTACATCATTCATTTCAAGCTTTCAAAGCAAAATTCACTATCAGATATCTACATTCAAATAGTATGGAGCTTTTAAGAAGTTGTGGTAGTTGATTGAAAAATTCTTGAGATCTCAGATCGATATTCGAACTTAAATCCATTTTATTACTTGTTTACCCGTGCACTCATAAAGATAATCGGATCAAAAAACTCACAATGAAATGGTTTATTCTTATAAAAATATCTTTTAACTGCGATACTTTAAGAAACTCGCTAATCGCAAGTTTAATGATTTATTTACTGAGGATTGTGACAATAGTCCTGGGCAATAAGTCTCAAATTTGAATAGGTGTTTTGATCCATAACAAATTAAGACGAGTCTTAACGAAATTTTGGCGGTATTGTTAACGGATTAGATAATAGTCCTTAGTAATAACGCTGGCAAATTTGTATATATGTGTTTTGGTCCGTCAAGTTTTATGAAGCCACATACAACTAGTATCCACTTCTTGCATATATGAGCGCTATTTGACCAAATGTATGATCTTTATACTCTAAGATCGACCTAAGGTCGTGCTAGCATCACCGAGGGTCCCAAGAATGATGTTTTAAGACCGCTTTAAGGATCTAATAGATAATAATACTACGAGTTCCTGGGTTGATGCCATCTGATTGACTGATGCCCCACTGCCATATGATTTGACAGGAATGTATTCAGTCCGATGGATAATTTTGCGATCAGATTCATCGATGACATTCTACTGTCCCAGTGGGCCAGAGAACATGCAGAGCATCTCGAATGACAAGAGATTCTTCAGAGTGCCGCTTATGGCTAAGTTTAGTAAGTGCCAATTGGTTAGACAGTAGCTTTTGGCCAAGGTGCCATGTTGGTAGAAGGTGTTAGTGTGGATCCTCGGCATCGTTTGTGTGAAACCGAAGTCGTCACCTAATACATGTTGTTATGGTCCAGTTTGCCGGATCGGGTAGGTTATTATAAGAAATTTGTTGAGGATTTCAAAGATAGCAACCTCCCGCTGACCAATCATTGGTGCTGATAAGAAATTGAAAAAAATGACACCGTAGTTATGTTTTATGAGCCGAGGTATAGATTGCTCAGGGCAATGATGCCCCGCATGCGGTTGGGGCGTGTTTTTGGATAGGGTGGTAAAGGATAGCCATGCTTCCTCGCCGGTTAAAGAAGCATGAGCATAACCACCGGATCATGATCTAGAACCAGCGTAGTGGCTTCGCCTAAAGATCGGAGACATTATCTATACTTGGCAGCCTCGCCGACATGCACTAATCATAAGATCAATATGTTCACTCAGCATTTAACCCGAGGTAGCCGGTGGTTGGAGCTGATTACATTTCATGATTGTACAAGAGCGGCCATCCAGGAAGGCCAATGGTTTATGCCTTAAGCCGAAAGAACCTGAGGGTCTTATGTTTATCTGGGCGACCGTGATATGTCCCATTTGGCCATAGAGTTGAGACTGGGGAGTTCAATCAGGTGTAGCTAATACGTTGACACCGTTGTCATCCTTTTATGTTCGTCCTCTTGTGGATCAGATCATAGTTAGAAGGTGTTTCGTAGATGATTGCTGGAGGGCGTGAGATTGAGGAGTGTAGGAAACTAGGAGTTCCGCATCGTAGACGATGGCGAATAGCTTAGAGGATTTGAATGTGCGCACTGAAACAGGTGAACTGGGGTACAAATTATGGTAGGCTCACTCAAGATACGCCATGCACCCCGGTAGCACCAAAATGTATTATACTATAAGGGAGCATTATTGGTGGAAGGGCATGAAGAAGGAAATCGCGAATTTGTGGCATCTGATGCCTAACCTCGTCAAGAGAAGGCAGAGCACTAGAAGCCCGAGGAAAGACATGTTCTCCGATTCCCCGCATGAAGGGATAAGATTACCATGGATTTTGTTACCGAGCTTCTAAGAACTCAAAGACAACACGATGCCATATGGGTGATAGTGGATAGACTAACGAAGTCCACGCATTTTCTCCCATTTAGTAATGATGACCCGTTGGACAAGTTGGCCCAATTATATGTGGAGGAGATAGTTAGATTACATGGTGTTCCTATATCGATAGTCTCGGACTAAGATTCCAGATTCACATCCAGATTTTGGTCCTGTTTATAGGATTCCACATGGAGACTCGGGACAAAATTCTAGTAATACCTTTCATCCCCGACTGACGGTCAATGAGAGAACTAGTCAAAAGCTAGAGAGGATATGAGCAGCGTGATGTAGCGCCATGGGAAGCCGATGCACACTGGTCTCCGATGGAGTTCGCCACAACAACAGCTATCAATCCAAAGATAGGGATGGCTCCATTTGAAGCATTATATGGTCGGAAGTGGTTAATCAAAGAAAGATAATCGATGAAGTAGGGAGAGGGAGATTGATAGGCCGGGTGAGTTAGTACATGCACTCAAATAAGATCCGGTATCGTCTCGAGATGCATCAAGACAACCAAGGATACAAAAAGTTGCCGGACAAACACCGAGGGATCTATAGTTTGCTGCGCTTACAGAGTCTTCCTCAAAGTTTTCCTTGAAAGGTGTCCTCTTGATTGAAGTGTTTGAGTCCAAAATAATACAGGGGTCATATGGATTATTGCCGAAAGGGGGACCAATAGTACATGTGATCACCTCCTCCGTAGTCGCTTCAAAGTTCATAAGCCTATGTATCCATGCTCCGCAAGTACATTCTAGATCCCTCCAAATACCCTAGAGAGATCAGCTAGTGGAACTAAAGGATAATTTGACTCAAGGAGCGCCAATGCGTATAGTAGATCACAGAGAGAAAGCGCATTTTGCTAATAAGGTCATTCCTTTAGTCAAAGTTTTACTGGGAATCGCTGGATTAAGGAGGCTATGACAAAGGTTCTGATGAGTCAACATCCTCAATTGTTTTCAGATTAAGGTATCCTCTTTATGTTAGTTTCCTTGTTCATTTCGAGGACTCCATCAAAAGTTTTTGTGAGGAGAGGTGATTCGTAACGCCCCGCTCCAAGAATGTACAAGACGCGGTAACCATGTGGCTGTGCCATATGTGCACCAAGGGATTCCTTAATTATTTGAGTGCCATAGTAGTATGTTTGAAAGTTGTTTTTAAGGATGAAATTGTAAAGTTTTCAAAGCATTGTGACACTTTTTCAATTAAGGAAAGTGGAGGGGTGAAAGTACAAATTATGGAATTTCAAAAGATATTAATAATACATAAATTTTTAATGGTTCGCAGTTTGTGAAAATTCTTAGATCTCTGGATGACAAACGACTGCGTTTTGGGCCGACTACGAAATGTATCACCGTAAAATTTCTGCTGAATTTTGAGAGACAATGGTGATGACTCTTCGGGTGATAAGTCCCCAGTGACTTCAAGGACGAGATTTTTACGAAAATCTCGGAAGTCGTGAAATGACTTGATCTAAGTTCAGTTACAACAAATTGAACTGAAAGGAAATAAATTTTTTCAGGGCAGAATTGGACTCGAATGAGGTAATATGAACCATTTATTCAAATAATAATAATAATAATAATAATAATAATAATAATAATAATAATAAAAGGATAAAATCAATTTGGACGGACAAGAGCGCGTTATGTGTAGAAAGAAATATTTTTATTTTCTTCACTTCTAAGATCTATGGAAATCGGATCGTAGGTTTTTGTCGGAGCAAAAGACAAAGTTGGTCTACACGACGAGAGCTACGCGTAGGTACAAAAAGCTTTGCAATTCGTCAAACTCCAAGAGATAGGGAATTTTCCTACTTGAGTTATTTTTAGCCTAACTGTTATGTAATGGCTTGAAATTTTCTTAGAGGCCGTGAACGATCGTAAACTTCAATCGAAATTTTTTTGGATTGAGTTTAGGAATTTTTAGGAATTTTCAGACTATAATGAAATTGTACGAATTTCTGACTATTTTTGACAGTCTGTGTTGAAATTTCAAGATTTTATTCGGATAGTTTGGACATAATTTTTAGAAATATTTTTGGGTGTTTTTAGACTCTATGGAAAGTCCCTTGAGTCTAAAATCTAACCATATGTCTGTTAATAGCATTTGGTACCAACATAATTTCTGAAAAAACTTAATTATAGCACCAAGTGTGTGAATTGCTTGGTCGTGGCCGACTGCGGTGTGGTCTAATACTACATCAAAATAACATAGGTCATGGAAAAAGTTGCAAAACGGATAGTTTTTGCGGGCATCATGTGTAGGGCATTTAATTTCACCAAATTAATGATGTCCTTATCGAATGTGACTAGCACGTAAAGTTTTGTTAGAATCGAAGTTCGTTTCGATATAGTCGCTTCGGAAGCCCTTTGTATGTTTTATGGTTAAAACATTGAATTGAGGTCATTTTTGTAATTTTTATGGATTGTGTAGGCAATTGGAGTATACGACCATAATCTAGCATGCTTGACAAGAATTGGAAGAAATTAGTTGAGAAAAAGGTGAGTACTCGAAATCGTTTTCGAAAACGAAAGTGTTTAATTTACAAGATTGTAAACGTTCTTTGAAAATATAATGTAATTAGTAAAGCATTGTTTTTACTCTCCCACTTGTTATACTCAAGAGAAAATTTCGATTTCGGGCATTTAAGAAACGCTTGGCCCGGGTTTAGCAAAACCTGTGATGGCACAAATTTCAGCTTTCCGGGGTCAAATGTATCTCAAATTGTGCATGGCAAAGTTATGGGACATTATGACTAACTATTTTGCCTCCTCGGTCGGCAATTGGGTTAGATAGTATATATTTATATAGTAAGTCGCCCCGTATTATTTAGTGTATATGATAGTTAGTACATAACATGGTGACGTAGGTGTTGGTTCTGTCCCATCACCGACATTTTGGTTTCGGAGGTTCCATTATGCTTATAGATCCCGCCATGTTCACTCCCCGCCATGTTCAACAAACATTAGACGGCACTGGCGGTTCACTACCGCTGTTAGGTTCGAGGTTCGCTGGGCATCACGTCTAGTATTTAAATGGCCACGCTAAGCGGTATTTGATTTACAAGATAAACATCTGCATATTAACCATCACCGAAACAATTTTCAATAGCGTAAATAGTTTTCTAAATGGTTTCACAGCAAAACTCGGGCCATCATAAACGCTTTACAACCATTTAAGGGCCGCATTTTCATATAGGGAGGTACATACAAATGCACAACAACATTTAGAACTATAGTACCTAACAGCCCGCTTGGCCTACGCTTCTCGCTTTTAAATACCTTCCGTGTAGACGCCGGCCAAAAGACCTTTCCGCAGATCCCCTGCATCTCTAGACGTGGTTGTATTTTATATATAAGATAATGTGTAACAAACTTAGTAAAAGTTAAATGTGACATTTTTGTATATGTAAATATCTTGTAAAATATGCATGCATGGTTTCGAAAAGTTATATGAATTTAGTGCTGGATTGATTCTATCTATATTTTGATGAGGACCACAAAGATCCTTATGGTTATGTAGTTGGATTTTTTTGAAAATATTGGGAGTGTATTTTTTATACAAAGATTTCAGATTGCTTGACCACCTGTGGTAAATTGCTATAGTCGGTTTGACATTCGTTAAATCTAAAGTTGTGATTTTGATTAAAAGTGAAAAATTTTTATAACCCACGTTCTCCAAAGATAGTTTTCGGCAACTTTAACGTTTAGCTTCATGGTACCTCATGTCAATCGAAAGAAGCCACGGGAGGTTACTGAGGAGTTGCTGGTAGATTCCCTGTCAATAGGAAGAGAGTCTGTCAAATGGAGTGGTATGCATTCAACAGAGTTGAGGAAGGAACCAAGTCCAAGCCGTAATAAGTCCAGATCCTTGAGTTATCCCCTTCAATAGCTAGTTACAAATTCGAACCTGTCAATCTGAACCATCCCTCTAGGCAAGATAGAAGAAGGAAATGAGCAAACCAATTGTTTCTTCCCTTTTCCTTCTTTGTAACCTAATATCTCATACTTGGAAAATTTAATGAAAATTCTTTTGCAAAAATTGGTGTTCACTCTCATTTTGCATTTCTTATGTGGTTATTGTCTATCTTCTTTCATTTGTGTTAAATAATTAGAAATTGATGACCTTCAATGAATTGCTTTGCTGAATAATAGAGAAACCAGTTGTCTTTGTTTGAATTCCTTAATGGCTGTGAATTGTTTGGTAGAATTTGATTGATAATGAAATTGAATTGTTGCTATGTTGAATTTCTCTGAATTGAATGATTTGATTTAAATAAGTTGTTAACTTGTAAAATAGCATAACAACATGTCCAGGAACCAAACAAGAATGTGATAGATGAATTGGGGTAGGATGAATTGAACTAAAAAGAGGAAAGTTGTAAGAATATTAATGAATGTGTTGAACTTCAAGAATAAGGAAGATTGCAACAAATTGATGGAACAAAGAAAACCTCTAATTTTGTTTTGTAAACTGTTTAGTTATTATGAATCATGATCAACACTGCACATGGTCAAAAGTATCTTTGAAACAAATTGTGCTAAGATTAAGGACATCTTCTGGGATCCATCACAGTTAAATCTCCAAATGTCTTAGAACTTGTTAGATTATTAGTCAAGGTGAAATCCTTAGCAATATCACTAACAAGAAATGATATAGGCCATTCTTGGAAGTTTGAACCTTTCAAACCCTACCCTTATAATATGCATAAGCATACACATTGGTTCCTTATTTGAGCCAATAGTCAATTTCATCAGCAACCAAAGAATGATGTAGTCTTATCCTCCTTGAACATAATCCTATAAGAATAACCCTTTATTTGCTCATATTACATGACAAATACATCAATGATCGGGGAATATTATTTCAAATTACAAAGAAAGGAGAAGAAGGGTGGGAGAAAGGAAAATCAATTGAGATGGAGGGGAAAGACAAAGAATGTGAAGAAAGGGAGTTGTGAAAGAAAAGTATCAAGGTGGAATGACTTTGGTCTTGTAGCCTTCCTCCCTTGAACAATTAAGTTCTTAGGGGTGTTTCAACACCTAGTATCCTAATGCCCACAGGTATGGGAGTTACTGACCCAAAGTTTGTTAAGGGTGGAAGAAAGCTTAAATAGACAAAACATTGCACTATTCCATAAACCTTGATAGAAGTTGAAAAGTTGAAAAGTTGAAAAGCTTTTAAGATAAGGAGGAGAATTTACAGTTTGAATGAGGTCAAGAAAAATACCACAACAAAAAGTATGTAGAAAGATGCACCAAACCAAATGGAAGGTTAGAGAGTTGACATAAATGGAAAAAGTCAAGAATGCATATGAAGGCAAGTAAGTTAGGTTGTAAGTGAAATCTGGGTAAAAATTGAGCCTAAATTATCCAATTATCTACCCTATTACCCAAGGCGCACATTATAAGCCTAAAAGACCTAATTAATTATGAAGGTGGTATATGCTTACATTAGTGGAGATTATATGACAAACAAGCATATGGGACTTTAAAGAGTAAAGGAGAAGTTTGCTATCTGAGTATTATCCCAAAAAATTAACTAATCTGCCAAGGAAGAAAAGAAAAGTCACACACTCACAAATCAAGGTTGAGTAATTGAATTGTTTACACAATAGAAATTATTTGGCTATTTAGTGAACTTAAATAAAGACCTTCCTGATTCTAGATGGGAAACATATTTAGAAATAATTTTACAACTAACCTATGTTCCTGCAAAATTGTGGATTCAACAGAAAAATGTCCTTAAAAATAAGAGCTAAATTTTTTGAGGACAAGCAAAATTTTCGTTGTGACAAGAAAACTTTTAAGTTTAGGAATTTGATGAGTCCTAAACTCATCTATTTTTAATCCATTTTTATGGCATATTTTTAGAAGTTTATGATTCATTTTAATGCTAAATTATGGAATATTCACCAACTTTTTGTTTTACAGGTTATAAATGAAAAAATAGAAAATTCCAGATATAAAAGCAGAAAAATTGGCTAAGGAAAATACTTTGTCGCGACATAGTTTAAGAATGTTGTGACAAAATCTCAATAGAACCAGTAGAAGTTATGTCACAACAAGTATCAAGCTGAACTCAAGCCATAAACGAAGATTGTCGCGACATAGTTTTGGATAGACTAGCTGATTTCTGTCGCTATAATGGATTTTTATGTCACGACAAAGCTGGAGAAGTACATGAAGAAGAATGTTACGACATTCCTAACTCTGTCGTGACATTGATCAAGCAAATGGTAGTTGAATCTTGTCACAACATCTCACAAATTTGTTGCGACATAAAGAAATGAAGATATCATATGAACTCTGTCACGACAAAAGACAACTTTGTCACGACAGAAAATAGAAAAAAAATGTGACAAGTCATGACAATGCGCCTGCGACAAAGTTTTCCATGTTGCAATAGACATTTAACTCTACTACAAGACTACAAGGGGCATTTTATGTGTCACGACAAAAGAAAAACTGGTCAACACAATACACAAAGTCAACAATGAAAGCTAAGAAGACTTTATCGTGATAGAAAAGTTTTATACCGTGACAAACACAACATGAGGTTGAGGTGAACTCTGTCACGACAAAGACGACTATTGTCGATACATAAGTTGAGAAGAATTACAAGAAGAATGTTGCGACAGAGAAACTTATGTTGCGCCATAATAAAGAATTGAAGGCGGAAATCTCTGTCGCGACAAAAGAAGATTATGTCGCGACAATTAAAATTTGTTGAGTAAGAGATTTCTATCGTGGTAGAGAAGTTTATGTCACGAAAGAAAATGGAAGAGAAATGAGACCAACCAAGACAAGTTTTTCATGACAAATATTTCATTGTTGCAACAAACAGTTCAGCTAATGACAAAGATCAAGGAAGACTATGTCGCGACATCTATAGAAGACTGTCGCGACACATAGTTCAATTTTAGTAGTACAAGACAACAAGATTATGTCATGATAAACAAAAGGTCGATCACGACAACAGCAACATGCAACTTTGAGAAACTCTGTAGCGACAAAAGAAAAGAATGTCGCGACAAAGTTGAGGAGCTAGAGGTAAAAAATATTTGTTACGACAAAGAAATTTATGTCATGACATAATCAAGGCATAAAAAAAGAGAAACTCTATTGTGACATTATCAAAGTGTGTCACAATAGAATCTAAGAAGAAATCCCAAAATTATGCCGCGATAGAAAACTGCAAGCCACAACAAGAGATGGGAAACAAAGATGAAAACTATGTCACGACAGAATTTTCTATGTCACGACAAAGTGACCAATTGGGCTAGAATTTTTGGGGATCCACAAGTTATGCCTTGAAGTGTGGCCCATCATTTGAAAAATTATAAATAGAATCATCTAAGGCAATGTGCGGAGCTTCCGTAAAACTAGGAACTTTTGGGTAGCTAGACACTCTTTTGTATATTATTTTTCGTTTATTTTTCTTTTAGTTTATTTTATTTCTTTTCGTTAATTTTGTTTTTAGTTTAGCAATTTAGTTAGTTATTTTTAGGATTGAGCAGTGATCTAGTGTGAATTTTTGAGCTGAGTTCAATGTAAAATTTTCGGTTTTCATCACTGTTTGACTTAGATGGAACTTGGGTATTTTCTGGAGTTCATTTATTTTAGTTTTCTTAAAATTTCAATGAATTTTCCTAATCAGTTAGTCACTGTTATTTGTAATATATTTTTTGAATAACTGAGCTCCCTTTGGGATTGGGTCTATGTTGATTATTGATTTATGCTCAACTAGAAAGAACATCACAGTTAGAAATCTGGAATTTATTAAATTGGTTTTGTTCTTGAAGTTACTTGTTCAAAATATTAGTATCGCAGCCCCGTAAAAGGATCAGACTTTGCTCTGATTTCTAGGAAGCCCTCTGAGTGACACAGAGATGGAGATTCCTAAGAGTATAGAGCAGTTACTTGAGGGTATGTTAGACTAATATTATTGAACTATTGAACTTTGAAAGATCACTTTGATAGATCACTAACTTACTCATGGTGTGAGGATCATTGGATGATGTATCAAATTAATTGATCAAAAGTTTCCCCTCAATCTGATGAGAAGATCTTGATCCCGTTTTAGCACATATCTAATCAAGGAGATAGAGAATCTTACTCAGATTGATGGACGGGTTATCAATTAGATTGAGAAGGCTTGCAAAATCTTGTCTATAGGGGCAAGAATTTACATCCCAAGATTTGAGGTAGCATCGAAAGGGAAAAATACCCCATATATGAGAAAGAGTTTCTCATTCTCAAGAAAAATCGGCTAGACCCATGTATTCTAAGGAAACATGTATCTCTTAACCAATGAAATGTATGGTTTATGGAGAAATCCAAACTATAGTACCTTGCATCTTTGACAAGTTCAGATTTCAAACTACTGGCTGGACTATGTTATAAAATGATGTAGAAATTTATAATTGTACCATGATCTTTTTCCCAGTGTTAACTCACCTGGTGAACTTTCCAATCCAATTATTTTGAATTCTTTATCCATAGTTCTAAAATTTTATATAGTTTTTATTTTTCCTTTAGTTTAAAATCAAATCACTTTAAACATTGAAGTTCAAATAGGAAATATCTTGTGTAGATGGGGTAATTGATTTTTTTAGATTTTTCCTCAATCCTCATGGGAACGATATCTGGACTAAAATCTACTTTTATTACTTGTATGACCTGTGCACTTGCAGTGATCTAGACCAAAATCAATTTTTAATGGATCCCTTTCACAAAAAGGGCTAAACACATATTTTTATTAAAATTTAGTCAAACAAGTTTATGGCATTCCAACTGGGGACTGAAAAGTCTTTGGATGGAATTGCTGATGACTTCATTAGATTTGGTCTATCAATAAAAATAAGTCAACTAGTTTTTTCCCACAAGAATAGTGATAGGATGGAGAGTCTGCATAGGTTACAAGAAGCTGAATACTGCCACAAGGAAAGATCACTATCCTTTGTCATTCATTGATCAGATGTTGGACATACTGGTAGAACATCCTCACTACTATTTTCTGGATGTATATTCAAGTTACAATCAAATAGCCATAGCACCTGAGGACCAAGAGAAGACCACATTCACATGTCCATATGGCACATATGCTTTTAGAAGGATGCCATTTTGATTGTGCAATGCACCTATTACTTTTTCAAAGATTTATGATGTCTATCTTCTCAAATTCAGTAGAAAAGGTTATGGAAATTTTTATGGACGATTTCTTTGTGTATGGGTTAAGTTTTGAAAGTTTCTTAGAGAATTGGGAATTGCACTTCAAATGTGCAAGGATAAGAACCTATCTTCCATTTTATGGTAACCGGGTTGCATTGTCCTAGGTCATGGGACTCGCAACCGACTGAAGTAGACCAAAGAAGTTTCTAATAAAAACTCTGATGCCACCAACTACAATGAAAGGTATCAATAGTTTTCTAGGGCATGCATGATTTTTCAAGAGATTCATCAAAGACTTCTCAAAAATTACAAGACCACTATCAAGACTGCTTGAGAATGATGAAAATTTTGATTTTGATGAAGCATGAAAGTCTGCATTTGATGAGATCAAGGCTAGATTGATCATAGCTCCCATCATGGATACACCATATTGGAGCAAAGAATTTGAAATTATGTGTGATTCCAATGACTATGCAATGGGAGCAGTTATGGGACAAAGAAGAGAAAATATTTTTAGGGCCATTTATTATACCAGTAGAACCTTCAATGAGGCTCAAGAAAACTACTCCACCACATAGAAAGAAATGCTGAAAATGGTCTTTTCTTGTGAGAAGTTTAGGCCATAAATATTAGGATCTCATGTCATCATATACACAGATCATACAACAAGAAAATATCTAATGGAAAAGAAGGATGCCAAGCCTAGACTCATCAGATGGGTGCTATTGCTGCCAGAATTTCACATCGAGATCAAATACAAGAAAGGTAGTGATAATGTAATAGTTGATCACTAATCCATAATAGAGAAGCCTACTAAAGAAGAAAAAAGAACTCAAATTTAAGAGAACTTTCCAGATGAGAAGGCTCTGTGTGACAATTCAAGTAACTCGCATGTCGATCTAGTGAATTATTTGGCTGCCGTGGTATTGTGACATCGTAATCTAACTCTACTGAATGTAATAGGAAGTTGAGGACATATGCTATAACACCCAGGAACTTGTATAGGTATAAGTTAGGGAAAATAATAATGACAGGAATTTGTATAGGTATAAGTTACGGAAAATAATAATGACAAGAATTTTTATAGGCATATATTATGAAAATAATAATGGTAATTCAATTAGTAATTAATTAATTATTTTAATGAAAAGACGTTACGAAAATAATAATGGTAATAATTAATTAATTACTTTAATGAAAGGACGAGCACATGGTACCAATTAGTAATTAATTAATTAAATTAAGGAAAGAGGGGTAAAAGGTAATTTTCCTAATATATACCTCTAGTATATTGGAGTAAAGAAGGAAACTCTTTTATTCTTCTTCTTTGAGTTTCTCCGACTGCAGAATCTCCGCAGGACGACGACATTTGGATCTAGGGTTTGTGTTGAACAAATTTCTCTAGGTAAGATATTCCTCATTTTATTTTTCTAGATTTCTTTGATGAAGATTCTTTAATTTTCTTTCAATTTAGATGAACCCTGAAAAAGTCAGATTTAGATTTCACTTTCGTTCTTTAGAAATAGAATAAAATAAGTATTGGAGGAAAGGGGTTGAATTGATAAATGAAGTTGTTGTTTGGATGGTCAATTAGGGTCGCTTTTGGAATGAATTAATTGTTCTAATGTGTATGCTAGGTTGCAAATTGCATTTTTGAATTTATAAAATGTGACCTTAAGAGGTATGAATTAAGTCTGGTATGTTTAAATTTGGGAAATGTATTTAGAATGAAATTGAGGTGGTAATTAGTGGAATTAAGGGTTGAATCGATTGAATGTGAATTTTTGTTTGAAGGTCGACTTGGACAGAATCATAGGAGGAACTAATGGACGAATTTTAGGGCCAATTTGACATCATTGGAAAGATATGGATGTTAGTGAAATTTTGCCACAGGTTTCAGGTCTTTTCGACGTCGGTAAAGAAAGATATAGGCAAAATACTAACTGATGCGCAATCTGCCAAAAACGAGTTTAGTGATTAAACATTAGATATAAGAAATTAGTTGTGAAATTGAATATTAAAATTTTAATTTCGGGTATTTAGATGTTAAAAGGCAAAATGTTGAAGGTAAGGAAAGTAAAAAGGGGATTTAAAAAAAAAAAAAATTTAAAAAGCTCAAGTTAGGCGATTAAATAGAAACGGGTAAACGGCCTAATTGAGTGGTGAATAACAAGGTATGGCTCGTTATGATTTTGACGTTATCTTTATATTTCTTTTCTTGCATGAATATTGGTATAGCAAACGAAGTTGGGGAAGGCTCACACGTTCAGGGTGAATAGCCTAGCTGAGCCTTGACTAATAGGGAGGTGAGTAAATTTCCATAAATACCCAGACTTGCACCTTCGAAATGTATAGCGTGCTTTATTGTTTGACTTGATCGTAGTATTTGACAATGATTGGGGCGACCCTTTATTCTTGAAAGATTCATTGAATTCGTGAATTCTGTCATATGCCACAAGTCACGCAGGTCTTGATGAATACATTCATACGAGCACGGCCGCCTAACTCTTCTTGTATTTGGTGTTATCTCTCTGTTGCATAGTCGAAAGTACGGCCGTAAATTATAATCTCAAAATTGTTAATGTTATTAGATGGTATGAATCACGTAAAGCCCAACTGATGGGAGTGTCATCAGGCTTTATATGGTATCCTCTCGTGCGGGCAAAGCCGCTCTCTTAGAGAGGTGGTAAATCCTAGCGAGGAACCCGCCCGTTTACGGATCTTTGGTTGGAATGTACCGATTCCAAGATAAAGGTAAAAGGAATGCCGATTCCGCGATAAAGGTAAAAAGGAAACGTACGGATTCCATTATAAAGGTAAAAGGAATGTACGGATTCCTCGAATGGCATACTATATTTCGTGTTTCAAACCTCTAAATCTCTTTGATATTAAGGTTCATATTGCCGCTTATTTGCTGCATAACCTATGTACGGTGATTGATTGATTGAGTATAAATCATCCTCGTGAGCTGGTCTTGAGTAATTTGGGGCCTCACAAGTATGGTGATATATTTACTCATAGAGTTATCTCACCCCGTTGATTTCCTCCTTCGTAGACAGAGAAAGTGAGAACTTACATTCGACCACTTGATTCTATTTGAAACATGTAATGATTATTATTTGTTTATTTGGTGAATGAAAGTCTAAGTTTTGTATAAGCTCCATGGTGAATTAACTTGCTATTGGGTTAATTATTTGGTTAAATCGATAATTTTCAATAGTTGAGTTGGATAAATTTTTTTGCTTGATGAAACCTTATTGATATTTTTGATGAGACCGTTGAGGTCGTTTTTGCTAGTGGATGACCACGAAGGTCTATTTGTTATGTTATTTGAGATAATATCATGATATGAGATTTTGAGTTAATTATTAGTAGCTTTTAGATTGATATTGCGTAATACCAGATTCCGCCATTTGTTATAGAAACGCATAGGTTCGGCCGAATTTTCTAGAGAAATTGTGGGACTTAGGCTTATACGTTTTGGTGGCCTTAAGCCTACCCATTCCCTAGCGCCGGTCACAACCTATAAAGTGGGATGCATGCAAAGCTGGTATCGTAGCTAGGCGTTTTGTAAAAGAACTGGGGCTGTTATTGGGTAAATGATAAATGTGACACCGCTTGGAGCATAGATATCCAAATTGTCTTTGTATGTCATCATAGTATAGTTAACGCAGATTCAAGGATGAAAAAGTTTAAGTAATCTTGATATGTATTGTGAATCTAAGATCATTTGTTTTCTTGGTTGTCATAATGCCACCAAGAAGACAACAAGGCGTAATTCCCGAGATGATCACTCCGCCATGGCTTAAGGGAGATCTAAGGATCCGATAGATGCTGGGATGCCGTATGTGGAGTCTGTGCATCAAGAACGGACTGAGATGGAGATAAATTCACTCCCTAGATCGAGGTAGAGAGTACAGAATGAGGCTGAGAATGTTCCACCACCGCCTCCATTTGATATGGATGATTTGAGATTTTTGAGGCAAGAAATACAGGAGTTAAGGGCAGAGAATAGAGTCCTTAGGCGGGAAGTAGATCATGCTCAGATGCTAGAGTAATTGAGCTGGTAGGAATGAAGATGAAGAATAATGCATGGGATTGGTTCCAGAGACACATTGAGGATCAGTTATATGGAGGGAACCCTCCCACTTGGGAGGTGTTTAGAGAGGCTGTTATGGATGAGTTTATATCCCCAGCAGAGAGACAAAACAGGGCTTATCAGTTTAAGAAGCTAAAACAGACTTATCAGATGAGTGTATTTGAGTATGCTAAAGAGTTCACTCGTCTGAGTAAGTATGCTCCCAGACTGGTACCTGATGAAGCAGCTCGTGTTGATAGATTCCGAGCTGGAATGATACCACCTCTTTACAATGCACTATTGTCTGGAGATTTTCCCACATTGACAAAGATTGTTGATAGAGCTAAATTGTGGGAGACTACTGAGAGGGATAGAAAGAGGAAAATGAGGAGGGCCGTAGTAGTAAAGGAAAAGAGTGAAGGAGCCGCTTGTTCGCACTCGCTGCAATCAACACTTTAAAGAACACAAGGTTCTCCAGCAAACCCGTGTGTAAAGTTTGGTGAAAAGCAAGACGCGGTCAATGTAGATATTCTCCATAGTTTGCTGCCGCTGTGGGCAAGTTGCGGCATATATCCGTGAACCCGCCCTCGTAAGGGTGAAGCACAGCCTGCACCCAAGCAGACCCTTCGTACCTCACAAGATGTGGCAGACCCGTCGGGAGAGGTGGTAGAGGAGAGCACAGTGACGCTCCCCCATCAGCACAGCACAGCCCCGCACCCGCCTGGTGGCGCCAAGGTAGAGTTTTTGCAGTTAACCAACAGGAGGCCTAGACTACCAACACTGCTGTGATAGGTATATCCTGGATTTAACATATTTCTTGGGTAAGAAAAATTTTAAATGCTTTTAATTTATTCATAGGTATAATACATGTACAAAACGAACAAGCCAAAGTGTTATTTGATCCGGGAGCCACTCACTCATTTGTATTCCCATATTATGCTAAGAAATTGAACAAGGGTAAAATGATAATGGAAAATCCCTTAGCTATTAGCACACCACTTAGAGAAATAGTTGAGGTGAACTATATGTATAGATCATGAGATAAATGATAAAGCATGTTGCGACATGCTGACGGATTGAATTGCCTATACTAGAGTTTGATGTTATCTTAGGTATGGAATGGTTGTCAGCTAACTATGCAACCATGGATTTTATGATAGGGTTACCAAGAACCTTAGTTGATGACAATGTTTCATTATGATGGTTTGTTTATGGACAAAGTTTCAATTTTTATCGTACTGTTTCTCGATATTAAGGAGATTTACAATGCATTAAATATTTGATTCTATGGTATGTGGCCAAGAATTTTAGTTTTATTTTTAGATTGTGACTTCACAAAAAAATAAAATCTGAAAGTACTAAGTTAGTATTGATAGTAGATTTCATACTTGTACTCAATGACCAATTGAGGAAAGTAATCAAGTTTGGAAGACATTTAGTTAGAGATTTATTTGCTTTAGACTTGGAAAGTAATCAGAATGACTTCTTACCTTTGGTTAAATTTTCTGTAGAATAGTTTTAAGGTAGCAAATGCAGGATTATATATTCAGAAAGGTTTATGGTAGAAGTTTATGATCTCCTAGTGTTATGAGGATCATATCGAGAAAAAAATTAACATATGAACTTGTGTAATTGATCAATAAAGGATAATCCAGGACATGAAAGAGAATTAGGAAGGAAAACTAAGGTACACACAAGGTTATGTTGATAACCCTAAGCAATATTTGGGTATTTGAATTTGGTGATTATGTTATTTTAAAGTTCCCATTGAGTTAAATTAAGATATTTGGAAGTTAAAATCTGTTGGAGAAAAGGAAAATTCCAGCCTCTCGATTTGTGGGCTTGTTTGAAAGTTATTAGAGAGTAGGGTACTTTATGATAAAGTAGCTCTTGCCCCCAGCCCGTCTAAGATTCATAATTTGTTTTATGTTTCGACCTTGGAGGAAATATGTTTCTATGCTTCTGTGAAGTTGGAGCTCATTTAGATTTTTGAGGACTTGGCCTATGAAGAGGTGTCCGTCAAATTGTGGATGCGATGAATACTCCCACGACGTCGTGTCAAGCTGCAAAAGTCCAATAGAACAATCATAGTATCCAAGAGGCCACTGGGAGTAGAAGAAGAGATGAGAGAAAGCATCCTCAATTATTTCAAGACTTTGGTGAGTCAAGTTGAGGACTAAACGTTTATGCGAGGGGAGAATGTGTTAATAATTCCGAACTTGTATAGGTATAAGTTAGGAAAATAATAATGACGTGAATTAGAGTAGGTATAAGTTAATAATAAAAATAATAATGACAAATAATTTTTATAGGCATATATTATGAAAATAATAATGGTAATTCAATTAGTAATTAATTAATTACTACCAGCAGACGTTAATAAAATAATAATGGTAATAATTAATAATTAGCTTCAATGAAAGGACGATAATAATGGTAATTTAATTAGTAGTAATTAATTAATTAAATGAAAGAGGGTAAAAGGTAATTTTCCTAATATATACCCTGTGTATAAATTGAGTAGATGAAATCCTTTCTATTCTTCTTGAAATACGGTAGAATCTGCAGACGTACCCGCTTCTGATCTGGTGGTTCGTTAACAAATTTCTAGGTAAGATATCTCCTCATTTTATTTCTTCAGATTTCCTTTGACGGAGATTCTTTAATTTTCTTTCAATTCTAGATGAACCCCGAAAAAAGTCAGATTTAGATTTCACTGCTCTTTAGAAATAGAATAAAATAAGTATTGGAGGAAAGGGTCGGAATTGATAAATGGTTGTTGCTCGATGGTCAATTAGGTCGTTTGGAAATGAATTAATTGTTCTAATGTGTGCTAGGTTGCAATTGCATTTGAATCTATAAAATGTGACCTAAGAGGTATGAATTAAGTTTGGTATGTTTAAAATTTGGGAAAATGTATTTAGAATGAAATTGAGGTAATTAGGTGACTTAAGGGTTGAATCAATTGAATGTGAATTTTTGTTGAAGGTCGACTTGACAGAATCATAGGAGAAACTAATGGACGAATTCTGAAATAATTTAACATCATTGGAAAGATATGGATGTTAGGAAATTTTGCTACGTGTTTCGTGTCTTTTTCGACGTCGGTAGAGAAAGATATGGCAAAATACTAATCGATGCGCACCGCCAAAACGAGTTTAGTGATTAAACATTAGATATAAGAAATTAGTTGTGAAATTGAATATTAAAATTTTAATTTCGTATTTAGATGTTAAAAGGCGTAATGAAGGTAAGAAAAGTAAAAAGGGATTTTAAAAAAACATTTAAAAGCTCAAGTTAGTCGACAAATAGAAACGGTAAACGACCTAATCAAGCGTGAAACAAGGCATGCCTGCTATGATTTTGACGTTATCTTTATATTTCTTTTTCTCGCATGAATATTGGTATAGAAAATCTTAAGTCGGGAAGGCTCACACATTCAGTGGTGAATAAATTTAGCCGAGCCCGGGACTAATAGGGAGGTGAGTAAATTTATATCACTGCATTTGCACTTCAAATATAATGCAGCTACTGTTTAATTTTGGATCGTAGTATTTGACAATGATTAAGACCCTTATTCTCGAGCATTCATTGAATTGAATTTGTCATATGCCACAAGTCACGTAATGATGAATATTCACGCCGAGCACGATCGCCAACTCTTCTTATTGTATTTGGTGTTATCTCTTGTTGCATGCTGAGTACCGTCAGCTATAACTTGTAAATCGTTAATGTCATTAGATGGTATGAATCACATAAAGCCTAACTGATGGGGAGTGTCATCAAAGCATGGTACATGGTATCCTCTCATATGGCAAAGCAAGTGCCTTCCTAGAGAGGTGGTGTAATCCTAGGCATAGAACCCTACCATTCATGATCTGTTGGAATGTACCTGATTCAAGATAAAGGTAAAAAGGAATGTAATGGATTCAAAGATAAAGGTAGTAATGGAAATGCAATTCTGATTCGTTATAAAGGTAAAAAAAGGAATGTACGCATTCGAATGGTAAACTATATTTCCGTGTTTCAAACTCTAAACTTTTGATATTGTTGTTCATATTGTCGCTATTTGTTGCATAACCTATGTACGGTGATTGATTGATTGAGCATAACCATCCTTGTGAGTCGGCTCAGTACCTAGCCTCACAAGTACGGTGATATTTTTACTCATGAGTTATCTCACCCCGTTGATTTCCTCCTTCGTGGTAGACAGAGAAAGGAGAATCCGGTGCATTTCTTGACCACTCTGATTCTATTTCCAAACATAAAATATCATTATTTCTGTTGGGATTGGCAGAATGAGAGTTCAAGTTTCCGTAAGGCTCCATGGTGAAATTTAACTTGTTATCTGGTTAATTATTCGTTAAATCGATAAATTTTGAATAGTCGAGTCGATAAATTTCTTGGTTGATGAAACCTTATTGATATTTTGATGAGACCGTTGAGGCTCTTTTGTTAGTGGATGACCACTTGAGGTCTATTTGTTATGTTATTTGAGATAATATCATGATAAGGAGATTTTGAGTTAATTATTAGTAGATTTTAGATTGATATTGCGAATAATGTGATCCATTTGTTATAGAAATGAATAGGTCTTGCCGAATTTTCGGTAGAAATTATGGGACTTAGGCTTGCTACGGGTTTTGGTGGCCTTAAGCCTACCCATTCCCTAGCGCCGGTCACAGCCTATAAAAGTGGGATGTGACATATGCCAAATTTTATATATGGGATGATCGAATGCTATTTTGAAAAGGAGTAGATCAAATTATCAAGAGATGTGTACTTGAGGCTGAGTAGGCTGGGATTTTAGACAAATGTCATGCATCACCATATGGAGGTCACTTTGTTGGAGATAGAACAACCTAGAAGATTCTTCAATCAAGATTCCCATCACAACATTATTCATAGACAAGCTCGAATGGGTCAAGTTATCAGATAGATGCTAGAGAATGGGCAATATAAATGTAAGATGAGATGCCTTTTGCAAGGAATCCATGGTGGTGCCATGTATGGGGCATAGACTTTGTCGGACCTTTCCTATCTTCATTTGAAAATCTATACATTCTCCTTTTTGTGGATTATGTATCCAAATGGGTTGAATCCATTGCTTGTCCTAGAAATGATGCTAACATAGTTGTAAGGTTTATTCAAAGGAACATACTGAGTAGATATGGTGCCCCAAGGACCATTATTAGTGATGAGGGAAGCCATTTTGCTAAAAATTAGTTTGGTAAAAATCTTGGAGTAGAGGCGGGAGAAGAAATGCTATGGGTTTGGGCTTATCAATTTAAATCAATGTGGCAAGCTGAGGTATCCAATAGGGAAATGATTTGTAGCTCGTAGGGTATTAATCAACAAAATTTATAACCTAATACCTCATACAAGTGTAGCATAGCTACTATAGTATAGTGGTTATAGAATCGTCCACAGAGATGGGTTTTCTTTGTGAAAATGACTGAAAATAAAGCTCATATTGCTGATTTCATTTTGGATATTTGGGTTGTGATAAAAAAAAAAGTGGATTTTAGAGAGAAAATTAAAATAAAAATAAAGAAAAAGTGAAATCGTGATAATATGTAAAGAAGAAATTCCTTTGAGTTCCGTGTCACTAGGTTTCGTGTTCCCATGAAAATGAGGGGTTTTCCCGGTCTTTTCCCTCTCGTTAGGAGGATAAATATAGTTATCTCCCAAGTCGGTTCTCGGGTTTAGCTATAATAACATACCCTAAATAAATATCCTTGAAAAATAGTATTTGCTTCCCATTAATGTTCTCAGATATTGAAGAACATCTCCTTGAATCACCTTCCAATGGTCCATAGATGCTAACTGACGAACATCACTAGTTATAGCAATAAGTATCCAATGAGCCCTGAGAGCTTACCAAATACTAACCATTCATGACCTCAGATAGAACCTAGATTTGAAGAAATAAAACATCACTTAATTAAGTTCTTAATAACCCATGAATGATAACTAACGAATGTCAATGGATCTAGAAATAAGCATCCATTGAACCCTAAAAGCTTATCAAGTATGGATCATTCAAGGTTACCCGAAGGGATTAACACTAATATTTGAAAAGAAACCATTAATGGTGGAAAATATCTCCGTTAAAACATGGAAAACCCCCACCTTTTCATCCAATACCTTCACCTAGTTTCCTTTACTCCAAGGAAATGAAGGGTTTAGCCACTTCTCCTTTTCTCAAAGGTTGTTTGGCTCACAAGAAAGGGAAGAGAGAAAATGAGAGAAAAACAGAAGCTTCTTGCATAAGCTTCCCAAAAATCTATTACTGAATAATGAACTAAATGTCCACAAAGTCTTCTCTGGGATGTTTTCATACCACCAAACCCATTATAAATTACCAAAATATACAAATCATAACATTATTACACAAGGATAAACTGGTAAGAATAATAATAATAATTATTATACAAAAAGTCAAAGTTTGTAGGAGTTTTCGCAGGGGCTGGGAAATTTCGTAACCCTTGCAAATTTCACAAGGCTACTACTGCATCTTTGCTACATCACTGCTTCTGCTTTCTTCTGGCTTAGGTGCTTTGAACTGCAATTGGATTCTTCATGCCTTGACTTGAATCCATGTCCTCAAGATATACAGTCCCTAAAAATAACCAAACTTGCGACAACTTTTGATTAGTAGCCTTGTTAGGTTCTTAACATGCCTACTGGGTTATTTAGGCTGATTACTGCACAAAAAGTGCTTAAAACTTGGAGTGTTAAGGGTATGAAACAACACTATTTGGGTAGTAATCAGGAAATAAAGAACATACTAGAGAAGATAGTGAATACAAGCAGGAGAGAGTGGTCAGTAAAGCTAGATGACGCATTGTGGGCTTACATGATTGCTTATAAGTCTCCTATTGGAATTACTCCATATAGGATTGTGTTTGGAAAGCCTTGTCATGTCCCTCTTGAGCTAGAATATAAGCCTATGTGGGCCATTAAGAAGCTAGATCTGGATTGCTAAGCTGCTAAGGAAAAGAGGCTTCTTCAAATGAATGAACTGGAACAGCTGAGAAATTAAGCCTATGACAATGCCAGAATCTACAAAGATAAGACTAAGAGGTGGCATGATCTGAGAATTTTGAGGAAAGAGTCCAAAGTAGGGGATCTAGTCCTACTTTACAACTCAAGGCTCAGAATTTTTCTAGGGAAGCTAAAATCAAGATGGAGTGGTCCTTACACCATCATTGCAGTCTCACCTTTTGGAGCAGTTACACTGAAAAAAGAACTTGGAAATGAGTTTAAAGTAAATGACCAAAGACTGAAACATTATCTGGAGGAATTCTGCAAGAAGAACAAACAAAATTGAAAAATTTTGAAGAAAATGCTAAGAAGAGGCATATTGCAGCAATGTCTATCTAAAGACATAAAATCGAACAAATTTTCTTGGGAGGCAACCCAAGCACTTTTTATTTTCCATTTATAGTTTGATTTTAATTAATTTAGTGTACTTGAAGTTTTGATTGCAAGTTTGATTTTAATGTTAGTTGATTTTATTTGTTTTTTAAGACAAGAAAGCTGAATATTAAGTTGAACTTATTGAAAATGAGCAGCTTTGATGCAATGAATGAAATTCAGCTAATTGAAGAGGAAAAGCATGCTCTACAATTATGTGAGAAGCTTCCAATTAGCTTTCTTAGTAGTTAAATGTGTTATTTTACAATTGCATATTTTGGTGGAATTAGACATGGAGTTTTTTTGTGAGTGCTTGAATTGAGAAGCTTAGTTTATGTTAAATTTATATTCACAAGCATGATTTGATGATTGAAATAAATTGCATGCTATTTGGAAGGTTAAATTACCTAAAATGGATCAAAATTTTGATAAAAATGGAGATTATGATGAAATGCATATTTTTTCGCGACATAATCTCTATTTACCGCCATATATATAAGCCTGACCTTTCTTAGTTTAAGGTAAGTTTATCGTGACATTGTGTATTTAGGGTGTGACATTTGTATGTCACGACATTTAAAACCTATGTCGCGACATAAGTTCAGTGTGGGAGGTATAATACTTTGTCGTGACATTTTTATTCATTGTCGTGACAATTCATTGTTACGACATTACTTTGCATGAAAATCCATTGTCACGACATTGTTTTAGCTCTTAGAGTCATTTATTTGTCACGACATAGAAATTTTTGTCACTACAATCAAGTTGTACGACTCAAAATTTTGTGTTATGACATCGAAATTTTGTGTCGCGACATAATTCTTGGGCTTCAAAGCTATGGTTTTGTCATGACATAGAAATTTGTTGTCATGATAATCAAATTGTTGCAACATATTCATGGGTCTATAAATTGAGAACTTCAAATTTTTTGCATTTGAAATACCATTTTTTCTCAAACCTTTGGAGCCCTAGAAATTTTCCTTATCCTTTTTAAAATCCTAAAACCAAATCAAGCTACCGACAATGTCTGAGCAGCAGAGTTTGATCCCAAACTTGAACGATATCATGGAGGAGTATGCTGGAAGTGAAGAAGAAGAAACTTTGGAGTTGCAGAGTATAGAGAATGAACAGGGTGTACCAGAAGTAAGAACAGACATTGATCCACCAACTGAAATGAAGAGGAATAAAGAAGTAGAGAATAAGCAAGATAAGGAAGATCAGATGGATGACCTGGTATCAAATAGAGCGTACGAAGTCATGTAAAATAAAATGATGAAGAAAGCCTTCATTCGTGTAAGAGGTTTCAAGTAGCTCATCCCACCATTCAAAGAAGTGATTGAGAAGAGAGGATGGAGTCTGCTATGTGAGCACCATTCAGCTGGGTTTGCTGCTTTGGTAAGAGAATTTTATTCAAATTTGGTGGGAATGAAGGAGAAGATATTCTACATCAAGGGGCGACTTCTTCAAAAAGGTGATAAAAGAGATTTAGGCTGAGCGAGCAGAAGGATGGGTCTAAGTTCAAGAAGTTAAAGAAAGACACAGATCACAAAAAGATTGTGGAGCTGTCTACCATGGTGGGAATAGAATGCCACCAAGAACCCCTTGACTCTATCTCAAGAGGGTCATTGACTGAGGAAGCCAAAGTATAGTTTTACTTGCTCAGTTTAGCCCTGATGCCTTCCAAGCACTTAAGCATGGTGTAGAAGGAAGAAGCAGTGTTGTTGCATGCAATCTTAAAAGGCTACAAGGTAGACTTGGGAAAAATAATAGAAAAATCTATCCTAAATTACTACTATCGCACTCTGTAGGCTCTATTCCACACCCTTCTACAATAACCAAATTGTGCATAATAAAAAGGGTAGAAGGCAATTGGGAAAAAGAAGAAAGACGCCCTAATACTTCTCCCCTCACCCTCACTGCCATAACCAAACCTCCATTAAACAAGGGTAAAGAAAAAGGTAAGAAATTGATGAAGAAGAAAGAAGAATGGAGAATACTTAGCAAGCTCTGGTAGTGAGCAATGAAAAAAGAAGAGAAGTCCCAGTTTTGACTGGATGCATGAGCAGTCAAATGAAGCCTACCAGATTCAGCAAGCTAAAAGCTCAGAAGGCAATAATACACATTATTGAGATGTCAAGGAATGGAGCTGAAAATGAAAGAAAGAGACAACCAATTGAAAACTCAACTACAATTAAGGGATGAATATTTAGATGTTGAGTTAAGAAGAAGAGATAAGTTCATGGAGGAGACCTTAAGATAGAGAGATCTTGAATGGAAAAGAGAGCTATAAGAGAGAGATCAGATGTGGAGAGAGGAGTTGAATAAAAGGGAAGAAGCCTACTGGAAAGGGTAGAAAGAAAGTGGTGTTAGTTTGGAAAGAATGCTGGAAAGAAGAGATCATGGAAACCATGGCATTTTGGCTTCTAGGGATCAAGCATGGCTGAACAGCTTACAACACTTAAATGAGAGTTTAAGGCTAATGACTCAAGAGCAAATCAATATGAGGCAACAATGGAGTCCATGGGGAAAAGGCAATGTGAGATGGTTAAATCAAATACATAAATCCTCAACTGGGCCATGACAATAGTGTCAGGTAAGAAGAAGGTGCCATTGCCTAAGATCCAAATTTTTTATATGGTACCCTATATAATTGTGGCTAAAGATGTGGAAGATCCTGTAATACCCTTCAGTTAGCCTGCTAAACCACATCTAATACCTTTTGTCCTTCCAAGACAATTTATATAAATCCCACTTCAAACAAAAAATCAAAATAACACCTAGAACCAAACCTCCAAGGGAACCTTTAAAATCTCTAACTAACCCCAAATAAAAGAAAAAACCATGAGTCTCTATGGTGTTTAACTGTTTGTCTAACATCTCTATGTAATTTTCATGATTATAATAAAACTCTTTGATGAATTGATTCAAATTGTGTCTGTTTCAAGGTAAATTTGGAAATTTTTTGTGCATAAGGATGAATGGTGCTGAAGGCTTTGAGTTTGATTGTTTAGTTGATTTGGAATTATTTTTGTTGAGTTACTTGTGCTATGACAATTAGATGGAAATGAATTGGTTAATCAAAATGAACTTCAGAATTGTACTATAACTCAGTAACAAGTTTAGGAACCAAACAAGAAAATCTGTAGATGAAATTGGGTAGAATAATTTGAACAAAATTGAAAATTTGTGATGCCAATGACAAATAGGCTGAAATTTTAGCCTCTTGAAGAACCGAAATTGATGATAATATTGATAAGGCTGATAATTCTAGTCTTATTAGAACAGTACAGTTCAAGTGAGCATTAAAAACATGCACATTGGTCATTAGTACCTTGAAAAACCAATTATGCTTGGGCTAGTGATTACTACCTAAATAGTGTTGTTTCATACCCTTAACACTCCAAGTTTGTAAGCACTTTTTGTGTAGTAATCAGCCTAATTAACCTAATTGGCATGTAAAGGACCTAGCAAGGCTACTAATCAGATTTTGGGGCAATTTTGGTTATTTTTAGGGACTGTTATCTTAAGGACATAGATTCAAGTCAAGGCATGAAGAATCCAAATACGCTCAGCACTCCAAGCCGTAAGAAATCTAATTTAGGATGTAAAGAAAGATGTGCAAGAGGCAACCTCTAGAAATTCCTAGTATTGAAAATTTTCGCAGCCTTAAACTCCCAGAACTTTGACTTTTTTGTATTTTTTTTGTTATTCTTACCAATTTATCCTCATGTAATAGTGTTATGAGTTGTATATTTTGGTAGTTTGTAATGGGTTTGGTGGTATGAAACACCCTTTGTAGACATTTAGTTCATTATTAAAAAAAAAAAGTTTTAGGGAAGCTTACGTAGGAAGCTTCCATTTTTCCCTAAAAAAAAAAAATTGTTTTGGGGAAGCTTACGCAGGAAGTTTCCATTTTTCCCTCATTTTCTCTCTTCCCTTCCTCGTGAGCCAAACAAATTCTCCGAGAAGAGGTAATGTTGAAACCCTTTCGCTTCCTTGGAGTAAAGGAAACTAGGTGAATGTACCAGATGAAAAGGTGGGGGTTTTCCATGTTTTAACGGAGGTATTTTCTACCAGTAATGGTTTCATTTCAAATATTGCTTTTAATCTCTTCGAGTTACCTTTAATGATCCGTACTTGATAAGCTTTTAGGGTTCAGTGGATGCTTATTTCTAGATCCATTGACATTCGTTAGTTATCATTTATGGGTTATTGGAAGGCGATTCAAGGTGATGTTTTTATTTCCTTCAAATCCTAGGTTCAATCCCTTCGAGTGACCTTGAATGGTTAGTATTTGGTAAGCTCTCAGGGCTCATTGGATATTGATTCATGGCCCAGTGG
Source organism: Tetrastigma voinierianum (assembly GCA_016808115.1). Classification (NCBI taxonomy): domain Eukaryota; kingdom Viridiplantae; phylum Streptophyta; class Magnoliopsida; order Vitales; family Vitaceae; genus Tetrastigma; species Tetrastigma voinierianum. The sequence continues at coordinate 141,618 of JAEQBH010001932.1, read as the reverse complement.
GGGTATTAATCAACAAAATTTATAACCTAATACCTCATACTAGCGTAGCATAGCTACTATAGTATACTTGTTCTAGGATCGTCCACAAAGATGGGTTTTCTTCGTGGAAATGACTGACAGTGAGGCTTATACTAGTGAATTCATTTTCGATACTGGGTTTGTGACAAAACTAGTTGGTTTTGATGGTTAAAACTGAAATTAAAATGGATTAAAATATGGAAAGAAGTCCCTTGAAGTATCGGGTCACTAGGCTTAGGTTCCTTAGGTAAATGAGGGTTTTTTTTTGTCTTTTCCTTGCATCGGGGAGGATAATATATAGTTATCTCCCGAATCGGTTCTTTACTTAGCTATAAAAACTGAACCTCAATAAATATCCTTTTGAAAATAGCATTCACTTCTCATTCATGGTCTCAATCAAGAAAAACATTAAAGTCTCCCTGACTCCACCTTCCAATTATTTATAAGGGATAATCCACTTGTTACCATTAGATCTAGCTTTAAGTATCCAATGAGCTCTGAAAGCTTACCAAATATCAACCATTCAAGGTGACTTAAAGGGATCGAAACCTAGAGTTGAAGGAAAGAACATTTATGACAGTGAATACCTGCTTTAAAAACATGGAAACCCTTGTTTTGCTACAGTTTCCTTTGCCCAGTGCCCCTTAACTTCAAGGAGGGATGAGATTTAGCCACTGATCCTCAAAGGGTGTTTAGCTAGTGAGAAAAAGAGAAAGAAAATGAAAGAAACTGAAAGAAACCAGGAACTTCTCGAACAAGCTTCCCCAAAAACAATTTTTGATAATAAATTGAATTCCTTACAAAGTATTCTTTGGGGTATTAAACTCCTATAGATGTTTGATAGCTGCTATTTTTATCTTTTTGTTTTCCATTCTTGTAATATGATCATATTTTGTGTTGTTCATATTTTGGATATTTTATGAAATGTGATTGGTTTATCTTTATAGTTTTAAATGTTGATCAAATATCTATTTCGCTTATTTTTAACACTTTCCATCTCTTTTGTTTCATGTTTCATGTGGGTCCTCCTCTCCAACACCGGGTACATTTCACTAAGGAGGTATCACTTCCTCCCTTAAATTTCCATTCCATAACCACATTGAGGACAATGTCGAATTTGGTTTGAGGGTGAGTTAATGAAGGAAGTGCTTATTTGCTCAGTTAGCAAATTTATTTTGGTTCAAATAGTTTTTAAATAGTTTGATAAATGTTTGTTGAGTTTTCCCACAAATTTTGTTTTTTTATTTTTTTGTAATTCTCAGCCGGTAATGGGAGAAATTGAAACTTTGTTTCAATGTTCGTGATTTTAGAGTTGTTTTATGCTTATAAAAGTTGATGAAGTGTGCAAACTCTTCTTATCTTCAACTTTACCTCTTCCACTTTGAACTAATCACACACTGTGTAAATTAGTTTTCAATTATAAGCTAAAAAACTGCCTTGCCTCCTTAACTTTGCACAAATTTGGCCTAGTACCTTTGACCACCTTAAATAGGTTTGGATCCTTAAAAAGACAAATGTGTCTCAAAAAAAAAAAAAAAGAAATCTGTGACATTTACCTTGAAACCCGAGCATTATCCGAGTGGTATATGGCAAAAATCTTTAAAGCCCAATGCCCTAAACCAATTGGCTAGGAGTCACCGACTTTGATGCTGGCTACATGGGTGAATAGGTGGAGTTTAGCAAATTGTAGGTGTTGGAGTATTGAACTTATTAAAAGTTCGGGGTGAAATTTGAAGAGCTAGTGGTTGAAAGATCCTTATTACTTGATGCCCTAAACCTTGATTGGTTGGGAATCATCGATGGACCCCTGTTACATGGACAATTGAGAATTCGATACCATTAGCATTGCACCCTTACAATGAAAAAAAAAAGGTTGTGAAATAATTGAGGCTCCCAATCTTTTGAGGTTGGTCAGTTTGCTAGGTATAGAAAAGAGCTAGGTTGAGGGGAGAGAGCAGTTTGGCTTACTATTTTTGAAAACTAATCAATTTAACACTTAGGTTTTTGAGGAAGGTTTCAGGTTGGTTCTCTAGGAGTTGAAATTCTTTTGATACTTGAATTTGCATTGTACATAATCTTCTTGAGACAGTAATTGGGCAGGATTTTGATGACTCTTGTTGAAGATTGGGTTTTATCCCCTCATTACTTTAGAAGAACTTTATGTTTTGTGGATATATAGACCATCTTGCTTTAGATTATTTCATTCTTCCTTCATTGCTAAGGGACAACCAAAGTTTTGGTTGAGGGGAGTGATTACTACTCAAAAAGTGTTGTTTTATACCTTTAACACTCTATGTTTTGAGCACCTTTTGTGTAGTAAATGGCCTAACTAACCCAGTTGGCATGTTAAGGACCTAGAAATGCTACTAATCAAATTTTGTGGCAAGTTTGGTTGTTTTTAGGGACTTTATATCTTGAGGACGGAGATTCAAGTCAAGGCATGAAGAATCCAGTTGCAGTTCAGAGCTAAAAAGCATAGAAGAAGGCAAAAGCAGAAGCAGAACATGCAGTGCAAGCCTTATTAAATTCCCAAGGGCTGTGAAAATTTCCACCCTTAAGAAATTTCGCAAGGGTTGCAAATTTTCGCAACCCCTACGAACCTTCCTGCTTTGACTTTTTGAGTTTTGATTTTTCCCACTTTCTCCTCATGTTATAGTGTTATGAGTTGTAGATTTTGGTAATCGGTAAGGGGTTTGGTGTAATAAAAAAAACCCCGAAATGACTTTGTAATTATTCAGTTGATATCCAGTAAAGCTTACAGTAGAAGCTTTCTTATTTTCTCTCATTTTCTCTTTTCTCTTTCTCGATAGCCAAACAACCTTTGAAAAAAGGAGAGGCTAAACCCTTCGTTTCATTGGGGTGAAGGTTCTGGATGAAAATGTGGGGGTTTTCCATGTTTTAACAGAGGTATTTTCCACCATTAAAGGTGTCTTTTCAAACATTGGTTTTAATCCCTTCGGGTTACCTTGAATGATTCGTATTTAATAAGCTTTTGGGTTCATTGGATGCTTATTGCTAGATCCATTGACATTTGTTAGTTATCATCTATGGGCTATGGGAGGTCGATTCATGGATGTTTTTATTTCCTTCAAATTCTAGGTTCGATCCTTTCGATTCACCTTGAATGGTTAGTATCGTAAGCTCAAGGCCTATTGATACTTATCGCCAGATCCGCGATGTTCGCCGGGCCATCATTTATGACCAATGGAAGGTGAGTCAAGGGAGATGTTCGCCTTTTCAACGTCAAACCACTAATGGGAAGTAAATACTAATTTTCAAGGATATTTATTTAGGGTTAGTTATTATAGCTAAACGAAGATCCAGTTTGGGAGATAACTATATGTTATCCTCCCCAATGCAAGGAAAAGACCAGGAAAACCCCTCTTTTGCCTAAGGAACCTGAAACCTAGTGACTTGACACTCAAAGGGATTTCTTTTCATGTTTTAGTAAATTTTTATTTTTAGTTTTAATCACTAAAATCCCTTTTTTATCAGAACCCAAATATCCAAAATGAAATCACTAGTATAAGCTTTATTGCCAGTCATTTCTACGAAGAAAACCCATCCTTGTGGATGATCCTAGAGCTGCTATACTATAGTAGCAATGCTATGGTAGTATGAGGTATTAGGTTATAAATTTTGTTGATTTAGAATACCCTACGGGCTACTCCGTGAATCACTATCTTCAAGAAATATAGCCTTTGAAAACAACAAAACTTGCACAAAAATTGATTAGTAGCCTTGCTAAGTCCTTAACATGTCAACTGGGTCAATTAGACTAATTACTACACAAAAAGTGCTCAAAACATGGAGTGTTAAGGTTATGAATTAGAACTATTTGGGTAGTAATCACTCCCCCAACCGACACATTACTAGTCCCTTAGCAATGAAGGAAGAATAAATCAATCAAAAGCAAGATGAACTATATATATATAGCCACAAAAAAATGGTTTTCCAAAGGCAATGAGGTGATAAAACCCAACCTTAACCAAAATTCATCAAAATCCTGCCCAATGACTATTTCAAGAGGAGTATGTGTTATGCAAATTCAAGTATCAAAAGAATTTCAACTCCTAGAGAACTAACCTGAAACCTTCCATAAAAACCTAAGTGTTAACGTGATTAGCTTCCAAAAATATTATGCCAAACTTTCCTCTCCCCCCAACCTAACTATTTTCTACATCTAGCAGCTAACCAACCTCAATAGACCAGGAGCCTTATTTATTTCACAACTTTTTTATTATAAAGCACTGAGGGTGGCCGACCACAATTGTCCATGTAACAGGGGTCCACCGATGACTCCCAACCAATCAAGGTTTAGGGCATCAAGTCATAAGGATATTTCAACCACTAACTCTTCAGATTTCACCCCGGACTTTTAATAAGTTCGATACTCCTGCACCTACAAATATTTAAACCTCACCTATTCAACGGCGTAACGAAAGTAACAAAAAGTTCGCGACTCCCAACAAGTCGCCTTTAGTGGCACCGTGGCTTTAAAGACTTTGGCCATATACCCCTCGGACCGTGCTCGGGTTTCAAGGTAAGTGTCACAAATTTATTTATTTATTTTCATTTTTTATTTTTTTGAGACACATTGGTTTTTTATTTATTTTTTATTTTTTTTGAGACTCATTGGTCTTTTTAGGGATCCCAACCTCTTAAAGGTGGTCAAAAGTACTAGGTCAAATTTTTACAAGGCTCGGGAGGCAAGGCAGTTTTTCAGCTTATAATTAAAACCTAATGTGCACACTATGTGATTAGTTCATAGTGGAAGAAGTAAGGTTGAACACAAGAGGAGTTTCAACAATTCATCAACTTTTATAAGCATAAAACCACTCTAAAATCAAAAGTATTGAGACAAGGCTTCAATTTCTCCCACTACAAGTTAAGAATTACAAAAAAGAATTCTTGAAATTTTTGATGGAAAAATGAGAAACTAAAAACATATTGATAAACTAAAAACATGAACTAAAGAAAGGTACTAGAAACTAAAAACATGTACTATACTTGTTCAAAACCTATAAGCCATTCAACTACAAAACAAACTGGCTCAAAACATAAAGTGCATTTCCTTATTTAATTCTCTCCCCAACCAAATGTTGTATTGTCCTCAATGTGGTTTAGAAGGGAACTTAAAGGAGGAAGTGATACCTCCTCAGGTAACTGCAGGGGGTGGAATCTCATCCTCATCCTGTGACTATGTAAGAACTGAAGGATGATCAGTTGGTAGAGAGGTTGAAGTTGCTGGTGGGACTGTTGGGGAATGGAAAGCTGAATCTACTAGAGTTTGGCCTACTGAAGCTGCTGCTGGAGAGATTGTTTGAGATGCTGTTGGAGCTACAGGTGGTGGAGCTTTTGAGCCCAATGTTCCTCCACAATAGTGTCAATCAGACACATTTCCTCTAGGCCTTCTTCCTCTTGATGAACATGCTTTCTGTTTAAATGAAAGATGTTGAGCTACATTCTCATGTTGCCGAAGGTGAGTTGCATGACCCCATTCCTATAGTTGATGATTGAATTTGATGTAGCCAAGAATGGTCTCCTGAGTATGATAGGCAGATAATTGGCTCCTGTAGCCACTGGACTCGGTATCGAGAACAACAAAATCCACCGAATAGTAGAACCTATCCACCTTCATCAAACCATCTTCAGCTATGCCTTTAGGAATTTTCATGGATCTATATGCCAAAGATATGGTGACGGTGGTGGGCTTCAACTCTCCCAATTCCATTTGCTTATAGACTGAGTAAGGTAACAAGTTTACACTGGCTCTTGAATCTAACAATGCTTTTTCTACACAAGTTCCCCCAATGTTCACTAAAATGGTAGGACACCTTGGATCTTTGTACTTCACTAAAGTCTTGCATTGTATGATGGCACTCACCTGCTTTGTCAAAAAGGCTTTCTTATTCACATTCAGCCCTTTCTTTACAATGCACAAGTCTTTTAGAAATTTGGAATTTGTTGGGACTTGCTTTAGCATATCTAGAAGAGAAATATTGACTTTCACTTGCCTTAGCACTTCAAAAATCTTGGATTTGTTGTTCACTCCATTTTTACCTCTAAGTGCTTAAGGGATTAGTGGAGGCATACTCTTTTCATCATGTCTTCTTTAATCACTATCATCTCCGACTCCTCGTCTTCTCTTTCTTCGTCTCATCAAGCGCTTAGGCATCGTCGTCGAATTTCCCCGCCTCACTTCAAGGTGATAATTACTTTCACCTCATCAATATTAGGAGTAAGTTCACTGGCACCGGCTATCTGGTGGACTCCTTTGGGATTTTGCTGGGTTTGTGAGGGAAATTTCCATTTTTCTTGCACTTGGTGTTGATTGGTGAGCCTTGAGATGGAGTACTGCAGGTTGTCTATTTTCTGAGCAATGTCATTTTAGAGCCCATCTATTCTTTTGTTCAGAGTTCTTTCCACAGTATCAATTCTCTTATTCAACTGAGCATTGACTGCTTTCTGCTCTTCCACAAAGTCACCTACCACTTTGCTCAAGTTTAGAATGGCTTTCTCAACTGGAGAAATTGATTATGGTTATGATGGCTGAGATGTTGATGCATACTGTGGAGGAGCAAGTGGTGCATACTCTGGGAGTTTTGGCTTCTATGAGAGATTAGGGTGATTTCTCCAACTAGGGTTGTAAGTGTATGCCATATGGTGAATTGGTTGATGGTTTAAATTGACCAACAATATTTGTTTACTCCATAAAAATCTCCCTCATTGCTGGAATAGTTGGACATTGCTCCTCAGATGTTTAAAGGACTGACAAATGAAACATGGTTTACTTAGCACAAGAATCTCAATCACTGCATGCACCTCATGCAGCTTTCTCATTTCCAATTCTTCCAATCTCCTGGCTAAAGTGGAAACTTTGGCTTTCATGTCCATGTCTTTAGGAAAATAGTAAATGCCACCCCTTGTATTGGACTGAGGTCTCATTATTTCCATCTCTCTTAGGCTAGGCTCATCCCAACCTTTTGATACTTCAGCTACATAACTCAGGAAATCTAAAGCTTCCTCTAGGTTTTTGATCATGAAGTCTCCTACATACATAGTCTCTAGTAGTTGCTTCATAGCAGAAGAAATACCATCATGAAAATAGCTAACCAATAGCCATGTGTCAAACCCATGGTGAGGACAAGCATTGAGTGCTTCTGTATATCTCTCCTAGCATGCATAGAATTTTTCATTCATCAAGCAAGATGGAAATCGCCTTCAAGTCGCTTATTCCGTGGAGTGGGGAAGAATTTCTTTAAAAACTTAGTTGGCATCTCAGTCCAATTTCGAATCCTCCTTGGCCTCAGGGAGTTTAGCCAAACTTTTGTTTTATCCTTCAATGTGAAAGGAAAAAGCTTAAGCCTCATTACATCCACAATGGAAATCTCCTCCTTCAAGGTATTGCAGACCTCTTCAAACTCCCCTATGTATGAATAAGGGTTCTCACTCTCCATGCCATGAAAATTGGGAAGGAGTGGCATAATGTGAGGCCTAATGACCATCCGTCGCTTAGGAGGCACTATGCAGAGGGTGCACTCATCCGAGGAGGGTGTATGTGGTCCCTCATGGATCTAAATGCGTTGGGATTCCTTTCCACTCCCTACTGACTCTGTTGTTCTTTAGGTGGAGGTTCCATTGGGTTTAAATTCAAGCTTAAATCAAAATATGATTTATGTGGAATACTAACTTTGACTAATTTGCCTTTTGAATTTCTAATCCACTAGAACATAAACTCTTACAGGAAAAACAGGACAACACCAATGTGGAAATATAGCATATTAGGATCACGTTAGATAAATAAATAAATATATATATATATATATATATATATATATATATATATATATATATATATATATATATATATATATATATATATATATATATATATATATATATGTATATATATATATATATATATATATATATTTATCTAACATTGATCCTTTTTGGTATAAAGAGTGAAATGAAATTAAGAAACTAAATACAACTGGACAGAAGAATGATAGTGAGAAAAAAATTCACTGCAGCTTATGATGAGGATCATAAGTGTTCAAAGATATCATTACTCAGCACTAAGGTACCATCCCGCACATGCCATTTGATTCATGGCCCAAAGTGGGCATAACTAACAAAATTTATAACCTAATACTCAAGCACTAGCCGAAAGCACAAACATAGTATAGTGGTTCTAGGATCACCATGAGATGAGTTTTTCTTCATGGAAAATGACTAAATAAGACTTATAATCGGTGAATTCATTTTGGATGATTGTGGTTGTGATAAAATATTTGGTTGACAGCAAACTGAAATAAAATGGATTAAAATTTTATAGTCTTTAAGCATTAAATAGGCTTAGGCCCTTAGGCAAATGGAGGGGCTGTCTTTTCTCGCATTGGGGAGGATAACATATAGTTATCTCCGGAATCGATTCTTCATTTAGCTATAAAAAAATGACCCTCAATAAATATCCTTTTGAAAATAGCATTCACTTCTCATTCATGGTATTAATCAGTCAAAACATGTCTCCTTGACTCATCTTCCACTGGCTCATAAGTGATAACTAACGAACATCACTAGATCTAGCATTGGCATCCACGATTCTGAAATCTTACTACAAATATCAACCATTCAAGGTGACTCCGAGGATCGAAACCTAGAGTTGAAGGAAAGAATATTGTAACAGACGTGAATACCGCTTAAAAACATGGAAAAACCCTTGGTTTGCCAGGTTCCTTGCCCAAGAGTGCGCCCCTTTTACTTCAAGGAGGGAGTAGATTTAGCCACTCATCCTCTGAGAAGTCATCCTCAGAGGGTGTTTGGCTAGTGAGAAAAAGAGAAAGAAAATGAAAGAAACTGAAAGAAATCTGGAGCTTCTTGAACAAGCTTCCCCAAAAACAAATTTTGATAATTAATTGAATTCCTTACAAAGTCTTCTTTGGGGTATTATATACCAACAAATTCAATACAATTTACCAAAGATACAAAATAAAACAATATTACATAGGGAGAAAGTGGGAAGAAACACAAATAGCTCAAAAAGTCAAATAGAGGTGAAATTGGGGCTACTTAAATTCTAAGTGTGGGCTGCGACCAGGTTGCTTCGTTGAGCGCTCTTCTCCTCGCTTTTGCTTTCTTCTATGTTTTCTCAAATTAACGAATCGGGTTCCTCCTTTCATGCTTGAGCTGAATCCCTATCTTTAAGAAATATAACCTTTGAAAACAACAAAACTTGCAAAAAAATTGATTAGTAGCCTTGCTAGGTCCTTAACATGGGAACTAGGTCAATTAGGCTGATTATTACACAAAAAGTGCTTAAAACATGGAGTGTTAAGGGTGTGAATCAACACTATTTGAGTAGTAATCATATACTTATTGCTAGATCCAGTGATATTCGTCAATTATCATTTATGGACCATTGAAGGTGAGTCGAGAAGATGTTCTTCACTGTTCGAGACCATTAATGGGAAGCAAATACCATTTTTCAAGGATATTTATTTAGGGTCAATTATTATAGCTAAACCAAGAATCGATTCGGGAGATAACTATATGTTGTCCTCCCTAATGTGAGGAAAAGACCCGGGAAAAACCCCTCCTTTGCCTAAGGAACCTGAAACCTAGTGACCTGGAACTCTAAGAAATTTTTTCTTTTTACACTTTATCCTAATTTTACTTTCTGCTTTATTGTTATTTTCATTTCTCTCTAAAATCCACTATTTTTATCACAACCCCAATATCCAAAATGAAATCACCAGTTTAAGGCTCACTATCAATCATTTCCACAAAAAAAACCCATCTCTGTGGACGATCCTAGAACCTCTATACTATAGTAGCTATGCTATGCTATAATGAGGTGTTAGGTTATAAATTTTATTGATTAACACCCTACGAGCGACGAATTAGTTAGGGACACCTTATTGGATTTGTCATAAGTTTAACTCTCAAAAGGGTCCTAGAACTTGTTATATTATTACTTTAGAATTGTACTATAACATAGTAACATGTTTAGGAACCAAACAAGAAAATCTGTAGATGAAATTAGGCAGAATAAGTTGAACATAATTGAAAATTTGTGATGCCAATGACAAATAGGATGAAATTTTAGACTCTTGAAGAACTGAAAAAGATGACAATATTGATAAGGATGATAATTCTAGTCTTGTTAGAATAGTACAGTTCAAGTGAGCACTAAAAACATGCACATTTGTCATTAGTACCTTGAAAAACCAACTATGCTTAGGTTAGGGAGACCTTATTGGATTTGTCATAAGTTTAAGTCTCAAAAGGGTCCTAGAATTTGTTATATTATTATTCAAGGCGAAATCCTAGGCATCACAACCAACAAAAAATTATTTAGGCCATCTTTGGAAAGTTTGAGCATTTTAAAGCCTACCTTATGATATACATATGCATACACCTTAGTACCTTATTTGAGCTTAACGCCAATTTCATCATCAAAGCCAAATAGAAAAACCTTAATCTTTCCTCAAATATAATCCTTCGGTAAAGAACCCCTTTGTTTTCCCAAATTACAAGATGAGTGTATAAAAAGTAATCAAAAGGACAATTTTGGGGGGTATAATTTGGAATGCGAAGAATGATGAGAATTAGGGATGTGAAAGGAAGATCAACTGATAAAAGATGTACTAAAAGACGTGCATAACAAAAATTGAGGATTGAAAAAGAATAAAGTTTCAAGGAGGAATGTGTTTTGCCTTGTAGCCTTCCTTCCTTGCCATTAAGTTCTTAGGGGTGTTCTACATCTAGTACCCTAATGCCAACTTGTATGGGAGTTACTAACCCAAAGCTTGCTTTGGGAGATAGAAAGCTTAAGAAGGAAAAACATTGCACCATTCCTAAAACCTTGAACAAAATGAAAAGAAAAGATGTTTCCGGAAAAGGAACTGAATTGAAAGTAGATGGTGGAAAAGGAAAAAGACACGGTGGAGAATATGTGAAAAGATGCACCAAACCAAGTTTGGGGGTGCTTGTTCGGTTATTTGATATATATATATATATATATATATTTTTTTTTTGAATAAAATCAACAAAATCCGCAAGTTTACGGATCACAAGTAATAAGGCGCTTTTAATTAAAACCCCAAGTATCGAACATAGGGAAAATTTGGTTTAATGGGATTAAATACTCTTTACTTACTAAAGAATTTCACTATCTAAGCGCAGATCGATCGATTGATGATTAACTAAAATGAAAACAAATTAAACTAACATAACTCTTGAAAATCAGAAAATGATTGATATGAAGTGAAAGAAAACTTTAATGATTAATACTAGGGCCAATTGTCTTCATTGATGGGTTTATGACTTATAACCATAAAATACTGATTAAAATGGATATATCCTCGTGCTTCCCCAAGGACCCCGATATGAGGTTTACACTTTTGTGTCTTCCCTCAATTTCTCACACCCCATTCCTATTCTCGTTTCGGTCCATCTAGGTCAAATAATGTGATATTGGTTATAAGGAAAATCAGTACTTGGGAACTCTATTGGTCTCCTTTTGGTCCATACAATAAAGTTTTCCAGGTTATGTTCTGATAGATCTCTTTTCGGTCCTTACGATCTTCACATAAGGTTGAATGATGTCCCTCTTAATAAAATACACCTAGTATTAAAGATTCCAGCTTCAAACTTCTTTAATTGAGTTAATTCGATTTTAAAAATTGTAGGACATTAGAGGTAAAAATCAATTCCTAAGGGGATGCTTCCAACTGTCACTCTGGAACCCCTTGAGCTCTAGGTCTCAACTTCACCCTCTAGCATACAACAATTAGATAAAAACATGGACAATAAAGGAACCACATACACACAACCTCAACACAAGCATAGATTCATAAAAAGCATTCAATAAAAACCATAAGTCAACCACCAATTTCAACAACTAGCCCTAGGGGAGAAATTAGTCACTCATAGCAGCCTTAAAACTCAACAATATCATTTTTGCACCAAATATGATACTAAAAGATTAAGAATAAGAGTAGAGTTTAGGAATACAAAACAAATATTAGATCAATCTCATCCAAAACTCAACTCCATTGCTATAAGGTATCCCCTAGTAGTTGGATCTTCCAATTCAACTCCAAAAATGAGCTCAAGATCAAGTAAAACTAAAAACCTTAAAAGGAACTAATCTAAGAGAGAAAACCCTAGAAATAGGAGTGTCTCACACCTCCTCTAAGTCTCTCCTTTTCTTTTAGGTCTATTACAAGTATAGTATATATACCATTGGGAAATGGACCAATGATTGAGCTAAATATGAGTACATTTATGTCTCAGCCCGATGTTCTTCGCCTAAGCGAAGACACGTTTCTTCTTCTAATGTGATGGTCCTTTGCTGGTTCGCTGAGGCGAGTTGCTTCGTCGCCTTGGCGAAGCAATGCCTTTGAACACGATTCTACCTTCTTGTCTTTCAACTCTTCTTTTGCTTGATTTTTCATCCAGTATCTGCAAAACATTGTAGAATGAGGGATTAGTGTAATATTGATGAATAAGATGCAAATCTAGCATTTGAGTTATATAAATACATGAAAAACACACTTAAAGTAGGTATGATTCATACTGAAACAATGCTTAGAAGGTTGTTTTTAGTAGAAAAAGAAGGGATGAGCTGACTTAAGGAAAAATGTTGAATATTATGTGCAATTTGGGTGAACTTGGGCCTTGAATGTCCAATCACTACCCATTACCTAAGCCATACATTACAAGCCTTAAATACCTATTTGATCCTGAAGGTAGATTGCATAAATTAGTGGAGAGTGATATGACCAACAAGCCTATGTGACCTAGTCACTCTGAAGAGACTTCCATTCTTTATAATGTGTCTCATAAGGCTACCTAACCTACAAATTTTTTGTAAAGGGAAGACCAACACACACTTTCACATCAGAGGTCATGAATTGTAACTGTTTACACTCTACAAATTATCTTCTTACTTAGATGATCTGAATTGAAACTCTTTAAAATTCATAAGTTAAAGCTTAGATGGAATTGATATCACAACTGACATTTAACTGAATCCAAATTGTTGATGGTCTTAAAAAGAGGATTGAAAAGAAGAAAATTTTCCTTAAAATCAGTGTAAATTGTTTGAGGACAAACAATGAATCTTTTCTTTGCTTGGGGACAAGCAAAACTTTAAGTTTGGGAGAGTTTGATGAGTGTAAAAATCATCTATTTTAAGTCCATTTTTCATGAGTATTTAAGGCTAAAAAGTTCAATTTAATGCAAAATTATGGAGTCTTCACCCAGATGTGTGTTTTGTAGGAATTAAAAGAAAGGAAGCAAAAATCAGCAAGAAAAACATAAAAAATTGCTAAGACAGGAAATGCTGAATGTCGTGACAAATTTCACCATTGTTGTGAAAATCTTAAGACATAGGAGCAGAAGAAATGTTGCAACAATCAGATCCCTATCTCAATAAACATTTGAAAGAATCCTTAAGGAAGTAGCAGAAACTTTGTTGTGACATTTCTAAGCTTTGTCATGGCGTAGTTATGGAATAAGACAACTGAAAGAATGTTGTGACATTTCATAGTTTTGTCACGACATATTATGTGAAGGAGGTAGAAAAAGTTTGATGCGACATTTCACAACTTCCTGGCGACAAAGATCAAAGCAAATGGTAGCATAACATTGCTGTGACATTCAAAAATATGTCGAGACAAAGGATTAGATGAATTCCCGTAGAAACACTAGAAGAATTACGTGACATAGAAATGATAGTCGTGACATAGAAATGATAGTCACGACATAGAAAAGTTTGTCGCGACAATTATGAGATAGAGTCAACTGAACCTTGTCGCGACATTTTATAGTTTTGTCGTGACACAAACAAAGATGAAGGTAAAGAAAGTTTGTCATGACAATGAATAGTTTGTCGCGACAATCATCACAAAAGAATGTTAAGAAATATTGTTATGACAAGCCTACAACAAAAGCTGAAGACATAGGAGCTGTACATTTGTCGTTGATGAGTGTAAAAATCATCTATTTTTAAGCCCATTTGACTTGTATATTTGAGGCTTAAAAGTTAGATTCAATGTAAAATTATGGAGCCTTCACCTAAATTTGTGTTTTGTAGGAATTTAGAGAAAAGAAGCAAAAGGCAGAAAAAATGGCTAAGGTAGGAAATTCTGAATGTCGTGACAAATTTCACCTTTGTTGCAACAAAACTTAGGGCAACCAACAAAAGAAATGTCGCAACAATTGGAGCCCTATGACGACGAATATTGAGAAGAGTCCTTATGGAAGCAGCAGAACCTTTGTCGCGACATAGTTAAGGCAAAAGACAGCTGAAAGAATGTCATGACATTCCAAAGTTTGTTACGACATATTATGTGAAGAAGGCAGAAAAAGTATGCCACGAAAAAGAACAAGGCAAATGGTAGCATAAATTTGTCGCGAGAAAGATGAGAAGAATTCCAAAAGAAACACTGGAAGAATGCCACGACATAAAATGGATTGTCGCGACAAAACAAAAGTCAGAAGGAAGAAAGAATATCGTGACATAGAAAACTTTGTCGTAGCAAACCAATTAGAGATCAACAATGCAAGGCAAAGAAAGTTTGTCGCGACTTTGGAAACTTTGTCGCTACAATTATCAAATAGAGTAAGCCGAACTTTGTAGCGACATTTCACAGCTTTGTCTTAACAAATGAAGGAAGAAGGCAAGGAAAGTTTGTGGCGACAATAAATAATATGTCGCGACATTCATCAAAGAAGAAGGTCGAGCCACATTGTCCCGACAAGCTTGCAATAAAGACTGAATAAGCACTTCTTTCCACTGCATCTCGATTGGTGGGTCTCAACCGATTCGGGAGGCACTAGCCGACCATTTATCAAACATATTTCATCTCATTTAAAAGACCCTTTTTTTTTTCTTTTTTTTTTTTCAAAACTGCAGTGCTGCCTAATCGTTCCTAAGATAGCCCATACAATTTTCATTTAATGAAAATATATTTACAATGAATACAAAACACCTTTATCCACATTTGGTGTTTTCCCCAACCCAAAATCACAAAAATATGAAGTTAGGGTTTGATTTCTTACCTTAAATCACTTGAAACCCAAGCCCTAGCTCTCTCATTTCTTCTTCTTGCACGATCTTGAACAAATGGGCTGGATTTTTGCACAAAATCTCACCTCTTCACAAAAAGCCCTAGCTTCTCCTCTCTCAAGCTCTCCAACACGTTTTTGCAAGTGTGCATTCTGCATCAAGTGTGGTCTTAAGTCACTTATTCTTCATAAGGCCTTGTTTGGCCACAAAATGCATTCTTTTGACTTAAGTTTCTCCCAAAATGCTTTATAGCCCATATACTTCCTCTATTTTCACTACAACTCTCATTAATCACACTTAGACATTTATTCTTTATAACTTATGACCCTTAGGTCCTTTTTTTTCCTCCTTAAGCTTTCTTTGGCTTTTCTCATTTTTCTCATTTCAGCACTTCAATTTACATTTCCTTTCTCATTTAATTCTCTTTGGCATTTAAGTCCATTTTCATTAGACCCTTAGGTCCTCATTTTACAAATTCCAAATTTGCCCTTTACACTTGGGTAAATTCCGGGTTGTATATATTTTTTTCGTTCTTAGGATTTAAATTCCAAAAAAAAATTCCATTTACTTTATTTTATACCTTAAACACATAATAATAATAAAAAATATCATAAAAATACTAGGGAATTTTTGGGGGGTACACTGAAGACATAGGAGTTGCATCTATGTCACGACATTTCACAACTTTGTCACGACATACATTCTTGGAAAGCAACATCAACAATTGTCATGACAAAGCAACGACATAGCCTGATGGCAAAGAAGCTAGCTCCAATGTCGCGACAATGTTACGATTGTCAAGACAATGAACCCAAATTGGGCCTGCAAAGAAACCCAAGAAATCAGCTGGAATTCCACTTACATTTATGAGCCCTATAAATAGAAAGAGATAGGGCAAAATTGAGGGATAAGAAAAATATGAGAGAATTGAGAGCATAGGATGAACGAAGAGAAAAGAGTAGCTAAAGCTTTTTGTACATTTTTATTTTATTTTATTTTCTTTATTTCTTTATTTTATTTTTTATTTTTGGTTTTTCATTTTCTAAATTAGAGTAGTTGATCTAAGCAGCAATATTGAGATAGGATCTTTATATATCAAGCTTCATTTATGTCTGAACTTGAGTGAAATCTGGAAATATTTATGGAACCCATTTTAATTCAGTTTTGATTACAGTTTCAATGAATTCATTTGATCAACTAGTCATTGTTACTTGTGATCCGGTTATGGAAGGTTAAGCTCCCTCTGGGAAAGGATTGGTGTTTGATTATCAATTTTGTAGTATTTAAATGAATGTTATAATCTGAATATTGGGTTGATTTAATTGGTACTATTCTTTAAAAGAGTTGTTCTAAGTATCAATAGGGTATACCTAGAAAGAAGTTGTATCTATGCTATGATTTTTAGGACCCCTTTGAGTGACACAGAGAAGTAATTTCTTGAGAGTAGAGAGCAATAGCCTTGGGGGTATGCTAGATTGATATCTTTAGAATTAATGAACTATGAGTATCACTTTGATGAATCACAGGTGATTTTCTAACCTCTAATTTCCAGGTTCCCTTCTAGGTGACAACAGAAGTGTGTTCCCGAGGAATAAAGACCATTTGTTGATTTGTTATTTTAATACTTATAGGTTTCATCTTAGTTTGGTAGAATGTTTGTGCTCTTGTAATATGGGAGTGATTACTCTGATCAAATTGCAGAGTGAGATGCAAATTACATTGAAGAAGACTTGTGTTGTCTTGTCTATGGGGACAAGTTGACTTTAGTCACGAGAAATGGTTGAGAAGTACTGGTTTAGGAAAATCAAGCAAATCTTAGAAGGAGAATCAAATCCTAAAATTAGTTGTTTAGACTTATTGACCTGGTTTAGGAATATGGTGTTCTAAACAATGAAATGTATAGTGTCAGGAGGTATTCCAAGGCTATACTATTATGCTATTGGGTAAATCAAAAATTCAGGCTTATGACTATGCTGTTTTTGAACAATATCCAAATAGATGATCATAACATTGATCCCATTCCCTATGTTATAAAATCTCAGTGAAACCTCTAATCTATTTAGATTTCATTATCTTCTTTAGTAAAGAAAAATTGACAAAAACACTTTCATTTCAGTTATACTAGTTAGTTGCATTTATCAAACCGGTGGTTCAAATAATGGTTGTGACGCCCCAAACCTGGGGGTCCGTTGACAATCCGTCAAC
Source organism: Tetrastigma voinierianum (assembly GCA_016808115.1). NCBI lineage: Eukaryota > Viridiplantae > Streptophyta > Magnoliopsida > Vitales > Vitaceae > Tetrastigma > Tetrastigma voinierianum. The sequence goes on along the minus strand of JAEQBH010001932.1, from coordinate 124,313 downwards.
TCGTGGAATACATGTAGCCATTGAGTGTCTCAATGCCAAAAGATGAGTATCTCAATGCCACAAGATGATTGTCTCTCTACCTGAGACTCAAACATGAGTAAAAATGGCCATATCGGACCCATACATCCATACTCACCAAAATATAACCAACTATATTACAATAGTTTCAAGAGTTAATTAAACTCCTATATAAACATGTATCAATTATAATGTTTCATACATGTTTTACAAAAATATATAATCAAAGCCACATGTCAGCTTTCTTTTCAAAAGCGGCCTCTAATGAGCGTCGTCTTCCTGAATATTCCCTGTACTTGAAAGGGGGATCCCACGACGGGGTGAGCAATGCCCAGTAGTTGAATTTTCCTACTTAGGTTATTCCCCACCTAAATGCTCATGCAATGGCACACTAAACATTCAAGTGTAACATACAAATCCCTACTCAAATGTCTACATGTTATGGATGAGAATGTGACTCACCCTTTCCCACATCTCGAGCCCTCACTGATTCCCTCACGCATGCCTAAGCTAAGTGTGAGAAAACATCATTCTCAAAACAAAAGGTTTTTTTTTCATAAAAACACATCACCAATTTTTGATAAAATTCTATTGGACAACCCTCCGAGGTGAATTGCTGGATAACTCTCAAAAACAGTCATGGGTCATCCTCCGATATGAACTATTGGATAACTCTCCAAGGTAATTATTCGGAAAATCTTCCAATGAAATTCATTTGACAACCATGTTTTTCATGTCATGCACTCATACCTACTGTTCTAGGTTACCCCAATGCATATGAAATGCAATATTCCATTCACAATAATTCATTTTAATATATCAAGCATGCATATATTAACGAAATTCACACAAAAGCAACATGCTATTCATTCATAGCAATAACACTAAAATTAGCTCACGTGGGCTAATAAACAATCCGATAGTCCATCTTGGAAATTGTCTAAAGAATCACACAAATAGCACACAACAACCCACAAGATCACAAGAACAGTCCAACCCGCGGTCTCGCATCACATGGATCTAATTCTTGTGTGGATTTCACCACTTTATCCCACCTGAATCGAACACTACCATTCAGCCTCAAAACATCCTTTATCCATTAAAATGGCTCTTAGCCAAGGAATAGAAAACAAGTAGGAGAAAACTCACCTGGAGTTTTTGAAACCCACTTCCGCATTCACGCGTAGCTCTTATAGTGGGGATCAACTTTGCCTTTTTTTCTCGCCGGGATTCGACATACCGATCGCTTGGAAATCTAGAGAGAAGGTAGAGCCTCTCTCTCTAGAATTTCTCCTCTCTTTCCTCTTTCTTTTCTATCTCTATTTTCCCTCTCTTTTCCCCCATCCAATTGGTTGGGTCAAGTTGGGTCAAGAGAACTTGTCCCCTCACTTGCCACTTGTCACATTCCCATTGGTTCCTTGGATTTCTTATCCTCTTATCCATCTACCATGGATTTCCATCCACTCACAAGGTGCCATTTGTCTCCTATGGCCCCACACTTGAGCTCATTGTTTTACAAGCTCTCCACTTGACATGTGTCTCATCTTGAGCCACTCAAAATGTGCCAAATGTCTCACACCACTTTGGTGCCTCGAAAAACGTGAAATTCCGATTGTCTCGAAATTCGATGAAATTCGGCGTGGTAGCTAGATTTCACGAGATGATTCTAACGGTAAAGTCCGTTTCATCATCCAAGATCTAGAAAAATTCTGGATTTTGACCGAAATTACCATTTTACCCTTTTTCAGAATATTTGAATTTTCTTAAGTTTTCCAATGGTAATCTTGAGTACTAGAGGTACTTGATCTTTAAATTATATCATCAATCCCTATGGGAATGATATCTGGACTTATAATCCACTTTTTTACTTGTTGACCTATGCACTTGTAGTGAGTTAGACCAAATTGAATTTAAAGTATATTATTATAAACAAACAGTAGAAAACAATCTTAACTGTTCAACTATGTTTTTGGCATTATTGTTGGGGATTGTTTAGTCTCTAATGGAAATGTTCCAATATTATTAACGGCAAATTTTGGTCTATAACAAATCAGTCAATCGGTCTTTGGCGCTGCGCAGCTGTTGGGAATCAATATAGCTCGTAGCAAGAGTTAGGGAAATTGGTTTTCTCGTAATATTATGTATATATAAATCAATCAAATAATTTTTTAGCACTATTTCTTGGGATTGAAATATAAGTTTATAGATCAATATTCCCACCAAAAAGAAAACTGCTAATTTTGTCATTTTTATCTTTTAACGACAAATTTTAGAAAAATGCAAAAAAAAAAATATAGTTTTAACTGAAGTAGTGGACTTAGATGCATGTTGATCCATTGTGCTAATCAAAGTTTAAATTAAAATTATCCAGTAATCTCACTTTGATTTCATCACCAGCAGTTTCTGTGCACGCATTACATGGCAGGGAGGCCCGGGCTAAATTACTACCATTACACACTGGAATGAGAGAACGTTGAGGAATCTGAAGAAAGTGAGAGCAATAGAAGCAAGGAGAAGGTAACCAAAACATTCTTGTTGTAGCCACTGATAGACATCAATAACGACAGAGAACTATGGAAGATTTTTAGAGGCTAGTCATAAGGGAAGAGTTCTCAGCAGTAAGGCAACCACCAATAGAGGCAAACAACTTTGAACTGAAGCTTGCCTTGATCACTATGGTGCAGCAACACCAGTTTACTAGTCACCCAAGTGAAGATCCAAATGAACATCTAGGGAGATTTTTTAGGATGGCCAACACTGTGAAGCTAAATGGAGTGAATCCTGATGTGATCAAGCTGTAGTTGTTTCCTTTTTCCTTAAAGGACATAAAAGCAAGCTGGTATGAGTCCTTACCTTATGGATTAGTAAACAAATAGGAGGATCTAGTAGAAGCATATTTGAGCATATTTTTCCCTCCTGCTCTCACTTTTGAGATGAGAGGATAAATCATTGCTTTCAAGCAAAAAGAAGATGAATCTTTGTACAATGCTTGGGAGAGATACAAACAATTGTTGAGGACATGTCCAATGCATGGTATTGAGTAGATGACTCAGATGGATATCTTCTACCATGCCATGAACTACACTTCTAAAGGAATTGTGGATGCAGCCTCTAAAGGGACATTCAGAAGAAAAAGTACTGAGGAAGCTACTAAACTTATTGAGGAACTAGCTAAGAGCAACTATACCCCCAAGTGACTGCTCTTTACTCTCAAGACATCCATCGCTATGTCAATCAGAGGGATTCTTGGAAATTACAGCAAGATATAGTTCTTTGCTTGGTATAGTCTATTGATGCATAGAACAGTTCACTAAGAACGATACATATTGTATAAATTCAGTCCTCAAACCCAAAAACATACATTTTAAATGCTACAAACTTGATTATCAAAACATTAATCCTTCCTAGTGGGAGCTTAATTCTCCATAACTGGACTACAATAAATGACTATCTAATCATGTAAATTCACTGAAACTTCAATTGAAACTGAATAAAAATGGTTTTTTGGAAAATTTATAGATTCCACTCAAGTTCAGAAAAAAAAAAGCTTGATATTCATTGATTTTAGCTCAATATTACATTCAGCTCAACAAATCTACTCCTAAGAACAAAAGAAATACAGAAGAAAAGAAAAATTAAAGAACGAAAAATAAAAGAAAAATAAAAAGTCTCCCTAGTCGAAAATTTGCTCCTTGTTGCGAGAGCTGAGAAGAAGCCCTAAAAAGTTAAGTAAAAGCTATCCTAAAGTTGGGCCCAAGCTACACCTAGACTTTGAAAACAAGGCAGATATAACCCGGACTTTAAAAAGCCCAGATTTCTGCCCTAGCCGCTGATGTCATGGCAATGTCACGATGATGTCGTGGTGATGTTGCAACATTGAATTCTGCATGTTCGTGCAATGTCGTGGCTGATGTTGCGACATTGTCGTTGTGATGTCGTGACATAGCTGTTGTGATGTCGTGACATTGCTCTTTGTCTTTTTGCTCTAATGTTGTCACTGATGTCGTGGCAATGTCGTGGCGATGTCCTGGTAATGTCATGACATTGAATTCTGCATGTTAGTGTGATGTCGCGACATTGAATGTTGATGTCGTGGCGATGTCGTGACAAAAGTAGATGAATTTTAGACTCATCAAAGACCCCCAAACTTAAAGTTTTGCTTCTCCCTAGGCAAAGAAAATACTCCTTGCTTGTCCTCAAGCAATTCAGCTTTTAAGGTCATTTTTTTCCTAAGTTATCCTTCTTAGTTTATTCATTATTTTAATTCAAATGAAATGTCAGATGTGAGATAAATTCTAAACTGCCTAAATTCTAGAAATAAGAAGATCATCAATTAAGTTCTCTTATAAACTGATAATTCACATAGTGTGAACAGTTTAGTTTTGGAACCCTGTTTTGTGAGTGTGTGTGTGTGATGGTCTTTCCTCATCCAAACAATTGCAAGCTAGATAAATTTATGAGAACTGAGATAAGTACGGATCCCCAAAGAAAATATATTTTGGGTTCCATAAGCTTGTTGTTCTTATCACTCTCCACTAATGTAGGCTCACACAACTTTCAAGATCAGGTAGTTGAGTGGCCGTTTTAGGCTTAAACTTACCCAAACATACATATTTTTCTCTATTTCTTAGCTCATACTCCATCTTTGTTTTTACATTCAATACACTATAGCTCTCAAACATCCCATAGTTTGTTTAAGTGCATCTCACTCCATACTCCTTTTGTCACCAATGCACAGATTCTGCATTCTTTTAATAAAAACCAAGAAGCGTTTTATTTACAAGGTTCTTAGAGTGATGGAATGTTTAGACTCCCTTAAGCTTTCTACCAACACTTAGTGATCTTTGGATCAGTAACTCTCATACCAGTTGGCCTTAGGGTACTAGCTATTGAAACACCCCTTAAGATTTACTTACTCTAGGAAAGGAAGACTAGGAGGCCAGACTCACTCCTCCTTGACTTTTATTGTCACGCCCCGAATCCCGGTCCGAATTCGACAAGGGATTCAACCGCAGTCCGGTGACGCAGACCAAACATCAGACTCTGATCCGATTTTTTTTTTTTTTGAAGTCAATCGCACCCGTGGGTATGGGCCCACCTTATAATTAACGCAAATATCATGTACATATCAAAGACTACCAACGAGGGGAAAATCCATCAAATCTAAACATCTATAATCAGTCCCATTTACAAATACACAAATATACTTTTGGAGTATTTACAAATCGAGCACCTGAACCCATGTAGTGAACCCTTACAAGTGTGTTGGCCCAACAGATGGATGTTTACCGACGCCTTCTCGTACCTACACGGATTAAAACCTCGTGCTGTTTACGCTTTAGCGGAAACATTTATATAGAAACACAAATACGTATAACAAGAATGTGCATTTAATATTCGCATTCACATAATGAACTTATACAATTACTTAGGCTTATACAGACTAATACTTATCACATTATGATCTTATACTTACTCAGGAATTACACTTATGGCAGACTTATCCTTATTTGGATCTTATACTCATAGCACTCATTCCTATCCAGAGCTTATACTTATAGCAATCGGATCTTATACTTATAGCAGACTTATTCTTATTCAGATCTTATACTTATTCAAATCTCCCAAAGGACATATACTTGAACTTCTCGTCGACCGATACTCCATCTCCCGTAGGATACATATATTTATACTTATGTTTGTATCGCATAAACTTATTTCATCTCCCATGGGGGAGCAACCTATGCTTATACAAAAGAGGTACTTAAACATGGCTGATATTTAGATCATCTCAGACTTCCTTTTAGGAGCTTACACTCATAATTATCCTACGGTTTACACTTGTTCGGGGTACCCGTAGTATTGCTGTAGATTACTAACGTATACCGGATTTGGCGGAACTTAATCTTATACTGGAGTACTGTATACAACAAATCCTATAATCGCCCTTCTAATTTATACCGTATTTCAAATCTATACTTAGCACATGCAGAATCTGGTACTTATCTTAATGGAACTTATACTTGGTCTTATAGGAACTGACATGTATTTCAGATCTTATATTGGTCTTATAGAGCATATACTTATCTTAATGGAACTTATACTGATCTTACGGAGCATATACTTATCTTTTAATGAACTTATAATCGATTCATTGAGCAGAGCATTATTCACTTGATCTTTATCCTTGCAAAGTGGTTGCAACTGTAGGTACAATAAGTGGGAATCCAATCATCATCGTATCACATAAGCGGGTCGATCGCACGTATGCGTATATTATATATCAGGTATGGACATTAGTCCATAACAGGTACAGATCAGAACAGATACATATACTTATTTCGCACGCATACGAGTACCGCGGTACACGGAACTTATAATATTTTACGGATACGAGATTACCCTTAGGGTACTAATCGACTTATACTCGCATCGATACTCGAGTACTGTGAGGTACTAATGACTTATACTTATTTTACGAACTTGTACTGCTTACCGATACGAGAGTACCCGTGGTAATACGTAACTATACTTATGTTATCGGTGACAAGAGTACCCTTGGGTACTACGTAACTTAATCGGCCAGAGTACCAGAGGTACTACGTAACATTTTCGGGATACGTGAGGACCAGAGGCGCTGGCTGCAGCGTAATCGCAGACAGGAGTACCCATAGGTACTACAGAACTTATTCAGATAGCTGTGAGTATCTTAGGTACTACAAGAGAAAATACAAGAGGTAACTGTAGGTACTACGTAACATATAGCGCATGTACCCGTAGGTACATCGTGAATATATACAAGAGGTACTGAGGTACTTTCGTATCTTTACTATATTCATTTCTTATTCATTATTTAGAGTTCATCATAGACTGTTAGATTTGCCTAAACCAAGAATACGGAATGAAAGTAGGACACAATACACAAGTATTCACACATTAACACAGACGTAGAGTGCCGTCAAGACTAATCGAGAGTACTGAAGTACTAATGTGTCGAAGCACGATCAGAGAGTGTCGTCGCACTAATCAGAGAGTACCGAAGTACTATACGTGCCTGCCCACGTAACATAGGTGCCATGGCATTCAATAACTGGTCTTATGCAATTTTACAATTATATGAGTTTAATAACTTACTATCTTATAATAGGGGCCTTCTTAGCCACATTATATGTTTATGACATGTTGTCATTTCAGGTTCATATTTCATATTTCATCTCATATTCATAGCTCATGCCTATTCCATACGGTATCATACTTCTGTGTACGATATGATGCCTATCCACACATCATTCATGTATTCTAGTCCCTCTATGAATCTATTTTTATTAGGAATTGGAATCAATCCAATTGGATCATCCAAACTCAAGTTATGGCATTTTCATGCCAACTAGTCGGTTTACCGATTTTACCGAGGGATAGGTTGAATTATTAATTTTTCCAGTGCCTTGTTTCCATATTTGACACTGGTTCTTGTATTCCTTTAAAGCTAAGGTGCTAAGGGTTCACTTCAATTGAACCACCCAAACTGAGCACCTGAACTCAACTTACGTCGAATCAATCGGGAATCCTCTATGATCAACCCGATGCGTAAGATGGGCTTGCACATACCCCACTTTCGAGTGAATTTTTGGCCATTCTAGATTCAGAATTTGGAGATACTTATTACATATGGCTTTGCCTCTTGAAGTCTATGTTAAGTGTCCACTTGAATCACTCAAATCGGATAAGAAATGAGGAAGTTATGGCCAAATACAAAAACTGGCCGTAACAGACAACCGTAATAGGTTGTACCCAGATAAGTCTAACTTGTACCGTACAAGGCTAAAATACAGAATCAATTGTACCGTACAAGCTCAACGAAATTGCTACAATTCACCCAAAATTGCCCAGAATGCGTGTTTTTCACCTATTTTTCCATGTTTTGATATCCAATCAACTCTACACTTCAAACACACATCAAAACCATTTCTAATTCACTTTGGAATCTCTTTTCTATTCAATTCATCTTTCATTTCTTATCATTCTTTCAAAACCTTTCCATGAATTCTAATAATAGTTCTAATATGTGGGTTACCACCCATATACAAACCAATTTAATAAGATTGTTAGGGTTTGTTCTAAACCCTAACTCAATTTCCTTTCATTTAACCATGAATCCACCAACAAAGGAAGGATTCCTAATTATCTGCTCCTCAGGGGTTATACCAACCTTATTTCAAGAAATCAAGGTTATGCTGTACCCTATCCAAAACCCTAGATTTAGAGACAAGATATTAACCATATCAAGCCTTAAATTCCATGTGATCCATACAAAATCCATACTCAAAGTAGTTTCCATACCTTGTTGGCTTGATCTTGGCTTCTCTTTTTCTTCCTCTTCTCTTCTTCATCTTCCTCCTTCTCTAAATGAGACCAATTTTGGTCTTTAAATACAGATTTTCTTAGGCCTTGTTCTTCCCTAAAAACCCATTTTTTTGGGTTAAGTTGCTTTATTTGCTTTTAAGCCCCATAACTCCTTCTTTTTATGAATACACTTTCCTTTTACTGTATTTTCGCTCCTACCTTTTCACATTAGACTTTTAAGCCCTTTGGACCAATTACAAAATTGTCCCGAATTCTTGTAATTTCCGGGTCTCTCATTTTCGTGTTTCGCATTCAACTCACGAAACTTTCAAATTAAGCTTACAAAATACCCTAAACATGTCGAAAACGACTAGGGTATATTTCGGGGTGTTACATTTATTCCATTTTTGCTTCTTTTGATATTTTTCTCCTCCATTTTCACTAATCCTCTTTTGATTTTCTATTTTAACTCAACCCAATTAGTTTGGAGTTATTTTTCCTGTAGGAAAAATAACTCCCCTAACCTTGCTTCTCATTGAATTTTTCAATTATGCTCACTTTTGCTATGGGTATGTTTGGTTTTTATCGAGGGATATGATGTATAGGAAGGTTATCGATTCAAAACTGGTTCTTGTTAAAAGAATTTTGGTTCTTTAATGCTCAGCATTGCGGGTACTAAGGCGAATATACAAAGGGTAGCTTGGATACACAAATTGTCCAAAGATGGCTTACATTTCTCAATTGTTGTGTTGCCTAAGATTTCGCCTCAAGTGATAATAACACAAGTTCTAGAACCTATGGAGATTAAATAAAGATGGATTCTCATAAATCGTCTCTAACTCATGTATATTCATTTGTTAAAGTACTAATGACCATTTGCAGATTTTCAGGATTCATTAGAACTAAATTGTTCAACACACTACTACTAATGAAATCTTCAAGTAGTCTAGAATTTCAGCTAATTATCACCTACATCACAACCTTCCAGTTCATTTGAACTCATTCTACTCAGCAACTAAAATATGGGATATTGAACAAAAAAACTCTAAAAAAAATAGGACAACCGAAGCTGGAAATTTTCAGCATATAGGGAACTTCGCCAAAAACACCCCTAAACTTGAATTTCTACTTTGTCCTTAATGCATGAAATAAGAATTTTAAGAATAGAGGGCTCCCGTAGATGACCAAGTATGATCATTGGGCTGACTGAGGTTGTTTTTTAAGAGATTCCCTCTCCGATTGAGCTCCATTGCCCTAAAAAATAGAAACAAATAAACACTGAAATCAGGAAAAAAAAAATCAACTATCTACTCTATCTAAAAATAACTCACTAAACTACTAAAAACTATAAATGGATAAAAGTCCTTATTTATTTGGGGCTTGGGTTACCTCCTAAGAAGCTGCTCCATTTTTAGAGTCTAGCTAGACTCAATGGAAAAGTACTCGATCTTTGCTTTGACCCTCCATCATTCTTGGCCAATACTTCTCTATCATCTCCATCCTTTGTAGAGATGAGATTCTCCACTTTCCGGATAATAAACTGAAGCTCAAATGCCAATTTTGTAGTGGGAACAGAATTGGTCTTCCATTTAATTCCTTAAAGAGTGTCCTCTTGAAGGATTTCTGGTGCTTGCTCTTCAAAATATGGAAATGAGATCCCTAACCTCATGCATCACAACCTTTTCTTCTGTGAGTTGTATGCTTTAGATGAGATTGATCTTTACTTTTTCTTTACCAACCAACAAGGTCAATTCCCTATTTTCTGTATCAATCCATGCTTGACTTTTGGACTTAGAATATTTTCATGATGATGATACTTGTTGATTCTCTTCTATGCCCAAAGTCACAATGTCTATTGGAAAATTGACTTCCCATGTAGCAGGATCCTTCTTCTCTTCATCCAATGAGGCACAAATCCCTTCTTAAATAGAAGTTTGCTGGATTTGTCTCCATCTCATTGTGATTTAAGCCTTCATGACTTTGAAATTTTTGGCTTCTATAGGAAAAATCCTCGTATGGTCTCCAACCCGAATGGTACTTGCTTGGCATGATAGTGTGGGGATGAAAGTGATGACCTCCATGGTAGTTGAGAAAATGAGGTGCTCTTTGATCTTGTTGATCAAGCAGTTTTGTGAGAGACTCAATATTTCTCTCAAGTGTGGATAGGCTCTTTTCCATCGATGCATTGCTCATTTTTGCGAAGCATCTATAGAAAAATAAAAATAAAAGAAAACAAAAGAAAAACACATAATCTAAAAAGATAAAAAGTAAGAAATAACAGTACAAAAGAAAATATACATCTAAGAAACTAAAACAAAAGAAAAGAAAATGGTTAGTGCTCAAACTAGAAATTCCCCCTTTTGTTAAAATATTGATCAATAAACTTCTGGAATAAATCCTCGACAATGACGCCAAAAAAATGATTGACCAAAAAAATATCTACTCTTTTTCTCTTTTCAAGTGCACAGTTCATGCAAGTAATAAAGTGAACTATTAAGCCCGAATCTCGTACCCACAGAGATTGAGCATAAAATATATAGATCAAATACCCCGATTACTCGAGATCCTTGCTATCTGAGCTTCAAAATTTACCAAGAGTTAATAAACTAAAATAAAAACTAAAATAAAAGTAGTTTAAAAACAAAAGGAAATGAAAAGGAATCAAAGTGTTTCATTGAAAAGTAATAAGTATTGGGAAGGGGATCAATGCCATGACTATCAATTTGCAAATGGTTCTAAAAACATATCAGTGTTGAGATTTGAATGCTGGATTTGTCCAAGAGCAAGGTAGAATAGCCTTGGAATACCTCATAACACTATACATTTCCTTACTTTAACACCATATTCCTAATCTAGGTCAATGGGTGTAAATAGGTACTTGTAAGATTTGAATCTCTTTAGGATCTGACTGTTTTTCCTTCTCAGTACTTCACAATCATCTCTTATGACTAAAAACTACTTGTTCCCATAGACAGGATGATACAAGCCTTTTCCAATGCAATCAGTACCTCGATTCGCAATCCATTAGAATCCTCTTTCTCCTTGATTAGGATCTAAGCTAACACGGGATCCATATTATTCTGCCGGATTGAGGCGAAACCTCTAAACATTAAACTGATAAATTAGTAGGTGGTCCTTATGCCTCGGGAACACACTTATGCTGTTACCCAGAAGGGAACCTTGAAGTCAGAAGTTAGAACATTCACTAGTGATTTATCGAAGTGAGGTTTAGAGTTTACTAGTTCTAGAACATCAATCTAGCATACACCTAAGTGACTGCTCTTTACTCTCAAAGCGTCAATCTCTATGTCACTTAGAGGGATTCTTGGAAACCATAGCAAGATAAAGCTCTTTTCTGGGTATAGTCTACTGATGAACAGAACAATTCACTAAGAACAATACATATTGTATAAATTTATTCCCCAAACCCAAAAACATACATTTTAAATACTACAAAATTGATTATCAAAACATTAATCCTTCCTAGCGGGAGCTTAGCTTTCCATAACTGGACTACAACTATCAATGACTAGATGATCCGGAAAATTCACTAAAACTGAATCGAAACCGAATAAAAATGGTTTTCTGGAAAATTTTCAGATTCCACTCAAGTTCAGACATAAATAGAGCTTGATATTCAACGATTTCAGCTCAATATTATGTTTCCGCTCAATATTACATTTCAGCTCCACAAATCTACTCCTAAGAACAAAATAAATACAAAATAAAATAAAAATAAAAGAAATAAAAAGAAAAGAAAATAAAATAAAAACAAAAGGTCTCTAGAGATGCAACTTTGCTCCTTGTTGCAAGAGCTGAGCATAAGCCCTCAAAAGTTGAGCAAAAGCTCTCTCAAAGTTGGCCTAAGCTACGCCCTAATCCCTAAGAGCTTATATTTACAAGACCTAGAGATTGGGCCCTGAAAACAAGGCATATAACCTAGGCTTCGAAAAGCTTAGATTTCTGCCATAGCAGCTGATGTTGTGGTAATGACGTAGCGAAGTCGTGGTGATGTCACAACATTGAATTCTGCATGTTCGTGCAATGTCATGATTGTCAACGATCAAGACCATTTGCCGCAGTGAGGTGTTATGTGTGCCAAATTCGACATTGTTACCAGAACTTCATCCAGTCCCCGATGCGCGGTGTTAAAAACTTATTGAATATTCAATATAGAATATGTCTTAATGCGCTTGTATGAGAAGGCTTCATTTGAAATTTTGTTTTGGTCTTAGATCGCCAGTGCCGCAGTGTCTGAAGTAATAAAAGTGGTTGAGATCTGGGAGTCTATCATTAGTTGATGAAAAATCTAAAAATCATTTACCCCATCTACTCAAGATCCTTACTATTTGAACTCCAAAATTTAAAAGTGATTTGTCTTAAACTAAGGAAAGTGAGACTAATTAAAATTCTATAACTCTATATATATATAAAATTCAAAATAATTTGGATTAAAAAGTTTACTAGGTAAAGTTAACACTGGGATATAGTTCAATGTACAATTATTAATTTCTACATCGTTTTATAACATGGTTCAACAATTAGTTTCAAATACAGACATCCAAAGATGCAGGTATTATGGTTGGGATTTCTCACACATGATACATCTCACTAATTAGATATTTCATATTTCCTTTTGGACACATGAATCTAATCAGTTACTTGTAGAACATAACCCTCTTTCTAAGATCTGGATATTTTTCTTTCTCAGTACTTCACACACAAATCTTAGGACTGAAGAATTATTACCCATATAGACAGGATAAACTAGAATGATATATCATCCTACCAATCCTCACACCATGAGTAAATCAGTGATTTATCAAAGTAATCCTTCAGAGTTCATTAGTTTCTTAATATTAGTCTAACATACCCCTAAGTAACTACTCAACACTCTAAGGATTCTCCATCTCTGTGTCACTCAAAGGGCCTCGAAAATCAAAGCAAGATATACCCCTTTTCTGGGTACACACTACTAATATTCTGAAAAATTAATTTCTTGCACAACACCAATTAAATAAATTCAGGATTTCTAACTATGACGTTCTTTCAAATTGTGCAGGAAACAATAATTAACATCGATCAATTCTCAAAGGGAGCTCAGTCTTTCAAAACTAGATCAAAAGTAATAGTGACTAACTGATCATGAAAATTCACTGAGATTGCAAGCAAATTGAAATAAATTAACTTAATTTTAAAATTCGATCAAATAAGCGAGTGTGAAAACTAAAATTGTCTGATGAACCCGACTCAAACTTCTCAGCTAGTCACTGCACCAGTCCCAAATAATAGCAACTAAAATGTTGAACTAAAACTAAATTGACGAAAAGAAAAACAAAAGAAAAATAATATACTAAGGAGTTTCCAGTAACTAAGAAGTTCTAGGTTCGACGGAAGCTGCGCACAATGCCTTAGGTGTTTTTATTTATATATTTTCAAATGATGGACCGCACTTGAAGGCTGAAATTGTGGATCCCCAAAAATCTGGCCCAGTAAGTGGCTTTGTCGCGACAATGAAAATTTTGTCGCGACATAGATGTCATCTTTGTTCTCCATCTTTTGTCGTGGCTTGCAATTTTCTATCGCGACATAGTTTCATGCTTTCTTCTTGAATTATGTTGCGACAGACTTTGAAAATGTTGCAACAGAGTTCTACTGAAGTTGTCTTGTAATTATCATGACATGAGTGTCTTATGTCGTGATATTTCTTGCGTGTCTTACAGCTTGAATACTTGAATAGTATGTCGCGACATAAAAGTTCTTTGTCGTGACAAAGTTTTCTTCTTGCTACTCTTGATTGTGTCTCGACATAAAATTCTTTGTCGTGATAGAGTTTCTTAGTCTTGTGCTTGTTTTATGTCGCGACAGAGTTTTGGAATGTTGCAACATAATTTAACTTTTTTTTGCTCAAACTGTGTCAAGACAGTCTTCTGTTCTCTTCTAAGCGATTCTCTTTGTTTGGCATATGTGACCTGGCTTCTATTATCCTGACAAGATTTACGCGCCGATTATTTATTATGTATAATATAATTTTATGCGTTGCAACATTCTTCTTGTAATTCTTCTCAACTTTTGTCACGATAAAAAATTATTCCCTTGTCGCAATCATCTCAACCTTATGTTGTGTTTGTCGCGATATAAAAATTTTCTGTTCTCGACAAAGTCTTCTTGTCTTTCAATGCTTACTTTGAATTTTGTGTCGTGACATAGTTTTTTTTTTGTTGCAACAAATATCCTGCCTTGATCATATCATATGATGAAATGTTTGCCGACAACATAAAAACATTTGTCATTATTCAGCTATTTTAATTTGTCGTTACTGCGCCGTTTTACGCCATGACATAGTTGTCTTTTGTTGCGATAAATCTCTTCTGCCATCTTCAGTTCTTTATGTCGCGACAGAGTTGTGAATGTCACGACAAAGTTCTATTGCCATTTGCTTTGATCAATGTTGCAATAGAGTAAGGAATGTCACGAAATTCTTTTTCAAGAACTTCTCTAGTAATGTTGCGACAAAGTTTTGTCTTCTGATTTCCTTTATGTCTTAACACTCACTTCTTTGTCACAACATTTTTTAGTCAATCTCTCTCATATTATGTCAGCGATAGAGTTGTGAAATGTCGCGACAATCTTCATTTCTATCTTGAGTTCAGCTTACTCTTTGTTGTGACATAACCGCTAGCATTTGCGGACATAACTTCTATTGGTTCCTATTGAGATTATGTGTGAAACAATTTTAACATGGGCAATTTTACGCTTCTTGTTGGAATTGTTTCTTTTCATTAAGAACCTGCAAAACACAAAGTTAGTGAATATTCCATGATTCAACATTCAAATGAATCATAAACTTCTAAAATGATGCTAAAAAAATGGATTAAAAATAGATGAGTTTAGCACTCATCAAATTCCCCCAAACATAAGGTTTTTAGCGTCTACAAACGAAGAAAAGAAAAATTTTGTTGTCTTGAACGTTCAGCTTTTATTTTTAAGGACATTTTTCTATTCTAACCTAGACATTGTTTCTCTTAAATCCACAATTTTGCAAGGAAAATAAGTTAGTTGTAAAATTATTTTTAAACATGTTTTCAATCTAGAACCAGGAAGATTTTCAATTAAATTTACTAAACAACCAAATAATTTCTATTGTGTAAACAATTCAATTACTTAACCCTGAATTATGAGTGTGTGATGGTCTCTCTCTTCTTCCTTGGCAGATTAGTTAATTTTCTAGGATAATACTCAGATAACATACTTATCCTTCATTCTTTTAAGACCCATATGTTTGTTGATCATATTAATCTCCACTAATGTAGGCATATACCACCTTCAAGATCAATTAGGTCTTTTAGGCTTATAATGTGTGGCTTGGGTAATTGGGTAGATGAATGGACAATTTAAGCTCAATTTTACCCAGATTCCACTTACAACTCAAATCTATTGCCTTTATTCTACATCCTTGACTTTTTCCATTGATATCAACTTTCAAACAGACCCAAACTTGGTTTGGTGCATCTTTTTGCATACTCTCTCTTGTGGTATTTTTCTTTACCACTTTCAGGCTTTAGATTCTCTTCCTCATATTAGAAGTTTTTTTACTTTTCATTTTCTATCAAGGTTTATGGAATAGTGCAATGTTTTGTCTTTTAAAGCGTTCTACCACCCGTAACGAACTTTGGGTTAGTAACTCCATACCGATTGGCATTAAGTGCTTAAATGTTGAAAAACATCCTGGAAGACTTAATTGTTCAAGGGAGGAAGGCTACAGACAAACGCATTCCTCCTTGTGCTTTGTGCTCAAAACTGCATATTCTTTTCATCTTTCCTTGTCTCGGTGGTTGTCTTGCTACTCAACTTTCTTATCCTCTTTCACAATTTTCCAATACTACTCACGAGACTTTGTCATTTTCTGTGTGATCATGTTGTCATCGATACGGGCAAATAAGGGTTCTTTACTATAGAGGATTAGATTTAAGGGAGGATTTATAGGCTTTTCATTCTTTGATTGATGATGAGTGGTTGTTGATTAGTGATAAAGTTTTCTATTTTGACCCTATTCTGAATGGGTTTGAGTGCTTTTGCGCGCTAATCATATGAATAAACGGTGTCATGTACATGTCTCTGATGCCTTAGATTCCATTAGAGTTCATTTTTTGGTAATTTGCCACCTCGGTAATTAGTTCAAGTTTGATGTCAAGATATGTCTTTGAATCTTGAGGATTCACAATGTTTCATCATTGAAAAATGAAGAAATGTGGTGATTTGAAGAAAGTGGATGTAACGAGGGGCAGGTTTTGCTCTGATTGCGAAATTTTCGCAATTTCTCAAACTGTGAGAATTTTCGCTATGTGAAAATTTTGCTAGGCTAAGCGAAAAATTAAGCTAGCTAGCAAAAATTTGTATGTGGGAATTTTCCATTAAACATCTTGTGAATTTATTTAGGCTAGCGAAATTTCGCTAACCTAATTAATTTAAGCTATATAAACGCGAAATTCAGCATTCATAAATGATACCACTGTGTTTTTATGTTTTGATTCCGCATTAGTTTGATTATTTACCATTTTGTCCCTATTGTAATTACATATTTTAGGTATTTTTGGTATTTCACACATCTTGTATGACTATATAAGCCAACTTATGGCTTTTGTAACCCTAACTTTCAATCTTTCAGTACACGGCATCTTTTGTTCCAGTTTTCTCTCTTCTCTCTCCTCTTTCTCTCATTTTTTCTTGGTGTGAAACACCCCTCCCGAGGATATTGACTTGGAGGATGGCGGCCTAAAACCCTTTCACTCCTTGAAGTGGAAGGTTCTGGGGTAGGATACGAAGAATTTGCTTGGTGGTTCCCTGTTTTCACGCGACGGGTTTGACATTCTGGTTCCACTGTTCCAACTCTAGGTTTAAAGCTTTTTTTGATGTACTTTCTTTGGCCAATACTTGGCAAGCTTTTAGGGTTTAGTGTATTCTTAGCTTTAGATACACTAATATCCATTAGTTGCCTTTTACGAGCCA
The DNA here is from genome assembly GCA_016808115.1 of Tetrastigma voinierianum. Lineage (NCBI taxonomy): Eukaryota > Viridiplantae > Streptophyta > Magnoliopsida > Vitales > Vitaceae > Tetrastigma > Tetrastigma voinierianum. Next base: position 106,943 of record JAEQBH010001932.1, on the reverse strand, counting down.
CTGAGGTAGGTTAAGGGGTTAGATTTTCACTGTAGGAACCATACATGCTAAATAAATGCTTTTACATCAAAGGGAAATTATTAGGGTTTAGTTTTAAAAGTTAAATAAAGATCGGTCGGGAAATGACTATATGTCATCCTCCCACACGACGAGGAAATAGACCCTGGAACCCTCGATTACCACTTAGGAATCAACCCGGTGACCCGATAGCTAAGGAGTTCTATTTTACATTTTAGTTTATTTCTTTGCGGTTGCAACCACGACCACTTGTTTTTACCCGAACCTTAAAAATCAAATTTGATACCCGATTTTGACGTGATCATTTTGTACTAAGAAAACCCATCCCCGTGTTCGACCCTAGACCACTATACTGCAGTAGCTTGACTACGGCAGTAGGAGGAACTTAGGATATAAATTTTGTTGATTCCGAATCACCCAACTGTGGCACGAATCATTGGCTCAAATGAGGAACTAATGTATATGTATATGCATATGCATATTATAAGGGTAGGCTTGGAAAGGCTCAAACTTTCAAGAATGGCCTATATCATTTCCTGTTAGTGGTATTGCCTAGGATTTCACCTTACCTAATAATCTAACAAGTTCTAGGACTCTTTGGAGATTAAACTATGATGGATCTCATAAGATGTCCCTAATCTTAGCACAATATGTTTCAGAAGTACTTTTGACCATGTGCATTGTTTATCAGGATTCATAATAACTAAAATATTTACAAACCAGAATTGTATGCCTTATTTGTTCCATCATTTTTTGAAATCTTCCTTATACTTGAAAATCAATACATTCAATGATAATTTTACAACTTCCCTTTTTTCAATTCACTTCCTCCTACCCCAATTTCATCTATCAAATTATTGTTTGGTTCTTGGACATGTTGTTATGCTGTTTTATCAGTAATATTTAAATCAAACCATTCAAATGCAAGAAATTTATCCACAGCAACTGATTCAATTCGATCATCATTTGAATTCTACGAACAATTCTGACTACTTGATAAATCAACTAGGAAGAATTTGCTTCTCCATTTATTCCAACAAGGCTATACATTTCAAAGTCATCGATGACTACTCTTTAAAATCAAGAAATGAAAAAGAAAATAAACAAAAGAAAGGTACAAGAGGAAAATGGACACAATTGTTTGCAATTGATTTTTTCATTTAAGTTTTCAGGTATAGGTGATTTAGTTATAAAGCTAAAGGAGGGAAGAACAACAAGTTGGTCATTTTGAAGATTTTGAGGCCTTTTCCTTGGCTACTTCCATTTTCAAATATTCTTCAACTTCCTCTACTAGGGTTAGTTCTTTCCTTCCTAATGTAACATAGGTTTTATTTTGAGATGGTGCTTTACAAGGTATAGAAGGTATTTCTCCACCTAGATTCGGGTTAGAAAAAGGTATGCGAGAGTCTATAACATCCCGAGGCACTATTGTGTAAGTTATGCAGTTGGAAATTCTAATTTATGGAAGTGACACCTTCTTTTTCCCTAAGACTTCTTCATAGCCTAATCCAAAATCTTTGCATTACTCTCTGTAAGTTCATGCGCCTCTTAGCCAATGATTCCATGAGTGCCTTGTTGTTGACTTTCTCATAAGTAATCAATCTAAGGATTTCTTTGCAATGCTCAAGACTATTCAACCAATCTCTGTCCCTTGATTCTAGGGTTGCCTTCATAGCCTTGTCTCTATCCTCCAACATGTTCACTAAATTGGCCTCATGTATGTGTGTCTTTGTCTAAAAGGCTACTTCTCTATCTCTTATCACTATTCTCCATTATGTATCTCTCTTTTCCAATTCTAACCTCAATTCTAAATCCCTTTGCTTTATTTCTTCTCCCTAATGTTGATATCTCCTTCTCAATTCCTTGTCCAAATATTCGTCTCTAATCTACAACTGCAATTTTAGTTGTTTATCCCTTTCTTGCATTTCTTCCCTCATATGTTTCAACATCTCCTTAAATTCCTCATTATTGCCTTATTGTCTTGGCTCTGAACAATCTCTGATGGTTTCTCTAGCATCTGAGATGTTCAGTTAAAAATTTGCTTCTTTGAATCTTTTGTTGCTCTTAGGGTGGGCTTTCCCACTGTATTGCCTCATTGTCTCTTTCATCCCCATCTTCTTCTTTTGTTTATATTTCTTTCTCTTTACCTTTTTTTTTTTTTGGACCTTTCGTCACTCCAATTAATTTAAAGGAGAAGCCTGGGGCATGTTTCTTCATTTCGATCTATTTACTCCTAGAGAGGCGAAGTCACGGTAGTGTTGGCTGGGTGTGGAATCAGGCCCCTATATTTGCTTATGTAGTAACTCATAATGGAATTCTCAATTATCTTGCCCACATTGATTTTATACCCCTTCAGCAAGGCGTACAAGTGTATTGCTTCATTATTTCTCACTGTGTTGACGTGCTTCGATGGCAATAGGACTGAGCTAACAAAGTAAAACCATACCTTAGCTTCCTCTGTCAAAGATCCTCTTGAAATGGATTCATGTGGGGTGTTCCTTGTTGCCTTCCTTTTTCCTTTACCGCTTGTTAGCAAGTCCACAATATTTTAGTACTCTGGCTCTTTTAACAGTTTCTTGAATTTTGACCCATCTTTTTGCACCTTCAGATTAAAATTTTCATCTATCTTTTCCTTACTGAAAGATATCCACTTTCCTCTAACACACACCGTCTTCCCTTTTACTCCCACCATGTTAGCATAAAAAACTTTAATCAATGCAACAAAGTCAGGTGCCTTGTGCTCGCCAAGTAATTGCCACCCTCTCTTCTCAAGCATTTAAATGAAGGATGAGATGAGCTTGTTGAACCCTCTTCGAAACGAAACCCCTATCTTTTATACTTTTTTCAATTAAAACGAATGCTTTATCTAAAATGAAATCTCTTACTCTTTCATTCCTCTGTTATGTTTCAACTTTCTCAACTCCCTTTTTTCTTTTTCTTATCTCTACAGCCAGTTACTCGGTTTTTGTTCTTGCTTCTGGTCTTTCTTCCTCATATACCGATCTTGATTGAGTTTCTTGAACCTCTTCTTCCTCCACCTCTATGTACTCTTCCATTATTTCGTTCAGGTTAGGAATAAGGTGCGACGGCTCAGACATTGTCGAAACATGGCTTTGGGGTTTAGGGTTTTCGAAGGAAGATGAGAGAGAGATTTGGTGAAGGTAGCTGAGTGGCTTGATGGTTTATGAGGAAGGTGGCCTTTCAGATTTCAAAATTATCTATTTTTAGGCCAAATGTTTTGTTGTGCTTTTTTAAATGTTGCGACAAACACTAGCCTAGGGTTTATTTCCTTTTCAAACCTATATCGCGACATAAAGAAATAATGTCGAGACATGATTTTACACTGGTGAAGTAAATTAATTTCACGACATAATTTTTTGCAATGAATTAAAGGCTAGGACAATCCTTTGTTGCAATAGAGTAAGAATGTCGTGACCCCCAAGCCCGGCCTGACCGAGTTGAGGCGGATCCGAACCGAAACCCAGGGATGCTCGGCCATTAATCAAATACATTTCATTAATATAAGCGTTTTCGTTCTCAAATCTTTGCAGAAGCGATTTCAATTTGGGGAAAGCCCATAAACATTTACAAATTCAATGCAATTCCTTTACAAAATATGCATGTAACCAAAAAATGGCATTTTATGTAGTTTACAACATAATATCCAAAATCATATTCAGATATAGGTACGAAAATAATTTTGGAGTTGAACTCCTTTTGTTTACAAAACAATGTCATGCTCAAAAATGGTGAGGATGCATGTGACGGAGCAAACTCCGTGAACTTTCTGAATGACTTTGAGCTCCTTGACCTTGGGTCCACTTTCAATCATTGCCAATCACTCGGTACTTGCGCATTGATAAAAACAATATGCTAAGCATTTTCATGGTTAATGGTTATATACAATTCCATTCTTTTGTTTCAGTTTAAGTCAAATCATGCAATTTTACTAAACAAAACTTTCAAATCATTTTGGATGATCAATGTCAATACAATACATTTACTTATTTCATATACAATCATTTATGGTTCATTGATCATTCCAAATATACACTTTCATATGCAATAAATAATTTATAACCAAATCATGCATTTCACAATGCTTTTTTCATTTCAATTTGCAATCATGCTTTTCAATTCCAATATGTCAACAATCTCAAAGTCAATTCAGTTCTGCCCTTAACGAATTTAACCTATGTTTTTGGTATACAAGATATCATAATCATCGGCATGATCCTGCTAAGGCTATAGGCCAGTATAAAAACATTTGTTTTATAACACAATTCGGTCCCGCTAAGCTACAAGTCGGATAAAAGACATTTGTTTTATAACACAGTTCGGTCCCTCTAGGCTACTGACCGGTTATTAAAAATCAATTTGTGAACATTACCGATACTGTCCTGTTGGGCTGCTGATTGGAGTGACAAATCAATAGTACTGCTAATTGGACCCTTATTGATATACCAATCTATCCTTAATGAGAAATAAATAGTTAACATTCTATTAAGGGTGTTCAAATCCTTTACAACAAAATACAGTACAATATGTACATTTGTATAAACAACATTTTCAATATCATGCAATTTATATAAACATTTCACAATCAATTGCTTCAAATCAATTAAAACAAATCAATATGCTTTTCTTACACATTTAGAGCAAACATTTCAAATCTTGAAACGAGAATAGGAGAAGATAGAACAAACCAATCTATCTCTTTCTTTTTGTCTTGCCTTCAATCTCGGTCCTAGGTTAGGTGATCCTCACCGACCCCTAGAAAATCACACATATCACATTTAACAAGCTAGCATTATTCACACTTAACGAATATCGTCGAGGTGAAGATTCACTTCTCCTCGCCGGTGAGGTACGGTACATTTTTCATTTAGTTTTATTCTTATTTGAACCCCATTAATCATTTATGAGGGTCCTTAAACTATCGGTGTGTGAATATGAGGTGTTCGGAAACAAAATCCGAAAATTGCTCACTCTGAACAATAGCTACGACATGGCGTAGCATCCCATGCCTTGGCGTAGGTATACCTGCAGCGTGGGTTCCCTACGCTGCGGCACGGGAGACAAAAGTGCCTAAATTTCCAATTTTTCGATTTTTCTCCAAAAATCTCAACACAAAACATGGGAATCACTCCCAATAACATCCTAATATCATCCTAAACCAACCATGAGCAAAACCCATGGATGGATTAGGGTTTTTCTTACCTAAACATCAAATACAACTTTCTAGGGTTTGGTTCTTACCTTAAATCCCTTTGCACTTGAACTAGCCTTTTTCCTTCTTCCTTCTTGCAAGATCTTGAACAAATTGGCTGGATTTTACACCAAATCTCACTTCTTCCCAAAACCCTAGCTTTCTCCTCTCACTCCCTCTCAAATACTGTTTTGCACAATGGCCATTCTAAGACCAAATATGCCTTAAGTTATGTTTTCACCCTAAGGCCATGTTTGGCTTGTTCATTAAATCCCATTTTCCATTTTTCTCACTTAAAGCTTACAAGTCTCCTTATTTGCACATTCACTTATCATTTGACCCTTAGGTCCTCATTTTACAAATTTACAAATTTGCCCTTTTTCACTTGGTTTTTTTAGGTTAAATCAATTTCTCATTTCAGCATATAATATTTAATTATATTCTCACATATTCATTTCACATTTCACAATTTAACAATTTATTAGTTTTCTCAGAAAAACCCAAGTTTAGCTCAATTCATACTCGAAATATATATAATAAAATTATTGTAAAAATTCTAGGGTATTTTTTGGGCGTTACATAAATAATGTCGCGACATAAAAAATATGTTGCGACATATTTTTCTACAACTTCAAGAAGAATAATGTCGCAACATAAAAAGTATGTCACTAAATAATTTCATGCGTTCTCTAAAAGGCTAAACCAATCTTTGTCGCGACATAGAGCAATAATCTTACGACAAAGTAGAATTAATGTTGTGACAAAGAGAAGAGTATGTCATGACAATCCAATGATTTTTTCCCAACTTTGCACAATTAATATTTTTTCAACCAATCAAATCACATAACAGTATGTAATATATTCCTACCACTCAAAACATACTTGTGAAGATACATCTAACATCAAAGAACCTCAATTCAATTATGAACAACAAATCCTATTCTTCACTCAATATAATTCAACATGATGATGATAAAAATATTCAAGGAATGGGCACAACAAAGCTACTATTCATTTCTTCTTTATAAAAATGCACTCCCCTAAACTTCAACTATGCATTATCATTAAAGAACAAGTTAGGAAAAAAAAAGAAGAAAAACTTCCCCTTGTAGCACTTCTGCATAGTGATTTTGAGAAATAATGCTTCCAAATAAAATCCATCTCTAATATAGTTTCATTGTCCTAAAAAATAAACAAAATTAAACAATAAAATTTCAAACTAAATTTCAAACACACAAAATTTAACAAAATTAATCTAACTATGAAAATTAAAATTTCGGTCGCCTCCCAAGAAGTCGTCGCTAATGTCTTTAGTCGATATCGTCGCAGTAAATATTTTGCTTTCAACAAAATTCTTCTCTATCTTCAAAATCTGGAACTAATATTCATTTATGTTCCCTCTAAGATAATGCTTCAATCTCTGATCATTCACTTTAAACTCACTTCCAGAATCAGTTTTCAGTGTCACTTCTTCAAAGGGTGTGCTTGCTATTACTGTGTAAGGCCCACTCCATCTTGACTTCAATTTTCCTAGAAACAGCTTGAGCTTGGAATTGTATAATAGGACTTGTTCTCTTACTTTGAATTCCCTCCTCAGAATCTTCTAATCATGCCACTTCTTTGTCTTATCTTTGTACATTTTGGCATTGTCATAAGCTTCATTCCTTAACTCTTTCAATTCATTCATTTGGACTTATCTCTTTTCTTTAGCAGCTTGAAAATTACAATTCAGTTTCTTAATGGCCCACATAGCTTTATATTCAAGTTCTAGAGGGAGATGACAAGGTTTTCCAAATACAATTTTGTATGGGGACATTCCAATGGGAGTTTTGTAAGCATTTCTATAAACCTACAATGCATCATCTAGCTCTATAGACCAGTCTTTTTTGCTTATGTTCAATGTTTTCTCTAGGATTTTCACTATCTCCCTATTGGAAATCTCAGCTTGCTCATTTGATTGAGGGTGATAAGCCAATCCCATTACATGTCTGATTCCATATCTACTCATGAGTTTTGAAAAAACCTTGTTTGCAAAATGGCTTCCCTCATTACTAATGATTGTTTTGGGTGCTCTAGATCTGCTCAAAACATTTCTTTGAATAAACCTAACCACTATGATGGCATCATTTATGGGACAAGCTATTGCTTCCACCCATTTGGATGCATAATCCACAGCTAGGAGGATGTATAGATTTCCAAATGAGGATGGGAAAGATCCCATGAAGTCTATCCACCATACATAAAAAATTTTCCCCACCAGATACTTTGCAAGGGCATCTCATTTCTTCTGCTTATGTTGCCTATTCTCTAACATTTATCACGATGTTTTACCCATTCAAAACAGTCTTTCCATAGAGTATGCTAGTAAAAACCTGATTTGAGAATTTTATGGGTTGTTCTATCTCCTATAAAGAGAAGCTGAGAACACTGAGCAAGCTCTGGTAGTGAGTAATATAGAAAGAAGAGAAGAAAGGCATATCAGTCTAAGTTTTGACTAAATGCATGATCCACCTACTGAAACTGACCATAATGAGCAAGCTGAAAGCTCAAAGCATCATGGCAATCCAGAGCTCATAGCAATGATGATAAGGATGAAGCAAAGTATGAGAGAGAAAGACAACCAATTGAGAGCTCCAATGCAGTTAAGAGATGAATATTTTGATTTTGAGCTAAGAAAAAAAGATTAGTTCATGGAGGAGGCTATAAAGAAAAGGGATCTAGAATGAAAGAGAGATGTGGAGGAAAGGGATGCTATGTGGAAAGAGGAGCTAAGGGTAAGAGATCTATGTAAAATGCTGGAAACAAGAGACCATAACATGAAAGAAGCTCCACCAGCGGACCAAGAATGATCGAAGCCTCGCACCATTGAAAAAGGAAAATGCAGAGATACTAGATTAGGCAATGAAGACAAATCAGAAAAAGAAGATGTCATTGCCACAGATCAACATTTATGAATATGTGCCCTACATCATAGTACCTCTAGATGTGCAAAATGTTAACATACCCTCCAAATAGCCTGTTGAAAAACAAGAAATACATGTTTTCCCTCTAAGAAAATTTACAGATATCCTAGTTCAAACCCAAAGAATCAGAATAACACGTATAGCCAAACCTCCAGGGGAATCTTCAAAATCCTCAGCTGAGCCCAAAGAAAAGCCAAAACCTTGAGTCTCTATGGTGTTTAATTGTTTGCCTAACATCTCTCTTGTAATTGTCTCATGTTTTAAATAAAATCTCTATGTTGAATATGTGCAATTATGCTTTTATTTGAATATTTTTGCAATTGAGTACATAAAATGAATACTGAAGATTGTGAGTTAATTGTTTGGTTGAATTGGAAAAATGGCTTGTGAGTTATTTTGGCTATGATTGGAATGAAATGAAATGTGTAATCAAAATGAACTCTTGAAGTTTACAAGAGCACAAGAATACGTTTAGAAACCAACAAGAAAATTGCAGATGAAGTCATGTGCTGAGTTCAAAAGAACAAGCTTAGGATATCAATAACAAATAGGCTGAAATTTTAGACTCTTGAAGGACTGAAGTTAATGACAATGTTGATAAAACTGATAATTCTAGTTTGCTGGAACAATACAATTAAAGTGATCACTAAAAATTTGCACATTCGTCATTAGTACCTTGAAAAACCAATTATACTTGGTTAGGAAAACTTTATTAGATTCATCATACTTTAAGTCTCAAAAAGGTCCTAAAACTTGTTAGATTATTATTTAAGGCAAAATCTTAGACATCATAACCAACAGGAAACAGATTTAGGCTATTCTCGAGAGCTCAGGCCTTTCAAAGCCTACCTTATGATATGCTCATGCATATACCTTAGTACATTGTTTGACCCTAATGCTAATTTCATCATCAAAGCCACATGAAAAAACCTTAATCCTTCCTTAAATCTAACCCTTCAGTAAAGAACCCCTTTGTTTGCCCAAATTGCAAGATGAGTGCATAAAAAGCAATCAAAAGGACAAGTTTGGGGGAGTATAATTTGGAATGTGAAGAAGGATGAGAATTAAGATTGTGAAAGCAAGATCAACTGAGGAAAGATGTATTAAAAGAGGTGCACAACAGAAAAGTAAGAAGTTGAAAAATATACAGTTTCAAGGGGGAATGAACTTTGCCTTGTAGCCTTCCTCCCTTGAGCCATTAAGTTCTTAAGGGTGTTCCACACTTAGTACCCTAATGCCGACTGGTATGGGAGTTACTAACCCATAACTTGTTAAGGGTGATAGAAATCTTAAGAAGGTAAAACATTGCATAATTCCTAAAACTTTGAACAAAATGAAAAGAAAAGAGCTTCTGAAATAAAGAAACTGAATTGAAAACAGATAGTGGAAAAAGAAAAAGCCAAAATGGAGAATACGTAAAAAAATGCACCAAACAAAGTTTAAGGGTGCTTTTAGAGGTTGTTATGAGTAGAACAGAGAGGATGAGCATTTTAGAGGAAAAATATTGAATAGTATGAGCACTTTGGGTTAACTTGAGCCTTAAATGTCAAGTCAACTACCCACGCCCACTACATTACCCTGTATATTTGAACCTCGTGGGGTGATGAATTTTTAAATTGAAGAGAGTATGGATGACCACCAAGCCTAGCTGGACCTTATTACCTCAAGAGACTCCATTCATAATTTATCTACTAAGGTTAACTAACCTACAAATTTGTTATAAAGGGAAGACCAACACACACTCTCATCGGTAATATGAATCGAAGCATTTACATTCTATGAATTATTTGTTTATTAGACGAGCAAACTGGAAAATCTGATTCATAAACGGAAGCTTAGTTGAAATTGTTATCACAACTGACATTTCACTGAATCTAGATTGCTAATAAATTTGAAGAGGTGATTGAAAAGAAAAATGTCCTTAAAAATCAATCTAAACTGTTTAAGGACAAACAATGAGTCTTTTCCTTACTTGGGCACAAGTAAAACTTTAAGTTTGGGGGAGTTTGATAAGTGTAAAACTCATCCATTTTTAAGCTCGTTTTTCATGTATATTTGAAGCTTAAAAGTTCAATTTAAGGTAAAATTATGGAGTCATCACCCAAATTTCAAAGCTTTATGTGACCAAGAAAAGAAGCAAAAAATCCAGAAGAAAGCGCGTAAAATGGCTAAGGCATGAAGTTCTTAATGTCGTGAGAAATTTCACCTTTGTCGTGACAAAACTCATGGCAACCAGCAAAAGAAATGTCACAACAATCGAAGCCCTATCATGACAAGTATTGAGAAGAGTCCTTAAGGAAGCAGCAAAACCTTTGTCATGACATTTTTTAAATTTTTCACAACACAGTTAAGGCAAAAGACAACTGAAAGAATGTCGCAACATTCCAAAGTTTGTTGCGACATTATGTGAAGAGGGTAGAAAAAGTAAGTCGTGACAAAGAACAAGGAAAATTGCAACAGAAGTTTGTCGCTATTGAAAATATGCGCGACATAAAATGGATTTTTGCAACAAAACAAAAGACAAAATGAAGAAAGAATGCCTAGACATAAAAAATTTGTTGCCACAAACCATCCAGATATCAATAGTGCAAGGCAAAGAAAGTTTGTCGTGACATTGAAAACTTTTTCACGACAATTATAATATAGAGTCAGCTAAACTTTGTTGCGAAATTTCACATCTTTATCATGACAAAAGAAGGAAGAAGGCAAAGAAAGTTTGTCGCGACAATAAATAGTTGATGAGTCTTAAACTCATCTATTTTTAATCCATTTTATGGCATGTTTTTAACAATTTTAGATCTATTTTTGTGTCAAATTATGGAATATTCACCAACTTTATATTTTATAGGTGTTATTTGAAAAAAAGAAAAAAGAAAGAAGAGAAAAGAAGCAAAAAAAATGTAGAAAATGCGGCAGTCTTAATCACGACATAATTTTCGTATGTCGCAACACAAAACTCAAGCAGGCGAAAGGAACTATGTCACAGCTAGCAACTAAATGTCGCAACAAAGCCCAGACATAACTCAATGGCTGAAAGAGAAACTTTTTCGTGATAAAGAGTTTTTCTATCGTGACAATTTTTGACTCTATTGCGACAACGATTAAAGCAGAGAGCAAAGAAGTTGTGTCACAACAATATAATTTATGTCGCAATATAAAACGCTGACGGCTAACAGATGAACTATGTCACAACAAAAGACAATTCTATCGTGACAGAAATTGCTCAGATTACAACACAAGTCAACTGAGACAAGCGTTTTTATGTTGCGAAAAAGTTTTCAGCATCAAGCCAACTCAAAGAAGAATTGCTATCGCAACAAAGAAAATCATGTCGCGACATAACATTCAGAATTCACAACCAATAGCAACAAAATCACTATTTCGACAAAGATTATTTATGTAGCGACAAACAAAACATGAAGGAGGTGAATTCCCTGTCACGATAAGAAGCTAAAGAGAAACACAATAAGAATGGCAACAAAGAAATTCTTTTTGCAATATAATCAAGAGTTGAAAGCAAAACCTGTGTCGTGACAAAGAATTTTTTTGTCACAATAAGAAAAGATGTGGAATGACAAAATTCTATCACAACAGAGAAAAATTAGGTCGCGATAGAAATTAAAGAAGAACTGAGAATGGCCAAGGCAATTGTGTCACAACAGATAATTCTATGTCACGAAAAACAGCTCAACAAGCGACAAGAATAAAAGAAGAAAAGTCTATCGCGACCAAGGAGTTTCTAGTCGCGATGTAAATTGCTATGATTCAAAGAAACTCGCTATGGCTGTGAGAAAATCTTTCACAAATGCATTCGACAAGTCAAAAGGTAAATGTTGGTTGCGACAAGGAAATTATGTCGCTACAAACTCCAGAAGTACAAGGACATGAGAAGCCGTCCCACAGTCGGGTGTTATGACAGAGCATTCGTTTCCGATAAGAACAAGACTTGCCGAATAAAAATTCGTGTCAATGACATTATCAAAGTATGTCACAACACAATCTAAGAGCAAGCCTGTAGAATAGGCTATGCATTTAAAACAAGTAGCTACGACAAAGACCGAAAAGCTCGGTCGCAATAGGAATCTTTGAAATGCATAGCAACCAATCTGGCTAGAATTTAGTGATCCCACAACACAATTAATGAAGTGAGGCCCAACATTGGAAAGCCTACAAATAGACGCTTCTAGGGCAATGTGTGCAGCTTCCGCAACTCCAAGACGTCTAGGTTGAAGACTCTTGTATATTTTTATATTTTTATTTTTATATTTTTTTTATTTTCCATTTTAGTAGATTTAGTTTTAGTGTAGATTTATTTTGTTAAGCTGCTAATTTTCTAGATTTGGGTATCAGACCAGCGTTTCTTCGAGCAGATTTTTATAAAAAGAAAGGGTATGGAGTTCATTTACTTTACCGTTTATAATTTCGTTGAATTTTCCCCGATCGCTTAGTCACCGATTTGAGCAAAACCAAGCTAAAAGTTGAGCTCACTAGAAATGGGTCATTGATGATAGTCATTTTGCTGCATAAGGTGGAAGAAAACTTTATTAGAATTCTTGAATTTATTTGATTGGTATTGTTTATAAACTATTTGTTCTCAGACACAGTAATTTGTACCCGATGTAAGGTAATCGTATCTCCACTCTTACCTAAGAGGCCCTCCGAGTGACACAAAGATGAATCCTGAGAGTGTGAGCACTCAGGGTATGGTAGACTAATACTATGGAACTAATCAACTTTGAAGGATTACTTAGATAGATCACAAACTTACTTATAATTGGAGGATGGTTGAATGAAGTATCTGTTTTATCACTCAGAGGTCTCTCATCTTTCTGCTGAATTGATTATAATCTCGTGTTAACAAAGATGTAATCAAAGAGATGGAAACATTTATCATAAGTGTAGGATGAGGCATCAATCAAATTGGAGAAGGCTTGCAATATCCTGTCTATGGGGGCAAGAATTCTTTAGTCCTAAGATCCAAGTATGAAGTATTGAAAATGAAAAATACTTAAAGCTTAGAAAAAGGGTTACATATTACAAGTAACTGATTAGAATTATGTCTCATAAATGAATATGAACCTTTAATCAGTTAAAAGTATGGTTGAGGGAGAAATCCAAACTATACTACCTTACATCTTTGACAAACTCAGTTTTCCAATTTATGGTTGAGCTATGAATCAAAATGATGCAAAAATTCGATTACTGCACACTTGATCCTATGTCAATTTGTCTCACTCAGTGAATCCTTAACCCCAATTTTATTAAACTTTAATTTTTTAAATTAAAGATTTCAATCTAGGACTATATTTTTAGTCTTCTTATCATCATAACAGTGTAGTTCAAATAGTAATGATCTTGAGTAGTTGGGGTAGGTAGTATTTTGATTTATCATCCTTCCTCATGGGAACAATATCTAGACTTTAAATATCCACTTTTATTACTTGTACGACTTGTGCACTTGCAGTGATCAAGACCACAAACACAAATTTTAAATGATCATTTTACAAAAAAAGAACAAATACATCTTTCCATGTATATGAAAAATGGTCTCAACAAGTTTTGGCGTTGTTGTTTGAGACTGAAAAGTTATTGGGTGGCAGTACCAGAAGTTTGGCATACACTGATCTCATCATACAGTTTGGTCTCAACAAGTTTTTGGCGCCGGTGCTGGGGATTAGATAATAGTCCTTTGGAAATAGTGTTATAAATTTGTATATATCATTTGGTCTTAACAAGTTTTTCGCATCGTTAGCTGGGGAATCAAATTGATGAATTTAAGGATCAATATTCTAACCAAAAAGGGATTTAATTTAGAAATTTTTCTTTTTGATATTGCAAATTTCAGAAAAGCAAAAAAACAATTTTAATGGTTGTAGCTGAAAAAGCTATTGACATTTTTCTATGAGCTTAAATGGAGATAACTGTCTCCCACATAATTCATTTGATCTTAGTGTGTATCTATATTAGGAATATTTTAAAGGCATAGAAAACAAGAAGCACATATGTTGCCTCTAAAAACTGAAATTGAGAGAACACTAAAGAATATGAGGGAGATCATAGCTGCAAAATCCAGAAGTATGGAAAATCAAAGAGAAAGACTGCACTATCTTAGAAGAAGAATATTATTAGAGAACTCGTGAGGCTTTAATCCTTGAGGATTGGAGGCCTATTATCCAAGAGGAGTACTCTGCAAAGAGACAACTGATTCGTTTATGCCTAGTAGGTGTTCAGAATCAACAAAATTTATATCCTAGGATTCCTACTTGTAACGCCCCAAAAATACCCTAGAATTTTTATAATAATTTTATTATATATTCTGGGTATGAATTGAGTCAAACTTGGGCTTTTTCGGTAATTTTATTAAATTGTGAATGTAATTTAAAGCGTGGCATATGATTAATATTATATGCTAAATTGAGTAAATTGATTGAACCCTGAATCAGACCCACGAAAAAGGAAAATGTGAAAATTGTAAAATGAGGGACATAAGGGTCAAATGATAGCTAAAATGCTAATATGAAATAAATGATAAATGATAGGAAAGTGAAACAAAGAGTTAGAATGGCAAAAATGGAAAATCGATTTATAGGTGGCCAAACAAGGCCTTATAAGAACTAAGGATCAGAAGGAAAAAAATGGGAAATGAGGAAAGGGGTGTAGGCCAAACATGGCCTTACACATAAGAGAGTTTTAAAAGACAAAAATTGGTCTTTGAGTGCTCATTTTTGGAGCACATCATGTTTTAGGCAAAGGAGAAAAGGAGGAAAGAGCCTAGGTTTGCAAGAGATCAAGCTTTGGTGTGATTTCTTCCCCACTTCTTGCTCCTAAAGGATCAAACACCATACAAGAAGAGATTGGAAGAGGTTCAAGGTAATAGATCAAACCCTAACCTCATCTTCTATGATTTGGATTTTTGGGAGAAAAGTCCTAACTTGAGGAGAATGGATTTTCATTGATTCTAAACCACTTTTGGAGTTGTTTTGAAGTGATTCCATGGTGGATTTTTGATATGGGATGCATTGGAGAAGATTGGTGGATGAAAAATGTGTAAAATGCAAATTCGAACTCTGGGGCGTAACTAGCACATGTACCGGTACATGTCGCCGCACCGGGCACACTGGCAGAAAAAGAGGCACAATATGTACCTGCAGACACCCCAAGAATACAACATGTACCGGTACATGTTGAACATGTATCGGTACATGTAGTTCCAAAGCATCCCGCTTTGACATGTTGCCGTTAGGTCCCGCAGACTGGCACCGTATGTTCAGTGGGACCCTAAGAAACGATTAACGGGGTTCAATTAAGGTTAGATAGGTGAAAATGTGCCCATAATTGCCGCCGCTAAGTTTGTGTCTGTCAGCAGACTTAGTGTCTTAACCCAAGACTTTTAACAAAAAATAAAATTTTAATTCAAATTGTTATATTCACTAAGACATGAATGTTATTGACTAGGACGGGTGACGATCTCCCAACCTAAGACTCCAGATCTGGGTACAGGCTGAAGCTAGATTCGATGCAATTTTTCCGCTTGTTCTTCTAATTTATCCTTGCATCTGATATTTTAGTTTACCACTAATTATGAATGAGTACATGAATCGAGTATGAATGAGTATGTGATATAATTACGTAGATGGAGTATATCTTTGAAAAGATACTACGAAAAGGGAATATGAAATGAGATAATTGAAAATTGAATAAATGTGAATGATGATAAAGACGAGATTCATCAAACGGAATCCGTCATAAATGTGAATTAATTGATATCAAATTAATCGCCTTACGGGATGCACCAATCGGCATTTGTCACGAAGGCACCCCGAAATTGTCCAATGTCCCAATTGGCGGACGCGTTAATCGCATCCGCCGCGACGCGTATGGTATCAAGAAATGTCCCACGGTGGATTCACCAACCAGATCCGCTGATGCATGTGATAGCATGACCGATACCATGCTCGGCACCAAACCATCCATAGACGGGAGACCAATAAGTGATACCACGGTCGGGATGCACCAAACGGCATCCGCTGCGACGGGAGAGTAGAATTGTTAAACGTATAAGCACATTATTGAATGATAATAAGGGCGGATTCATCAAACTAACCGCCAAAATCAGGAATCGGCCAGTCAATGTGAAATAGCCAACATTGACGAAAGTGTAACGGGATTTTTATGAATATGCTTAAATCTCATGGAATTGATTGTGAAATGAATTGTTGCATCAGGATGCATGATATGATATGGTAAATGATTTGGAGATGTGCTTACGCGAAATGAATAGCATGAGTATATATGCCACACAGATGGTTTAATGTTAAATGCATGCCGAGTTAAATTGAATATTGGAATAGAACTGTATACAACCACTAAGCATGAAAATGCTTAGCATGTAGTTTTATCTATGCGCAGGTATCGAGTAAGCAGAGAAAAGAAGGCCAAGATCGCGCAGCACAGAGTCATAGAAAGAGTACGGCATATAAGTGTATACTCCGAAATTTTGCATATCATCTTTTGAACAAGTGGTATTTTGTAAACGAAAGGGTTAAACCCTGAAACTTGATTTTTGTGTATCATTTTGAAAGGGCATATAATGCCTTACTTTGTAAATGTATTTTGTTAATGTTTATGGGCCTACCAAATTGTTTTGAACTTGTAAATGATCATGGGCTTGCCCAAAACTGAAACCACTTCCGCAACTAAGTGAATTAATAAAATGTTTTTATAAGATAAATGAAAACGCCGGGCTTAAACTTCCGCCCGGTTCGTGACCCACCATTCGGCTCGCCGGATTTGTGTAGCTTAATATTTTTGAAAAAAAAAGAAAATTTAATAACACGTAAAATAAAAAAGAAATAAACCAAGCGTCTCTAAGCCTTCGTCGACTCGCCATTCAATGACTGAAGTTTGGGGTCGCCATACACTACTTCACTTTGACATAGCAAAGCCATCGCAAAGATATACAAAGGTCGAACACAGGATGGGGTTTTCTCAGAGAAAAGAGTTACAGTTGATTTGAAAATGGTAAGTTTTTCGCTGACTTTTGTGGTTGTGAAAAACAAAGGTGTGTGAATGCAGGTTGAAAATTGAGATAATCAAGTAAAAGTTAAGAAGAATTCTAAAGTCTCAAATAGTGAGCTTAAGGTTCTGGTTAACTAACATGTCCTGGTCTTTTCCTCACGTCAGAGATCGCGACATTTAGTCATTTCAATCGATCTTCATTTAACTTTAAACCTAAAACCCTTAAAAGTTTTCCTTCTGAAAAATGGTATTAAGCTTGGGCATAAATGTTCCTAATGGCAGAACATATCTAAAAAATCACCTTATAGTAATTCATTGTGGAGACAACTAATCAAGATCGCTGGATCTAGTGAAGTATCCACTAAACCCAAAGAAAGCTTTAAGCAATACACGTTAAGGAGATCATGCCTAAGAGATCTAACTTAAGGTGAGAAGCAGAGCATAAATACCCTTAAATGCATTACATGAAGAGCATGAGAACACACAACTCAAACCAAGACTCAATGGCCTTCCTCTTATGATCAGGTTTAATGAGCAATCCTCGATTTGTCATCATCAAGGTGTTGTATTATGAGAAATGCAAGAAAATAAGAGAAAAGGAGATAAAATCACAAAACCAGGAGAGGGGAGGAAGCTTCGTGCCAACTTGATTGATTTGATGAGTGAAAGTTGATTTGATTACAAGTAGGATCGAGCTTATATATAGTGCTCAAAGATAAGTGAAATTACAAACAGGTTAATGAACCAAAATTACATGAAGGGCAAACTTGTATAAAACCATAAAAGGACGGGTCAAAAAGCAGTCAATAGCAGGTGGGAGCAGTGTTGCGAAAATTCACAACCTGTGAAATTTGCAGGTTGCCAATTTTTACAACCCTGTAAAATTTCCACAATTTGCTCTCCATTTCTTCAGAAATTTTGCTTCAAATTTCCTCTAGTTTAATCATGCATCTTCAAATTTGGCTCGGGTTCATCGTGTTTGAATCGGATTGAAGAATATGAGGCATTTGACCTACAAAACTACAACAATAGCACTATTTGGGTACTAATCACTCCCCCCAACTGACACATTGCTAGTCCCTTAGTAATGATAAAAAGAAGGAAAATCATGCATGCTATATGTATGCAAAAAAGGACTGTCTTTTCAAAAAGTGTGTATAAAAGTGATGCCTTACCTTTTTAAGGAAAACTGGGACTCATAAAAACTAGCGTCAGAGAATGCCATACAGGGACAAGTTTAAAGAAGTGTTCATTCCAAGGAAATTAACCTGAACTTGTACCAAAATCTAAGTGTTTTGGTGATCAGCTTTCACTAATAAGCCGCTAAGCTACTCCCCCCAACCAAACTACTGCCAATGTCTTAGACTGTTGACCAACCTAAATAGATTCGGGGCCCACTTTATTTCTCACACTCATTAGGTACTCTGATGAAAACTCGACTCACCAAAGTCCGTGGTAACGAGGATCTACCGATGACTCAACCAACTGGGTTTGTAGTGCATCGTCAAAAGGATCTTTCACCTCCACAAACTCTGTGTTTCACCCCAAACTTTGAATTATTTTGAGAATCCAATTCCTACAACTCACTAAACTCCACCCATCCACCCATGTAAAGAGTTAATTCAGCTCAAGGGATCCGCCTGGTTTAAATGCTTTAAAGGCTGCCTGTGACCCCCTGACCTGTTTCGGTTTCACATGTGCCACTGCGCTTCTATTTTCTTTATTTTTTTTTTCTTTTTTTCTTTTCTTTTCTTTGAAGACTCAAGGTTCTTATTTTGGGAACTCTAATCCTATAATGGGTCACAAACGTTTTTATGACTCGTTTTTCAAATTAAAGAGGAGTATGTGCCTCACCTAAATGATGAAAGCTGATGCACTGTGTGTGGCTAGAGAATGACGGAAGACGAGGTTAATTACCAGTGGTCTCAACCCACCAACCCAGACCATATGAATCCATTCTAGCATCGGACAGCAGAAAAGATATAGAGCTCCAGTCCTTTTCAATTTACAGAAAAGGTAAACCACAACAATATAGAGACAAAATGAGATGCAAAGTGGTAGAAAATAGATTCAGATTATATATATCAAGGTGAATTTACAAAATTTCAAATTTTGCAAAGTATAGAAGTAAGCAACAAGGTTTTTGATACAAATGGGGCTTCATAAGTATGTGGTACAAGGAACTAAAAGTCAAAAGACACATCACTTCCAATTAACTCACTCCAAGAACGGAACGAGAAAGCTAGGCGAGGAAGTGGTACCTCTCAACTGCAATGAGAAGACCATCCTCACCGGCAGGCCGAGGTGTCAAGTAGAGGGGGCGACGTTGCCACAGCTGCCAACACAAAGAAAAACAAGTCACCCGACCAATCACAATAAGATTATTAACAAAACTGAAACTTAAACTAGACTGGGTTAATTAAATTAGTGGCTTTGAGAGAGACACTCAAAGCCATCACTCTCAAAATGTGTAGCCCGGTGGGTCTCAGGTCCAGAGGAGGTTCCTCCCGTCTCTGCAGCCTCTGGCTGCACAAATAGGGTTTCACTCTGTCCATTGACCTTTGAACACTCCTATCATCATTGGAGTGTGTCTACTCGATCCAGGGTATATACTATGAATGGTCCAATCCATCTCGATTTGAGCTTGCTCGGAAAAAAGTGTGGAGTTCGAATCATAGAGCAGACTCGTCCCCTGTCAGTTCTTCGCTGTGAGCTGATCATGCCACTTCTTTAATTTATCCTTTCACTTTCAACTGAAGTAGGCGCCATTCTAAGCCCTCTTCAACCTCATCGGTAGACTCAAGGAGTCTTTAAGGTCAACTCTTCCCATGTCTAGATCACTGAATTTTTTTATTGCCCACCATGCCCAGAGAGACACCTCCACTGGTAGGTGGTATGCTTCTCACATAAACCAAAGATAGGTAATATCTAGACAGGTCTTGTATGCTATTCTGTAGACATCTATAAATCCAAAAGCTTAGCTGCACTTAATCCTTCCTTTTCGAAGCGCCCACCACTTTCATCAATATAGTTTTGATTTCCCTATTGGCTAGCTCTACCTGGCCACTAGTCTGAGGATGATAAGGGGTGGCCACTTTGGGCTTGACAACATACTTGGATAGGAGATTCTCAAAAGGTTTGTTGCAAAAATGCGACCCTCCATCACTGATTATGGCTTTAGGAACTAACTGGAGAAATGTCTCCTTTAAGGTTCTGATATGGTCTCAATGGTCCGCTACTATGCATTGCTTCCACCCACTTTGATACATAGTAAACTCCCACAAGGATATAATTATAATCGAAGGAAATAGGAAATGGTCCCATGAAATCGATGCCTCAGATGTAAAATAACTCCCACAAACTTAATAGGATTCGAAGTGGGCATCATATGACACTAGAGATTTTCTCCCAACCTTCGTAGATTTGTCATTGTTGGCTACATATATAGGTGCATTTTAAAAACAAAGATTACCAATAGAAACCTACCTAAAACACCTTCATTGTTGTTTTCTGGGAAGTGAAATGACCTCACAGCACTGGTCATATAAAGGGTCGAGTATCCTGATTGTTCTCCTTCCCATGACACACCTTCTAATTATTTGATCAGCATAATCTGAAACAAATAAGGTTCTTCCACAGAGGGAGTGGACTTTGGCATGGAAGAACTTTTGTCCTATGCTTTTCCGCCATGTTATAACTCCCGTTACTAAAAATTGGCAATGTGGGAGAACCGAGGAGCACTGTCCACAATGAGTAGAGACTCCTCTAGGAATGTCATAGATCGCCACAAAGCTAAAGGCGGAGCACCTGCAGAGGTGATCAACAACATTTTCACCCTTCTTATCCCAATCTACAGCTGGAATCCCATAGTAAGAGACCCAATCAATGTACCTAGCTCTGCATTTTTTTACTTCTATGAGCAGATATTTCAAAGGAATGATCTCGTGGAAGAGTTGCTATTCGCCCTATCAAGCATCGAAACTTGTCCACAGTAGCATAAACCACTGCAGCCACCTTTCTCGGTGGTAGCAATCTCTAGGCTTCATTTGTTTTATAGCATAGTAAACTACGACGGTTTTCTCCCTCTCGGCTTCCTGTCTCAAGACCTTCGATAGGTCACTGTATCGCATAACCCTGAAAGGCAATTTCCAGTTACGGGCCCCTACCACTGGTGTGTGCAAGGGTTAAATAAGCCTCGAGCTCCTCAAACCTAGCATTCGATCCCATTGGGAACTAGCATCTTTCTAGAAGCTTATAAAGAGGCTCTCGCACCTTAAAAGTCTTGTATGAACCTCCCCAGAGAGCTCTCCGCCGTGATGCCCTGTGTGTAACGTTTTCCACTTGACATTCTGGCGAAGGCAGCTTAGAAATCAAGTCAACTTCTTTGTTATTAACTTCAATTCCTTTCGAAATGATGTTCCAACACGCGTCCCGACTAACCATAAATGCATTCTGGGCTTAGCACTAGGTTTTCATATATGCACCCGTGCGTGATGGCTTCCTGTGCTGGGATTAGCACTCCTTAAAATTCCCTTCCATAGATCATGACGCCCATGTAAACCCATAATGCGCTCTACCAAATTGCCAAAAAATGTTATACATACATCGTTGAAATGTGGTAATGGGTATTACAAAATAAGCAACCTTCTGAGTTATGCATACGTGCCAAATGGGCATGTGAAAGGTTCTTCCCAATCCTCTCCAGAGCACCTCAATTTGAAATATCCAAATGATATCCACAGAAATATGGGCAATGAAATCCTTCATAGAAGGATCCATTAATGCAATAGGAGATTTTGTATGACTTCATTTCACCATATAATCATATACCCCACCTTGTAAATAGCAAGATTCCTCCTTTTCATTATGCATCATGGTTTACCCTGATTTCTTAGGTACTACCTGTTTGAGACCCACCAGGTGCTGTCTACTAGATAAGAGATTAACTCACCTCACTTAAAACTTCCACAAACTATCTAGATACATGGTCTCAGCCTTCAGGGTCCCACTTCACCACTCTTTCTCCTCCCATAGATGGTGTGAAAGAGCGTTGCTGGGCTTAATGCCTTCAAACTGAAATCTCCACCCAGGTATTGCTCGCTGAGACTTGGTCGCGCTACCTCCCCGTAATGTATATAAATGAATGCACCACCGATACGTCACACAAAGCCTTCCAAATAAGGCATGTCCATAGTCTGATAGCGCGTGAATTAAGCCTCATTTTTATGGGCTCAATTGATCTTCCTTCATGATTACCACAATAGCACTTGAAGTATTCTTCCAACGTTCTGATGATTTCATAAGCTCTACTTTTCACACTTCCAATCTTTTAGTGTATCCACATCCCCGTGATTCACTCACTCTCTCCAGACAAAAGGCCAATTATGATACTTCTGGGACACTTCCACTGTCATGCACGTTTTACCTCAGGTGAAGATGTTGCTTCCAAGGTCATGTTTCCAAAGACTGAGCCGATGAAAACTAGTTCCTCTGCCTATTAACTAATAATAAAATGTAAGAAATTGTCCCCAAGATGTTAGGTAAAGCCATAATTGGCTTACTGTTAGGTTAGTCTGCATCAAGCAATACAACAAAACACCCAAGTAGTAGAATTGTCCACTGAGCTGTCCCTCGATGATCTCTCCACTATCCCTCTTTAGTATTTTCGATCAGATTCACCAACAAGAGAGACAAGTGTGATGGAGGTGGCTTAGCCCCCACCCAATGTGCTCCTCTAGGCATCGAATAGGGGAGTGAGATCCAAGATTTAGTTCATGTAGGACCAACAAAGGCTTTCTCCAGCAAGTTGCTCCATATTAACCATGATGATCGAACAACTTAAATTATTTGCACCATGAGTCTATATTGGATAAATTTGGCACTGACTTTGCCTTGTCGTAAAGGCTTTTCTTGGTACATTTTAGCCTTTCACCTGTGCACAGTCCTTTAAAAACTTTATGGTAGGGACTTTGTTTGATCAACATGTCGTTGTTAGAACGTCGAATCTTTAAGCCTAAGACTTCTAAATTTATCCTAATTAATGGCCTTCTTTGTGAGGCTTTAACACTAGGAGTGTGTATGGCTTATTTTTCCACTGCTCAATGATCAGCCACCTCCTCCTGTTCAAGATCCATAGCTTCCCTCGCCTCCGGGGTCTATTGCTTGTGATAGTTTATGTTTTTCACGCACTTCGGGTGATGATTACTCACCATCCACTTGAATTGGCCACTGATGAAGCCTCATCCATGAGTCCCCGTCTGGCCAGGCTCCGAGAGAACTTTCTTGCACTCCTGTTGCCAGGTCAACCCGGAGATCGAAAACACCTAGATTACTCATTTTTTGCATTGAGAGTGCTCCAACGCTTCAATTCTTCACAGTAAGAGGCATTCACTATCTTCCTCGTTTTCCATGCACAGACTACTACCTTGCCTAAAATTTACAATGGCTTAGCCTTATGAGGACGCTAGCTGTTGCTGTCAGAACCTGTGGGATAAGCTTCAGGTTCTTGGCTTCCGACAAACAGATGTTCCTCCACCTGATCAGGTGTTCCCATATGTTACCAGTCATGCCTTCATTTATCCACTGTTTGTTTTCCTTCTGCATCAACCTAACTCAGGGAAGCAACGAATGTTGATTCCAAGTGACTAGTCAGTGATTGGTACTAAATATATCCAGAGGTGCGCTGCTTTCAAGCATTTCCTATACCTCTGTTGATTTCCCTGTGATTTAGTTCTTCTAATCGGGGCCAAAGGAAGATAGCTTATTTTCTATCACATCCTCCTGATAAATTGAACAACACTCCCTTTCTGGGTTCACTCGTTTATTCATTATCTTCAACCCACTTCACTAATCCCTTGGGGAAGTCCTCAAAGAACATAGTCGAGGATACTAAGGATCATCCGATTTTTGGCCGAGGAAGTCCCCTCCACAGCCACGGTCTCCAAGAGTTGTTCATAGAAGGGGACATTCCATCGGGAAGGGTTCACTAGCATCCATATGTGTCAAAACCCATGGTGAGGGTAGGAAAATGATGACTCCATATGTTCTTTCCAGTGACCATGTGTACTTTCACTCAGCAGGATGCCGCAGAAGGTGACTTGCTTCTTCAACTGAGCAAAACATAGCCTAGGCGCCAAAGAACTCTGCACCCGTCAGCCTCGCTCGCCTCCTCACGGTGGTCCTTGGCCCTAGTGGAATTGCCAAATTTAGCTATCTTTGAGGGTCAAAGGAAGGCTTAGCTCGAGTAAGTCCATATCAAATGTCCCTCCTTGAAAGTCAACTTCCTCAACCCTGATAAAGTATGGATTTTCTATTTTCCATACCTACAGCCGGAGAAGTGGGAACTGAGCAGGTCTCATCGCACATCTCCTCCTAGGTAGTTATGCATGAGGGTTCACCTTCACCCTTGCAGGGTGTATGTGATCCCCACACACAGGGATTTTGTCTCTCATGTAAACCTCACTCTGCTGCTTCGTGGCTCCACTCCTCCTGATTGTGCAAACTATCAGCACTCTTGCACCCAAGTGGAGCACTTAGCCTTCCACCGCTTTAGTGTTTCTGTCCCATCAGACAAGATGCTATGAACACACAACAAGAAAGAAAGCCAACAAAAACAAGTACTACCAAAAAGGTTAATAGTAGCTAAAATCAACAGGGAAAACAATTGCACAGTTGAGACTTTCAATTCCTCAGTGAAATTTTCAATCCTCCTCAAAGTGAACTCGCCGCAAGTGAGGAAAATGGTAAAACAAAAATAAAACAGAGGATTCACAAATACTTGTGATGTGGATCACAAGTTCACTACTTCTTCTCGTTCAGGGCACATCCCCAACGGCAACAGGTCTGATTCGCTTATGCCATAGTCTGGAATCAACAAAATTTATATCTCTAGGATCGACACCGATTTAGCAAAGCCACTTCCAGTAGTAGTGGTCGAAATAAACATTGGGAGCTGGGGTTTTGTGAGAGAAGAGCTATAGTATTGAAATGGTGTTTTCTGCTAAGACTTAGGCTCAGAAACAACATATGTGAATGGTCGAAACTGTAAATAATCAAGTAAAAGTAAGAATTCAAAGTCTGGCCAATAAGGTTCACAACTAACATAACTTGTCTTTTCCTCGTTGAGAGATCATGATATAGCTACTCTAACCTGATCTTCATTTAACTTTAAACCAAACCCTTAAAGTTTTCCTCTCAGATGAGAATGTTGCATAAATAGTATCCTTAACGTGAGAACATATCCAAAAACCCGTCATATAATCTAAATCAAGACCTAGTATATCCACTAAACTCCAAAAGAAAGCTTACAAATACACGTTAAGAAGAACATGTTTAAGAGATCAATCCCAAGGTGAGAAGGTATACAATACCCTTGGGCCAAAGTACATTGAATATATGGAGAAATATGCAATAAACCCAAACTAACACCCTGGCCTCTCAAGATCGTGGGTCTAGTTTCAGCATCCCTGATCATCATAGTGTCTGGCTATGGAGAATTCATAAGAAAATATGTTAGATAAAATCACAAACCAGAGGGAGGAAGTCAGCCAACCCCAGAAATATGATGGAGGGTTGATTTGATTATAAGCAGACCGAGCTTTATATAGGTGCTCAAGATATGAAATTACAAAATTGTGCTAATGAACCAAAAATTACAATGGGCATACTAGATAAAAACCACAAAGTGGTTGTGCTACTAACAAGAGGGAGCAAGGTAATTCTGTGTGTTGTGGTAACTATGAATCTGGGCTCCTGCAAGACTTTTGCAACCTAAAGTCTTGATAATACTTCCATTTCTTCCATAAATTCGCTATTATTCCAGAATTCTTCTTTGTCTTAACGCCATCTTCAATCAAATGTTCGATCTGTAGTTTGAATAAGATTGAAGAATGAGGCATTTAATCTAAAACTACAATAATATTACAAAATGTGACTAGTAGCAAAGTCTGACAATCAATAACAATTGAGTCATTGAACCTAGATTAGCACAAAAAGTGTTAAAACTCCATTTTAGTATGCAAGGCTCAAATAGTAAGACTATTCGGGCAATTAATCAACAACCCATATAGAAGCTTAACACTTGAGTTAGCGCATTGATTGCCGCTGGTAATAACGATTTGTACCGTCATCCTCTTGATAACCTAATGAGCATATGGGAATCTATGAGACGGCCAACACAACAACCTGAATCTGTGGTGAGATCTAAGTAATCATATTGCAGCCTCCCCTCTAGAGGAAAACAGTCATGGTTTGATCTACATTGCTGCACTGGATCTGAATAAATTTAAAGAGCTTGTGGTGGAGGCCTATGAGACATTTTCCCGGCCATATCTCTCAAGAGAAGAGGATAAATAATTACTCAAGGTAGAGGCAGCCCTTCAACCATTGAGATTGCACCCAAAACTATGTAGACAAAGAGAGATTTGACCATCAAATGGATATATATTCTATCACGCCTAAGACAACTTAGTGCCTCAAGGTGTAAATGTTGTGAACTCATATGGGGTTTTAAGAAAGGAAGTGGCGTAGGGAGGTATGCAACCGATTGAAGATCTGCCAATGCATTTAAAGACCTATTTAGTTTTGTATGTGAAGTGGGACTTAGTGGAAAAGGTTTGATTGAGCTGAATCGTATGATCGCCATAGAAGCTGTGCTGGATGAAGTGATTAACTTAACTAGGAATAAAGAAGGAAATGCATAATACCCATATGAAGCATGGGAGCAAAGAAAAGAAGAAGAATAGGAGCAAGGCGAGGGACCAATAAGAGGAGCCCAAATTAATGAGGAGACTACTGCATATGAATGAGCAAAGTAGTTAATACTTCAAGCCTAACTCCAACTTGCCAGAACATCATATATAATTAAAGACTTAAGGAACCAGTGAAAAACTTTCATATGATATGAGTACAATGGCCCCTGTGATCGACAGTTTAATTACCATCAAGTTATGTTTCAAATCAGTCCAAGATAACAAGAATAATAGACAATAGAGGAGAAACATTAGGGCTTAATAAGACTCAACTCATTTGAAGATCGATGTTGTATTCATGCTTGGTAAAACAAAAGAATTTCGAATAAGATAGAAAAGAGATTTTCTGAACTTGAAAATTTTTGGAAGCAAACATTAATGAGTCAGGGAATGTTCAATGCCTCTTTTAAGAAGTCAGAGACTGGATAGGCAAATAAGCTTGAATATATGAATTGTCCCAAGGATTTAGTTCCAAGTGACACAAGGAAGGATCCAGAATGTATGCGTACCAGAACTCGATGGACAAGAGTTGAAAAGAAATAGACATCAAGAAGAGAATTATGCTAAAAATTAGCTAAGAGTTTACAGAATATGGGCTGAAACTATAGAGAGCAAGAGTCAAATAAAGATGCAGCTAGAGCAACAAGTGCAAAAAGAAAATCCAAGAAAAAATGAAGAGGTTAAGGCTTATGAACCTCAAGTTTCGTTCCCTCAAAGGCTGTAGAAGGCAAAGCTAGAAGAGAAATTCTCTAAATTCTTAGACATGTTTAAGAAGATAGAAATCAACAGCTCATAATGACTTAAATGACTCTTTATGCAAAAATTATGAAGGAGATGATGAGCAAAAAAGAAAGATTACAAGAAGGGAATAGTGAACCATCCCAGGTGCAAGACTTGAATTTTACCAAAGAAGATTAGGAATCCAGCAATTTTCCACTACACCCTACGAAATCAATACAAGTTGATATGGAAAACACTATGTGATTATGGAGCCAACATAAACCTGTTGACGCCTTATCTGCTGCTAAAAGACTGTTTGGGGAACCACCCCAACAACCATGACCTCAAACAAAGACAACACCTGCCCATCCTAAGGGCATTCTAGAAGAGGCCGATCAAAGGTGAAAGTTCATTTTCCCAATGGACTTGAATATTATGTGAGGAAGACAAGTTGTAATCATGGTTAGGGGAAGACCTTCATAACAGATAAATGGATCGATGTGAAAATGAGAGTTAGTCTCCCTGTGGTTGGAGATGAGGCATCAGATTCAATCTCAATCGCACAATAACCTTAATTAAGTACGTCGATCAGGAGATTTTAGGAAACTCACTGGGTTCGAACTGAATAATGATTGCATTTTTTCAATTCAATGAATGAGAAAGATGACTTCTAGTTATCTTCAACATCTTGAAGCACTGACCCAATGTTAAAACTGGAAAAGGTAGTACTGTGTCAGTTAAGATAATACAGAAAAACCCAGCAGCATAAAGAGAAAGCTGTTAATGTAAAATAAAAGTTCAGTTATGAATTTAAAAGAATTACCTGAACATTATAATGATGCTTTCAAAATTAAAAAGGAAAGCTAGCCATCATTTAACTGGTTTGAATCGAAGCCAAGAAGCAAAACTGCTGGAAATTCTCATAAAATATAAGGAGGCAATAGCTTGGTCCATAGAGGATTTGAAAGGAATCAGTTCTTCTATTTATATGCACAAGATCCTGTTAGAGGAGAATGCTAAACCCCATGTAACATCGAGAAGGCCGAATCCGTAAATGAGCAATTTTAAGGAAGCATTGCAAGGGCTAAACAAGCCTATATATGCACATTTCAACCTCGGTAAGCTCTGTCTACACATATCAAAGAACGGAGGATTCACTGTGATCAAGAATGAGAAGAATGAATTGATCCCTTACAAGAAATGTACACTGGATGGAGAGTGTGTATGTATCATTACGTAAACTAAACATTGCAAACCAAAAAGCGACCATTATCCTACCTTTCATCAATTAAATGCCGGACAGTTAAAGGCACTCCTGTGCATTACTTTTTCGATGGATATTCAAGTATAATCCGTATTTCAGCCACTGAGGATCAAGAAACTACATTTATGTCCCTGTGGCACCTTTACGAAGGATGCCTTTGATTATGTAAATGCCTTATGCCACCTTTCTCAAAGATGTATAATGTCTATGTTTCTTCTGATTTTGTGGAAGAGGCTATGAGATCTTTATGACGACTTAGTATATGATCCATTTAATTGTGTGGAAATTAGAACACTATCTTATGTGTCGTTATCAAAAATCTAATTAATCGAGTATGAAATGTCATTTTATGGTGACAGAAGGTATTGTTTCGAGACACGAGATTTTTCCTACCGACTAGAAGTAGATCATACAAAGTTAAGTCATATTAAACTCCCATGTCACCTGCCAATAGTAATGACAAGAAGCCTCGACATGCTAGTTTTTTGCTGTATTAATCCATAAAAACTTCACAAATCTTTAGACCATTATGTAGACTGTTGGAAAAAGATGCAAATTTTGATTTTAATGAATCATGCAGATCTGCATTTGATGAAATCGAGTCCAAATTAGTGACAGCTCGTATCATGTTGGCACCTGACTGGAACAATAACTATGAAATTATGTATGATGCTAGTGATTATACAATGGGAGTTGTATGGGATAAATAACTGAAAAGATATTCAAGGCCATATACTATGCTAGCAAAACCTTTAATGAGGCACAAGAAAACTACTCCACCACAGAAAAGGAGATGCTGGCAATGGTATCTGCTTGTGAAAAATTCAAGCCTCACATATTAGGGTCCCATTTTATAATACACATTGATCATGCTACAATTAGATATCTAATGGCAAAGAAGGAGGCTAAACCAAGACCGGACGATGGGTGCAGCTTAAGCTACGCCAGAATTTTGATCTTGAGATAAAAGATGCAGAAGGGTAGTGACAATGTGATAGCAGATCACTTTGCCTAGATCGGAAATGAAAAGTGAATCGAATAGCAAAAATCTCCTCGATGAGCAAGAGCTTTTGTTGCTAGTTCAAACACCTTGATATGCTGATATTGTCAATTACTTAGCTTATGGAGTTATGGCACCATAATTCAGCTACCAGCAGAGAAGAAATTTGAGAACTAATTGTAGATTATATATTTAGGATGACCTACTACTCTATAGAAAATGAGCAGATATGATCATAAGGAGATGTGTTCTAAAAACATAACAAGGTGGTATTATGGAGAAATGTCATGCATCACCATATGGAGGACACTTTGCAGGAGACAAAACAGCCCAAAAAATTCCAGTGGCTTTATCGTCTCTACCTATTCAAATACTATTTTTGAGGCTCTAAATATTGTGGATACTCTTCGTGAGAATGGGGCAACATAAGCAGAAGAAATGAAATGGCCCTACAAGGAATTATGCTAGTGCAGATTTTTTATGTTTGGGGAATAGACTTCATGGGACCTTTTCCATCATTATTTGGTAACATATACATTCTCCTAGCTGTGGATTATGTATCCAAATTGGTGGAAGCATCATCTTGTCCCATAAATGATGCCAATAAAGTGGTGGGATTTATACAAAGAAATATTTTGAGTAGATTTGGGGTACCCAAAACAACCATCAATGATGAGGGAAGCCATTTTGTAAATAAAATTTTTGAAGCAGATATGGAATCAGACATATGATGGCTTTGGCCTATTACTCTAAGTCAAATGGGCAAGCAAAAATTTCCAACAGGGAAATAAAGAAAATTTCTAGGAAACAAGAATACAAGCGTGAAGGACCGCATAAAGTTGACGATGCATTGTATTCCTATAGAACTGCTACAAAACTCCCATCGAATGTCCCCATACATAATTGTATTTCGGAAAACCTTGTCATCTCCCTTAGAACCGGAATACAAAGCTACGCGGGCCATCAAGAAATTGAATTCAGACTTTCGTGTCGCCAAGGAAAGAGACTACCTAAATGAAGCGAACTCGAAGAGTTGAGAAATGAAGCTTATGATAATGCTAAAATTTACAAAGAAAATACCAAGAGGTGGCATGATCAAAAGATTCTAAGGAGGGAATTCAAGGCTGGAGAACAAGTCCTCTTAGACAACTCCAGGCTCAAGCTATTTCCAGGGAAATTTAAGTCAAGATGGAGTGGTCCTTACATAGTGGTAACAAGTACAACCTTTGGAGTAGTAACACTAAAACATGTATCTGGAATTGAATTTAAGGTAAATGGTTAGAGACTGAAGCAGTATCTTATATGAAGTATAAATGAAGTAGATCCAGATTGTGAAAACGGGAAAGAGTTTTGCTAAAATGAAGACATTTTGTAGCAAGTGTTTGGCTAAGAAAATTAAACTGAGCAGCTTCTTGGGAGGCAACCCAAGCAAAATTTTCATTTTAATAGTTTGACTAATGTTGATTACTTTTATGAGTTTGAAGTTTCAGTTTTAATTTTTGTTAGAAATTTTATTATGAAGTTTGATAGATTGCTAATTTTTTTTTTTTACAGGGAAGATTAACTGGAAAGAGATGTTATTGGAAAACACACTTTTTCAACTAAAATATGCAGAAAAGAACTACAAGGGGGGAGTATTTCTATTTCCCTCAATTTTTTTTCTATTAATAATGCATAGTTGAAGTTTGGGGGAATATAAAGATTTTTAGAGCATAGATTGTTAGACAACTTTCTTTGGACAATCGTTGAATACCTTGTCAATATCTTCGATGAATGATATTGAATGAAGAAAGAGATTTGAGCTGTTATACTTGAATGGATATTATTTGAAGAAATATGTGTTTTCACAGGTATGAACTAAGTGGAAGACTTTATTGCATAATATCATTTGGTTTGAATGGTTGAAAGCAAGAAAATATAAAAAGAATTTGAGGTAAAACAAAATCCTGTCATGACAGAGATTGTTATGTCACGACACCGGGCCGATCTTTGTGCTGTGTCAACGTACTTTGTCGCGGACAAGCTTTCTTTATTGTCGCAACAAACAACAAACTTGGGCCTTATAAAACATGTCGCGATAAGATTTTTGTATGTCCCAACATAATTCAATTGGAGCATAGATAAAATTGTGTCTCAACAGTTTTTGCTCAGTCACGACAAAGAATTGCCCTAATTCAAGATTCAGTGAAAAGTTGTGTCGCAACAATTATTTCTCTAATGTTGCGACATAGCATTAAACAAGGAGCACAAGTTAGGTCAAACATTTGTCGTGACAATCAAAGAAGCACAACAACTCTTGGCCTATAAATAGAAATGTTTGAAGAATTAAGATTCTTCTTCCTCATAATATTCAAACCACTCAGTCTCCCTCACCAAATATCTCGTACTCATTCTAAACCCTAGATCCTTAAACCACTCTCTCACAATGTCTAAGCCCCAAAACATGGTTCCAAACCTCAACGAAAGCATGGAAGAATATGATGAGTTGGGGAATGAAACAGTTTAAGCCACTAAGGTAGTAACAAGGCAAGGTGAAGAAAGAGTTAAGGTAAACGATGAACTTGAGCAGATAGTGGAAAAATCAAGGAAGAGGAAAAGAGGAAATAAAGAAACCGAGAGCATCGAACAAAAAGCTGACATCAGGTTCTAACACGCTTATACTGAGAGACAAAGCTACAACGAGAATTCGGGAGGGGAGAGGCTTCAACAAGGGGGTTTTTCCATTCTAAGAACTGGTCGAAAGCAAGGGATGGCATCTGTTCTACGAGCATAAAGCTCTTGGATTCGTAGATGTGGTAAAAGAGTTCTACGCCAACATGGTGGGGATGAAAGATAGGGCGTTGCCCACGCCGAGGAAAATGGATACCCTTCAAGAGATAATATTGATCCAAACGCATTCTTCAAAGAAAGGAAAATGGGTCAAAATTCAAAAGATTGCGGAAACACCTAACCAATGTAATATTGTAGACCCACTAACTAATGGCAAGGGAAGTGGAATGCCACCAGAGTTAACCCACACGAAACCATCGCCGTTGAGCACCGGAGCTGAATCAACAAAGTTTTGGTTTTATTTTTTATGTTCAGTCATGCTGCCTTCCAAACATTTATGCACAGTCAGGGAGAAAGAGGCAATCTTATTATATGCCATCTTCAAAGGCTATAAATTAAGTGTGGGCAAGATAATAGAAAACTCAATTATGTGTTATTACAGATGAGGATACAAAGGGTTGTTTTCTCACCCAGCACTGATTTCAAGACTCTCGCATCTCGGGGGTGTCTATGAGACCGGTTAGCAGGAGACCGCTTTCTCAAGACATCGCCCCTGGCATTGACCTGAATCACCAAAGGGCCTAAAAGCATAAACAGGGAAAGATGGGTGGAGGCTGTAATGGAAGAAGAAGAACCAGTAGAAACATATCAACCGCAGCCTGAAGGTAGAGCACCAAAGCTACCACAGAGGCAGTGAAGTTTGAGCCCAGTACTAACCGTCTCCCTTGAGACGAGACAAGTCCAACTAGAGCATGTTGAAGGCATAGAACCTCTAGGTAACAACTCTACAGTCCTACAGATGTTTAGAGCCATGAGGTAAGAAATAGAAAAGAGGGATAACCAAATAGTTCAACCACAACCTCAGTGGATGAGTACATGAGGTTTCCAGTTGAAAATGAGGGACCAAAACTCTGGTGCTAAGCCCTAAAGAAAAGAGATGAGGAATGGAAGAGTATATGGGAAATAAGAGAATAAGAGATGAGCGAAGAACTGAGAGCAATAGAAGATGTTTTTCTCTCATATCAACTCAAGAGAGATAGTGAGCTACTCAAGATCATAGCGAGTGGAGGATGCTATGAGGAACCAGTCGTATGCGATGCCTGGGTATCTATACAAGGAGCATCAAAATAAGAGCTCTAATTGAGAAAAGGGACAAAGAACTGGAGGGCACCCCTACTAGCTGTGAGGAAGTTCTCGATTGAGTCAGACATGATCAACAAAACTGAGCCTCAGCACCCCGCCAAAGGGGTTTAAGGGGAACCCCTGGAACCCTCATTTTCATGCATTAAAATGAAATGATCAAGAAATTAGCCATAAACATGGAGTGGTCTATACTAAACAGAAATGGAGAAGGCAGTAGGTGAAAGCAACCACAAGTCCAGATCCCTGAGTTCTCACCCCTTCGCAATCGGGTGCCAGTTTTCGTATTCCAGTTAATCCTACCATCCTCCCACAGTACGAAAGAAAAAAATTAGCTCACCCTACTCTTCAATATCTTCTCCATCTCTGTACCTAATGTCCATCCTTGAAACATTCAATGAAATATAAATTGTGCATTTTTGTGTAGAAATTATGTTACATTGTTTGTAGAATAACATTTCGTGCTGTTTTTGTGTATATATTCTTTCTTTCTTGTGTTTACTTTTGGAATGAATGGGAACCGATGATGTTTCAAGCGAATACCAATTGAATAACCGAGAAACCGCCACCCGGATCTAATTGTTAAATTGATGTAGCATGTTTGGTTGAATGAAACTGATTAAAGAATGACATTGTGGTTGTGTTGGATTGTTTGAGCTAAATGCATGATTTAAATGAACCTCTTTACCGGTAAAGAAGCATAACAACAAATCTCAAAACCAAACAAAAATCTTATAGATGCATTGGGGTAGGATGAAATGAATGGAAATGGAAAGTTGTAAGGTTATGAATAAATGTGTTGAATTTCAATATTAAGGAAGGCTTTAATAAATTGATGGAATAGATAAGACCTATAATTCTGTTTGTGTAAATAGTTTGGTTATAAAATCCTGATAAACTACACACATGGTCAATAATAACTCAGTTGTTCTTCAGTCAAGACCAGGAACATCTTCTAAAGATCCATCATAGTTAGCTCTTTAATGTCTTAGAACTTTGTTAGATTATGTTAGCTCATATGAAACTTAGGCAATGTACCACTAATAGGGAAATGATTGGGTCATCCTTCGAAGCTCAGCCTTTCAAAGCTCGCCATTTTATATGCATAAGCATCTAGTTCATTATTTCGAGCCTACAAATCAATCTCTTCAT
Source organism: Tetrastigma voinierianum (assembly GCA_016808115.1). Classification (NCBI taxonomy): domain Eukaryota; kingdom Viridiplantae; phylum Streptophyta; class Magnoliopsida; order Vitales; family Vitaceae; genus Tetrastigma; species Tetrastigma voinierianum. The sequence continues at coordinate 71,941 of JAEQBH010001932.1, read as the reverse complement.
CATCATCAACCAGTTATTAAGAAGCCAATTTTCTTCCCTAAACATAATATTACAATAAAGAACCCCCTATTTTCACTGTCTGTATCATTAGACAAAGTACATCAAGGGACGTAAAAGGGACAAGTTTAAAGAATATTATTTCAAGTTAAAAAATGATAAAAGGGCTGAGAAAAGCAATGCAAAGAAATAAGAGCATGAAGAGGATTAAGAAAGAAGTCGTGAAAAGTAAACATCATGAGGAATGAGTTTGGTCTTGTAGCCTTCCTCCCTACCATTGCTCCTGTGGGTGTTCAACACCTAGTACTCTAATTCCATTTGGTATGGGAGTTACTAACCCAAAGTTCGTTAAGGGTGGTAGAAAGCTTAAAAAGACCAACATTGCACCATTCCATAAAACTCGGTGAGAAATAAAAAGAGAAAAAATTTCTAAAATAAGGAAGAGAAGTTATCTTTTGTGTATAGGAAAGGAAAAGAGACAAAGATACCATAATGAAGAATATGGAAACAAATGCACAACCTGATGGAAATGTTCGAAACTTATAATCAAGAAAAATCAAGGATTTATCAAGAAGGCAAGAGTGTTGTCATGAAGTTCAAGTAAAATAAGCTTTCCAAAATGTTCAATTATTCACCAATCGTCAAGCCACACATTACAAAGCCTAAAAGACCTATTTGATTCTAAAGGTGGTGTTATGCCTACATTAATGAAGATTAATATGATGAACAAGCATATGAGACTTTAAAAATAAAAGAGAGTGTGTTAACTAAGTATTAACCCAGAAGATTAACTGATCTGCCAAATAAAAAGAGTAAAGACCAACACACACACAACAAATCAGGATTGAATGATTAAATTGTTACACCATATGAATTACTTGTTGGTTTAATGAACTTAATGTAAAATATTCCTAATTCTAGATTGGAAACATGTTTAGCATTCTTACAATCGACATATGTTTCCTACCCACTGAGCTTAAACGTAAAAAAATGTGTCCTTAAAAAATAAAAGGCGGAGTTGTTAGAGCACAAACAAAATTCTTTCTTTCTTAGACAAAACAACACTTGATGAGTCTGAAACTCATCTATTTTTAGTCCATTTTTCTAGCATGTTTTTAACAATTTTAGACTTATTTTTATGCCAAATTATGGAATATTCACCAACTTTATGTTTTGCAAATGTTATTTGAAAAAAAACGTAGTTAGCTGCAAAGGTGGAAAATGCAAAGAAGCCTGTCGCGAATATTACCTTTCAGATGTCGCAACACAAAAATCAAGCAGGTGATTCATGCCACAGTAGGTGTACTTAGAATCAACAATATTTATAACCTAGGTTCCTATTGCCATAGCAAATCTACTGCAGTATAGTGGCTCTAGGGTCGAACTCAAGGATGGGTTTTCTTTGTACAAATGACTAACAGTGAAGGCCAAAAATGGTGAATTAAATTTGGATTTTGGGGTTTTGGTAAAAACAATTTGATGGTTTGCAAGGTGAAAATAAGGTGAAATAAAATATAAAAAGAACTCCATGAAGTAGTGAGCCACTGGGTTTAAGGTTCTAGGCTAACCGAGGTCCCTGCCTTTCCTGAGATGACCTATAGTCATTTCTCCCAAACTGGATCTTTTTTTTAGCTATAAAAACCCAACCCTAAATAATATCCCTTTTGAAATGGAATTTACCAGCCATTTATGTTCTCGCCGGCCTGTTATCTCCCTCGACTCACACATTACAGTGGGTAATAAATGGTAACTAATGAACATCACAAGATCTAGTAATAAGCACCAAATGAGCACTAAAAGATTACTAAGTACTGACCTTTAAACATGAATCAAAGGGATCTAAACCTAATTTTAAAGGGAGAAAACACGGTAGTGAGTACCTGCGTGAAAAACAGGGGACCTCCATTAGCTTAGATCTTGCACCCAACAGCCTTCCAAGGAGGGAAGGGTTTTAGCCAACCATCCTCCGAGTTCTCATCCTTGGAGGGTGTTTGGCTGCCCAGAAAATAGAAAAGAAAATGAAAGAAAAGGGAACCAGAGAAGGAGAGGGAAACGGGAGAGCTGAAAGCTTCTCCAAAAATTTATTGCTGAAATGATTGATGTTTACAAACCTTGACTCTAGCTCTCATATAATGCTTCTCAAAGTGGGAAATACGAAACAAACCTCAAAACAAAAGCTATTACAAGGGTAGAAAGGAGAAAACTTCAAAAACGGAGTCGTTCAACACCAAAATTGTAAGGTGTACTCTCGCTATGCATCAAAATTTTCACATGTAGCTTAATTTTCCGAAGATACTTAAATTTTTGCACCGTTCTCACCTGGCTACTATTCCATTGCTCCCTGTTGCTACTCATTTGATTCATGTATTTTTGCTTTCTTTTCATTTTTCTAATATTCTTTCTTTCTGATACTGACCAATGCTAAGTCTCATATGTCTCTCTCATGCTAGGAATGACTCTGACAAACTTGGCACAAGTTTTGCAAAACTCCAAATTAGCCACACAAAATATAAAAGCTCCAACAAGGGACCCGAACATGTCAATTGGGTTAATTATAACAATTAGTACACAAAAAGCACTCAAAACCTATCTTAAATAGGACTCAAAATAGCACTTTTTTGGTACTAATCACACCCCCCAACCTACACATTGCTAGTCCCTTAGCAATGAAAGAAAGAAAGAAAGAAAGATGGAGCATAAGTATCATCAAACCCTAAGTAAGAATCATCAAACCCTTGTCTAATAACTATCTTGAGAGAATGAAGGCCATACAAAATTGAGTATCAAAAGAGCCTCCATCTCGGTGAATCAACAAGAAACTTCCACCAAAATCTAAGTGTTTGTTCGATCAACTTCTCAACACAATCGTCAGTCTGTACCTCCCCCCCAACCTACACGCCACAAATCTAGCATGCTAACCAACCTAAATAGACAGACCCACTCTATGCCAATAACTCTTTTCTGTTGTGGGTGCAATGATGTGAGGAATCGACCTCACCAAAGTTCATGTAACGGGGATCTACCGATGACTCCTAACCACTAAGGCTTAGGCACCAAGTCATGAGGATCTTTTTGACCACTAACTCTTCGAGCCACCCCATTCTCAAATGATTTCTGAAACTCCATCACCTGGCCAACTTGATAAACTCACCCATCCACCCGTAGGCAGCACCAAGCTCCAAGTGGGCTCCCAACTAGCTCGCTAGTGGCACCTGCTTTAAATGCTTTTCACCATATACCCGACCATGCTTGGGTTTCGGTAGCCGCTGCAATTTTCTTTTTCTCTTTCTTTCCTTTTTCTTTTTCCTTTTATTTTGGAAGACACATTGGCCTTCTATTCATGGGGTCCTTAACCTATTAAAGCAAGGGTCAATTAGGTGGTTATTGTAAGGTTTAGGAGGTTAGGCAGTTTTTCAGGTTATTGAAGAAACCTCGAGATAAAGTAATAATGAAGTGTGTGGTTAGCTAAAGGTGGAAGAAAAGGGTCGAAAGCAACAAGAGTTCAACTGATCATCCACTCTCAACTAGGCATGGAACCACCTAACATCAATATAGGACAAAGCTTCACTTTTCAAACCACAAGTTAGCAAAACACAAAAACAAAAACAAAAATGGGTGCGTTTGAACAAATGTTGTAAGTAAGATAACAGCCTTCACAAAAAGAAAACTAGCAAGCCACTGAACATCACAAAATGGGCTTGCTCAAAATAGTAACAAAAACATAAGTGCAAAAGCCACTTCCTTCACTAACTCTCCCCCCCAACCAAATGTCTCATTGTCCGCAATGGGGCCTTGATTGGAAAGTTAGGGAACGAAGTGTTACCTCCTTGATTAGATGTGATCGCTGTTGGATAGGAGACTTCGCAAGCTTTCCATTGACACCTTATTCACTCTGTTTGCGCTTCAAATGAACAAGTTAGAAGAAGAAAAGAGAGAAAAAAAAGTGACCAGTTAGAGAATTTTGAAATTTTCACCTTCATAAAAATTTTAAAAGTGTTATTTTTGGCTAGTTTTGGATTCTACACTCTCTAAGCTTTCCAACGGTACCAAAAACGCCTAAAACGGAGTTTGGATGAAAAAGTTATGAGCGAAACAAAATCAAGAGGCAAAACAATGGGGAGTAGCGAAAAATTTTCGCTATGTTTGCGAAATTTTTGCTATAACACATAGTGAAATTTTTTTTTTTAATAAATAAAATAATTAATACAAATATTAATAATAATAAAATTAAAAACTTTTTTTTTTGAGACAAAACTTTTTTTTTTTTTAAATATAAATGTGGAAATAAAATAAAAAAATTTCAGAGACAAATTTTTTTTATAAAAATAAACTATGAAAGAGAAATTTTTTTAAATAAAAATAAACGTTCTTTTTTTTTTTACTTACCCATTATTCTCGTTTTGTCTTTAGTGGAGGGACGCGCACACATTTTCGCAGTACATACCGTACTCGTTATGTAGCTTAACCACATTGCTCATGCGAAAATTTCGCTATATTTACGAAATTTTCCGGATGTTCTCCTTCGTCAAGCACTATTTCGATTCAAATTTTTCACTAGAACTGCAAAAATTAATACAATAAAAATTAAGAAAAATTGCAAAAAAGTGAAAAACAAGTTAGAACAAAGATTAACTTAAAAATTAGGGAAAATCTAAGAAGAAAACTTATAGAAATCCAAATAAAAATAAAAATAATATAAAATAAAAACAGAAAAAATTAAACAAAGGTGGGAGACCGTAGCTCCCCCCAAACCGCTTAAGCCTGAGGTCGGCTTGAACCGGGTGGAGCTTCAGGGGAATGCTATGTCCAAGTGCTCGTAATAACCCGCACCCGAAACATCCACTATGCCATGCAACATAAGCAACTACCGAAGTTTTTGATGTAGTGGTAAAATTCTGTACAGTGGCCACTAACTTCCTAAAGTTTTGTAGTATAGGCAAGGATGGGGCTGCCTTGCGTTTCCAGTGGCTTTTAGGGTTTTGGGTTAGATCGCGATGCAGCAGGGCAGATATACTAAATCAGTAGGCAGGGGTACTGTTTTGTGTTCTTCCACTGCTTCCTTAGTTAACAACAGGGGGATTGCTTCCTTCTTTTCCCATAAGCAGACAGCAACTCCAATGTCTGAGGATTCAAAATTTTCTACTAGTTGTAGTCGCTGAACCGGCTTCTCCACCATGTTGTCACCAGCACACTTCCTCCGGATTCTCTCTTCCGTAATGAACAAGTCGACATGGAGCTTTGAGATGGATTCTCGCAAGATGTCCACTTCTCGCCACTTTGAAGTCCATCAATTCTCTTATTTACATTATTTTCCATAGTGTCAATTTTCTGACTTAATTGAGCATTGATTGTCCTCTGTGCTTCCACAAAGTTACTCACTAGCTTGGTAAGGTCCAAAATAGCTTGCTCAATTGGAGAAATTAATTGTGGTGGTTGTGGTGGCTGAGGAGTTGAGGTATACCGTGGAGGAGTAGGGGTGCATAAGTTGAGGGAACACTATAGAAGGGTGCACTCATCCATTGGTCTCTATAGCCCCTCATAGACCTATTTGGGTTTGGATTTTTCTCCAAGGGGTGTTGATTCTACCATGGAAGGTTTCTGTAATCCCTCATGGACATGTATGCTCTAGGGTTTCTCTCCACAAGGTACTCACAATATTAGCCCCTCCCCTTAGGTAACTCCATTTGATTCTAGTTCAAGCCCACCGAACATGTGGATTCCTACGCAAAACAGTGCAACACAAGACAACACACAAAACAATCCTCAAGAAGAACTTTCTTTTTTTTTTTTTTTTTGAAATCGAAACTAAAAAAAAATGACAAATATCAAAAAGAAATTCACCAAGCATCTTGTGCCGAGGATCACAAGTGTTCCACACCAAGCCAAATGTGCACTTAGGCACCATCCCCGGCAACATCGCCATTTGATTCGCGCTATGTAGGTGTACTTGAATCAACAATATTGAGTAACCTAGGTTCCTACCGGCGCAGAAAGGCTACCGCAGCATTGTGGCTATAGGGTTTTGTAACAATCTCAAAATGTACCCCAGCGCCACATGTTTAGGGTTTTTTGTAAGCATAATTTGAATGTTCGGTAATTGAAATTCGAAACATGGAAACGAGAGACCCGGAAATTTACAAGACTTAAGGATAAAATCGTAATTTGTCCAAAGAGGGACTTAAAAGTCATAAGTTAACAAGAATTGAGGCCAAAGTATAAATAATTGGAATTGTGGTGTAATTCCTAGAAAGAGGGAGGACCATAAGGCAAATAACATAAGTTTTATTTATAATAGTTAGTGGAGACCAAAATGGATTATTTTTGGTCTCCAAACAAGTGCTTCACGTATGGAGCAAAAAGGGAAGGAGAGGAAGAGGAAGAAGAAGAGGAGGAGGAGGGAGATCAAGCAAAAAGGTATGGAACTACATGGGCTTTTAAAGCTTTGAATGGTTTTCCATGCAATTGTATGGTTATTAGTTGTTCCAACCTAGGGGTTTTACTAGTGCTCTTCATCCTAACCCAATACTGAAAGTAAAGTGGATAAAACCATAAATAGTACAAGAAGCCTATGAAATCATCTCTTTGAGGATGGATTTATAGTTCAATGACAAGTAATTGAGTTAGGGTTTAGAATATACCCTAACTAATCTACATGTTAGGTTGGTATGGGTTAGATCCATATTATGGCTCGAGAGCACCATGATGGATTTTTGAAATAAGATAAGTATTGAAAGAGGAATTGAGTAGCAAAGAGGTTACAAGAGAGATATGGAATGGTTTTGATGTGTGTATGGAGTATAGAGTTGAATTGGGTAGCAAAATATGGAAAAATGGAACAAAAACACAATATTTCGGGCATTTTCTGTGACATGTACCTGACACCTTAAACATGTACCTACATGTGCCAAAGTTCTCGGGTCATAGCCAACATAAAAATGCAGATAGGTCGGGGGTGTACCGGTACATGTGATGCTGCTCTTGCTTCTCGCTTTCGACCAGTTTTTGTTTTTTAACCATAACTGCCTATTTCTTATCCGATTCGAGTGTCAAGTGGATAATTAAAATAGATCGCGAAGGAGAACCAAACATAAGTAGAAATAGAGCAAAGGTATCTTCACTTCGACTCTAAGAGGCCCAAAAATTCACCAAAGTGGGGCCATGTGAAAGCAAATTCCCCGCACGCTTGATCATAGAGTAGTCCGAGTTGCTTCTGACGTATCTGAAGTTTCTGTTAATCAGGATTCCTGCAGCTTGAGTAGAACCCTTAGCACCTTAGCTTTAAATGAATACAAAGAGCTAGTGTCAAATATGAGGTTAAAACCCCAGAAAAAAAATGAGTAATACAAACTGTCCCTAGTGTAATCGGTAAATTGAATAGTTGGCATGAAAATGCCATAACTTTATTTTTGATGATCCGATTGGATTGATTCCAATTCCTAAGAAAAATAGATTCATTGAGGGACAAGAATACATGAATGATGTGTGAATACATAAGCATCATACTGTACAAGTATATGGAATGCCATATATAATAGGCATGAAACAAGAAAAATATAGGAAATGCAAAATGTATAACTGTGTTCATGAAACATAAATATGATATGAAATATGAAAACAAACTGACACGTGACCATGAACGTGAAATACAATATGTCATGAACACATAATGTGGCTAAGAATGCCCTATTATAAGATAGTAAGTTAACGAACTCATATAATTGTAAAACTCTAAGACCAAGTATTAATGACACAAAGACTTGCCCCGAGCAAGGCTCGCACTCTTGATTAGTACTTCGGTACTCGATTAGTGTTCCTAAGACTCGACAGTACTTCGGTATTCCGACAAGGTTCCCAGACTCCCGATTAAGACTTCCAGATTTCGACAAGGTCTCGACACCTTTGATTAGTACTAAGATTCTCGGTTAGTGCTCCGCACCTGACATATCACCCCGATTAGTGCTTCACACTCCCGACAATACGGGTAATTCCGTTAAGTGCTACTACGACTCATTCCGATTAGTGCTACAGACTGCTTAGTACTCCGCAAGAATCCCGCTTTGTGCTACAAAGACTCGGCCTTGTACATCTCGAATACTTATCAGGTTTCAGGTCCTACTCAACCAGACATCGGTCTAGGGAAATCAAACAGCTTTATAAGGATAAGACTAATAAAGAATAAGAGAAGATCCCGAATGTATTTATGTATAAGTTCAGAGTACCTAGGGGTACCCGTATCCGACAGCCTCAGAAAGACCACGGGTACCTCAGACAAGAAACAAGTATAAGTCCAAGAAGACTGACTGCACCTGCAGACTAAGAAATAAGTATAAGTCTCCATAGCACCCATGGGTACCTCGCAGATCAAGAAAAAGTATAAGTCCAAAGAGTACCTACGGCAATTCGTGATCTATAAAACAAGTATAAGTCCAGTAGTACCTACGGGTACTCCCGTATTTGTAATATAAGTATAAGTCTTGTAGTACCTATGGGTACTCCCGTATCGGTAAGACAAGTATAAGATCTGAAATACAAGAATATGATCCGAAGTACAAGAATAAGCTCCGTAATACCCGTATAAGATCCGTAAGACAAGGATATGCTCTGTAGTACAAGTACATGATACAAAGTATCTCCGTATAAAAATAAGATCTGAAGTACCTATGGGTACTCCTGTATTTGATTAATTTCTGTAGTACCTACGGGTACTACTGTATCTGATTAATCTATGTAGTACCTACGGGTATTTCTATATAAGTTCCGGATAAGGATAAACTCAATAGTACCTACGAATACTCTCGTATGAGTATAAGATAAGTTTGATATAAGCACAAGTGTGCGTCTCTTGGGACATTTGAACAAGTAGTACTTACGGGTACTTCCGTATAAAAATAAGTTTCGCAATACCAGTATACGTTCCATAATATCTCAGTAGTACCTACGGGTACCTCCAAACAAGTGTAATCTCCGTAGTATAAGTATAAACCTTATGGTATAAGTATCGCCTCAGAGTACCCTAAGGGTACCTCAGAGGCATTAAGATCTCAGAATCCCACTGAGATTGAAACAAGTATAAGTTTGAGATAAGTATGAGTATGTGGATAAGTATCTCCTTATAAGTATATGTATAAGATCAGTACTGCATACGAGGAAATTTATATAAGTATGTGTCCTACAGAAGATCAGTATAAAAATGTGTCCTACGAGAGATCGGGATAATGAATAAAAGGAAACAAATGGGTATCATTATGATCTGTAATACTTTCGGGTATTTCTGAACAAGGATAAGTTCTGTAACTCCTACGGGTGTCTCGAATAAACATAAGTCCGTTATAAGTATAAGTTCTGAACAAGGATAAGTTCTTTGTAACCTCTACTGAGTCCCGACAAACATGAGTCCGTTTATAAGCATAAGTTCCGACAAGGATAAGTTCCGTAACTCCTACGAGTCCCGACAAACATGAGTCCGTTATAAGCATAAGTTCCGAATAAGGATGTTCTATAACCCTATGGGAGTCTCGACAAACATAAGCTCTGTTATAAGCATAAGTTCCCGTGATAGAATAAGCTCGTAACTCCCTCTACGGAGATCCGAACAAGCGTGTTTCCATTATAAGAAAGAAGTACTTGTATAGTTCATAATATAAATGCATGAAAATTATATTATCTGTTATTGTTTTATGCGTTAAATGTGTATTTGCATAAGACATATGTTTCCCACTAAGCGTAAAGCTTAGCACGGGTTTTAATCCATGTAGGTACAGGAGAAGACATCTCTTCCGCATACAGCTGGGCCAACACACCAGTAAGGGTTCATCACAGTAGGTCCTGTGCTCTAAATATATAATTGGAATGTAAAGTTGTTTTTGTATATGTATAAGTAAATGGGACTCAGTTATATGTGTCTAGATTTTTATGGACACCTACTCCTGGTAGTTCTTTGATTTGTATATAATATTTTGATTCTATAAGATGTATTATACCACTGTGTACAAGTTTGGCTTTTAAAAAATTCAGGTAAAGAGTTGGCCCGTCTTCGCGCTCGAATCAGTTCGATCCGCCTAATCGGGTCGGACTCGAGAATCGGGTGTGACAAGTCTAACCTGCATGGGTTTTCTTCAGATAAATGACTAACAAGAAGGCCAAAATGGTGAATTAAATTTGGATTTTGGGGTTTTGGTAAAAACAAGGGATTTGATGGTTTGCAAAGTGAAAATAAGGTGAAATAAAATATAAAAAGAACTCCATGAAGCAGTGAGCCACTTGGTTTAAGGTTCTAGGCTAACCGAGAGGTCCTCGGGTCCCTTTCCTCGTGTCAGAGGATGATCTATAGTCATTTCCCCGAACCTGACCTCGCTTAGCTATAAAATCGAACCCTAAATAATTATCTTGAAAATGGAATCACGTGCCATTTATACCTCGCCGTCTCAAAACAAGTCTCCTTGACTCACATTACAATGGGTAATAAATGGTAACTAATGAACATCACAAGTTCTAGTAATAAGCATCAAATGAGCACTAAAAGATTACCAAGTACTTACCATTGAACATGAATCGAAGGGATCTAAACCTAATGTTAAAGGGAGAACATAGAAGGCGGCAGTGAGTACCTGCGTGAGTGTCAGGACCTCCAGCCTAGATCTGAGACCCAACAAATTCTCCAAGGAGGGAGGTTTTGAGCTTGAACCATCCTCCGAGTTGTCATCCCCTGGAGTGCGCCTGGGCTGCCCGTAAAATAGAAAGAAAATGAAACCGAAGGAAGCCAGAAGGCTGGAAACGGAGAGTCAAAAAGCTTCTCCAAAATTTATCACAAGTGAAATTACAAAGCAAGGGAAATTACAAAAACAAACCAAAACAAAAGCTATTACAAGGGTGTAGGAGAAAAACCAAAACCTGAAATGCTTCAACACAAAACAAGTAGAAAACTTCGCTATGCATCAAAAATTTTGCTATGTAGCGAATTTTCCAGCGTAGCGAAATTTTGGCACTGTTCATCGGCGATTGTTCCATTGCTCCCTGCTGCTACTCATCTGATTCATGTATTTTTGCTTTTCCTTTTCCGATATTCTTCTTCCTCGATTTTTGATTTGTAATGCCAAGTTCGAATTACAATTCTTCATGCTAGGAATGACTTATTAGCTTAGCATTAAAAGCTTGCAAAAACTGCAAAATTAGCCACACAAAATATGATCAGTAGTACAATAGGGACCCGAACATGTCAATTGGGTTAATTATAACAATTAGTACACAAAAAGCACTCAAAACCTATCTTAACTAGGACTCAAAATAGCACTTTTTGGGTACTAATCAGCAAGCCAAAGGAACTATGTCGTAGCCAGCAACTAAATGTCACAACAAAGCTCAGACATAACTTAATGGCTACAAAAGACAATTCAGTCGCGACATAAATTGCTCAGATTAACACAAGTCAACTAAGACAAGTGTTTTTATGTTCCAACAAAGTTTTCAGCATCAAGCTGGCTCAAAGAAGAAATGTTGTCGCAACAAACAAAATTCTGTCGCTACATAACATTCAAAATTCACAACCAAAAGCAAAAAAATCCTTGTCGTGACAAAGATTATTTTTATCGCGACAAAGATTATTTTCGTCGTGACAAACAACACATGAAGGAGGTGAATTCTATCGCAACAAGAAGCTGAAGAGCAACACAAGAACAATGACGACAAAGAAATTCTTGTTGCAACATAATCAAGAGTTTAAAGAAAAACATGTGTCGCTACAAAGAAGTTTTCTGTTGCGACAATAAAAGCTATGGAATGATAAAATTCTATCATGACAAAGAAAAATTAGGTCACGATAGAAATTGAAGAAGAACTAAGAATGGCTAAGGCAAATTATAGTTTGAATGATAATTCTATGTCGTTAAATCAAACAAAATTTCTCAACAAGCAACAAGAATTAGAGAAGAAAAGTCTATCGCGACCAAGGAGTTTCCTGTCGCAATAGAAATTGCTAAGGATTCAAAGAAATCTAGTCGCGAGAAAGAAAATTTGTCGCGACAGAATTGACAAGATGAAAAAGTAAATGTTTGTCGTGACAAGGAAATTATGTCGCAACAAACTCCAGAAGGACAAGGACATGAGAAGTTGGTAGCCAACAGGTAGGGTGTCGCGACACAAGGCATTCCTACCACGACAAGAACAAGAATATTGAATAAAATCTATGTTGTGACATTATCAAAGTATCTCGCAACACAATCATAGAGCAAACCCAGAGAATAGGTCACGATAGAAAACAAGAAGGCGATTGCAGGCAAATGACAAAGACTAAAGCTCGTGCGATAACTTTCTATGCCATGGCCAAAGAGACCAATCTGGGCCCTAATTTTCGGGATCCACAACGCAATTAATGAAGTGAGGCCCAACATTGGAAATCCTATACATAGACGCTTCTAGGGCAATGTACGCAGCTTCCGCAACTCTAGGACGTCTAAGTGGTTGAAGACTCTTGTAAATTTTTATTTTTTCTATTTTTAGTAGATTTAGTTTTATTGTAGCTTTATTTTGTTAATTTTCCATTAATTTTCTGGATTTGGGTATTGTACTGAAGTGCAATTTCAAGTTGGTATTTCTTTATAAAATCATCTTTTTCATTACTGTTTGATTTAAATGGATGATAGAAAGTTTTTGGAGTTCATTTATTTTAGTTCGTTTATGATTTGAGTGAATTTTCCTAATCAGTTAGTCATTGATATGAGTAAACCAAGCAAAGTCGAGCTCACTTGAAATAATGATGATAAGCCATATTTTGTTGAATAAGGTGGAAGAAATCTTTAATTAGAATTCTTGAATTTATTTGATTGGTATTGTTTATAAATTTACTTGTTCTCAGTACTAGTACCATGTAACCAATGCAAGGTACTGTATCTCGCTCTGATTTCCAAGAGGCCCTCTGAGTGACACAGAGATGGAGAATCTTGAGAGTGTAGAGCAGTTCCTTGTGGGTATGGTAGACTAATACTATAGAACTAATCAACTTTGAAGGATTACTCAGATAAATTACCAACTTACTTATAATTGGAGGATGGTTGAATGAAGTATCTGTTTAATCACTCAGAGGTCTCTCATCTTTCTGCTGAATTGATGCTAATCCCGTGTTAGCAAAGATCTAATCAAGTAGATGGAAATTTTCATCAAAAGTGTAGGATGAGGTGTCAATCAAATTGGAGAAGGCTTGGAATATCCTGTCTATGGGGGCAAGAATTCTTTAGTCTTAAGATCTGAGTATGAAGTATTAAAAAGGAAAAATACTTAAATCTTATAAAGAGGGTTACATATTACAAGTAACTGATTAGAATCATGTCTTATAAATGAATATGAACCTTTAATCAATGAAAAGTATGGTTGAGGAAGAAATCCAAACTATACTACCTTTCATCTTTGACAAACTCTGTTTTCCAATTTATGGTTGAGCTATGAATAGAAATGATACAGAAATTGATTATTACTAATTGATCCATGTCAAGTTTTGTCTAACTCAGTGAATCCTCAACCCTAGCTCTTATTAAACTTCTCATTTTTGTATATTAAAGATTTCAGTCTAGGGACTACATTTTAGTGCTCTTATCATCATAACAAAGTGGAGTTCAAATAGTAATGATCTTCGTAGTCAAGGTTAGTCTTTGATTTATCATCCTTCCTCGTGGGAACGAGACCGACTTTAAATATCCACTTGGCTATTTGTACGACATCTCGCACTTCTCAGGAAGGATCAAGACTCACAAACATAAATTTTAAATGAATCGTTTTACAAAAAAAGAACAAATCCATCTTTCCATGTATATGAAAAATGGTCTGAACAAGTTTTTGGCACCATTACTAGGGATTGAAAAGTTCTTGGGTGGCAGTACTAGAAGTTTGGCATACACTGGTCACATCATATAGTTTGGTCTCAACAAGTTTTTGGTGGCATTGTCAAGGATTAGATAATAGTCCTTTGGAAATAGTGTCAAAAATTTGTGTATATCATTTGGTCTTAATAATAATATGTCGTGACAATCATCAAAGAAGAAGGTTGAGCCACATTGTCATAACAAGCTTGCAACAGAGATTAAAAACATAGGAGTTGCATCTATGTCACGACATTTCACAACTTTGTCATGACATACATTCTTGGAAAGCAACATCAGCAATTTTCGTGACAAAACAATGACATAACCTGACAATAAAGAAGCTATCTCTAATGTCGCGACGATGTTACAATTGTCGAGACAATGAACCAGGATTGAGCCTGCACAAAAACCTAAGAAATCACCTACAATTTGATTAGTGCTCAAAAAGTGTTATTTTGAACCCTATTTATTATAGGTTTTGAGTGCTTTTTGTGTACTAATCATTCTAATTAACCCGATTTGCACATTAAGGTCCCTACTATTCTACTTATCACATTTTGTTGCAAATTTTGCAGTTTTTGCAAGCTAATCGTGCCAAAATTATTGAGTTGATCCAAGCATGAAGAATTCGAGTCAAACTCAGCATCGTATATCAGAGACCAATAGGAAAGAAGAGAAGAAAACATAAGAAAATAAAGCAAAACAAATTTTGGTCACAACCTGCAAAATTGCTCCTGCCCGCCACTATTCATCCTGCCACTATTCACATTTCAGCACTGTTCACCTGCATTTCACGCTTTTGTTGTTTTTGTTGCAATTTTTTGTTTCTTCCCATTTTGTCCTTGTAATAGCTTAGTTTCGCTTTTTCGTAATTTCCTATACACTCCAGCACCTATATAAGCCTCATACCGTACAAATCTATCAATCATTACACTGCACAGACAAAAGAGGGCGGTAGTTTGCCCGTCGCTTCCCCCTTTTCCATTTTTCATTTTCTTTCCTTTCGGCCATTAAACACCCTCCGAGGATGACAACTCGGAGGATGAGTGGCTAAAGCTCTTTTTCCTTGGAGTAGAAGGCTATTGGGCAGGGGATCAAAGGCAACTGAGGGTTTTTCCATGTTTTAATGGAGGTATTTTCTACCATTTATGGTTTCAGTCGAATGTAGGCTTTAATCCCTTCGGTTGCTTTGAATGATCAATATTTGATAAGCTTTTGGGTTCCTTGGATGCTTATCGTTAGATCCATTGACACCCGTTAGTTACCATCTATGGGTTATTGAAAGGTGATTCAAGGATATTTTTATTTTCTCAAAATTTTAGGTTTGATCCCTTCGAATCACTGTAAACGGCCAATACTTGGTAAGCTTTAGGGTTCATTGTATACTTATTGTTAGATACACTGACATTCATTACGAATACTGGTTAGTTGTTGGAAAGTGAGTAGCGTGATGTTATTCCACCGTCCGAGACCATCAATGGGAGGCAAATACCACTTTTCAAAGATATTTATTTAGGGTCGGCTTATTGGGCCAATGAAGAACTGGTTTAGGAGATGACTATATGTCATCCTCCCTAACGCGAGGAAAAGACCCTGGAGAACCTCAGTTGCCCCAAGACCCCAGCTTCAGTGACCTAACACTACAAGGAATTCTATTTTACATTTTTCTTCATTTTAATCAACTGCATTCAAAACTAACCCTCAACGCTTACCAAAACCCTGCTTTATCAAACCCCCGAAATCCAAACTAAATTCACTCATTGGACTTCACTCGCAAATCGTTTGTACGAAGAAACTCATCCTCATGTTCGACCCTAGAGCCACTCATATACTACAGCAGAATGGCTACTGGGCAGTGATTTAGGATATAAATATTGTTGATTCCGCATAACCTACTCGTGGCACCGAATCAAATGGCCGTTAAGTGCGTTGCTGTGGATGGTGCCTAAGTGCACGATGACTGCTGAACACTTGTGATCCTCATCACAAGTTCTAGTGAATTTTCTGTATATATATCTTTTAGTGTTTTCGAGCGTGTTTAATTTTTGTTTCATTTATTTTGTTTTAGCTAACTTTACCCCTTTTTGGTAGAGTTGTTTTTTTTTCTTGTTTGGTGTTTTCTTAGTTCTTGTTTCAGGGGTTTGTGTTCCAGTGGGATAGAGTTTCTTAATCAAGGTTGAATTTGAACCCAATGGAAGAGGGATAGTACGGTCAGCATGTGGCAGGGGGTAACCCTAGTGCATATATGTCCATGAGGGATTACAGAAACCAACCATGGCAAAGTCAGCAACCCGTGGAGAGGAATCTAAATGAATATAGGTCCATGAGGGACTATAGAAACCAATGGATGAGTTCACCATATGGTAGTACTTACAACCATAGTTGGGGAATCACACAAATTCATCATGGGAACCAAGACCTCCACAGTATGCACCTCCTGAACTTTCATATTATGCTCTAACTCCTCAATCACCTCAGCCACCATAATCAATCCCTTCATTTGACTAAGCCATTTTGGACCTTACCCAGATAGTGGATGACTTTGTGGCAAAGCAAAAGGGGATTAATGCCCATTCGAATAAGAGAATTGTCACTATGGAAGACAATTTGAACAAGAAATTAGATGGGCTGAAAAATGACTTTGAGAATAAATGGGACAACCTACTAGACTCCATTGAGAACCTCATCGATCAAAGCAAATAATGTCCACTGTGAGGAAAAGTGTCAAAGGACACCAGAGGAGAAAAGCCAACAACAAACTACACTAGGGCTTATGAGGATTTTATTGAATTGTCTGCTGGTCAGTTCGAATCCTCAGATATGTGTGCTGTTGTTTTTCCAAGGGAGAAGAAAGAAGAAATCCTTCCCTTTATAACTGAGGAGGGCAGTGTAAAAGAAAAAATGGAAGAGCCCCAAGAGCTTGTTTTGAATCCATTTCCCACCAACAACCCACTACCAGTAGCCCCCTCCACTGACCAAGTGTACATTTTTCCAACCCCTGAAGCACCCACCATTAAGGCCACCCCATCACTGCCTATAACAAAAAACTCAAGAATAGTGGCCAATTAAACACTTTGCCACTACATCAAAAAACAATGGCAACCGCTTCACACCGCATGGCACAATGATGGCTTCTAAAAGTCAGTCTTACTGACCACCTAGGATCTCAAGAATTCCACAAGCTCCACCCGCTCCAAAGACCACCAAACAAGGCTTAAGAAACCGGTTCGAGTGGACTCGTGGAGTCTACTCACCTTAATTTTATTACAGTTTACTTTATTTTATTTTATTTTATTTTTCTTTATTTAATTTTCTTTTAGATTTTCTAATTTTGTTAATCTTTGTTCTAGCTTGTTTTTCACTTTTCTTAATTTTCTTAATTTTTCTTGTATTAATTTCTAGCCAGTGAAAATTTCAAGGTAATGGAAGATCGAGAAGTAGAATGATCAAGAAAAACAAGGAGAGGGAGCAAATTTTTGCCATAGTAGCTAAATTTAGTTACGTGACCGAAAAATTCCGCTACGCAGCTAATTTCGCTCCCCTCCTCCCTGTTTTACCTCCTAATTTTGTTTCGTGCATAACGTTTTTTCGTCCGACATCGGGTTTTGGGTGATTCCGGCCTCGCTAAGTTTAGAGAGTGTAGAATTTAAATATGGCCAAAAAGAACACATTTGAAATTGAAAATGAGTAATAATATTTAAATGTTCCAACTGGTCCCTTTTTCCCTTTCCTTTTGTCCTGTTCATCTTAAGCCCAAAAGGAGTGAATATGTGTCGATGGAAAGCTCATGGGCATCCTCATCCAACGAAATACATTCATCAGAGGCAGAACCCAATCTTCAACCGGCTCAATGCCACGAGATATTTAGGAAGATGGTAGGTATTTTGCATTTATGTTTTATTATTATTAAACAACGACAGATGCTATGATTCATTACTTCATTTTTGTGAGTTGCGTCTATACGCCATTCAAACGATCCATTGCCCAATATTATATCCATTTGACGAAGAAAAATTGGAAGTAATCATTCAATCTCTAGTTGATGTTAGATTGGTTCCATACCTTAGTTGAGTGGATGATCGCTTGAAATCTTGCCGCTTTCAACCATTTTCTTCCACCTTTAGCTAACCACACATCGCACATCGTTTCTTCAATAACCCTAAAACCGCTCTATCCTCCTGGGTTTTTCCTGCAATAACTCACCCTAGTTTCTGACCACCTTTAATAGGTTAAGGACCCCATGAATAGCGTGCCAATGTGTTTCAAAAATAAAAGAAAAAAAAAAAAGAAAAATTGCAACGCTTTACCTTGAAACCCGAGCACGGTCCAAGGGGTATATGATGAAAGCCTTCAAAGCTCGGTGCCCTAAGCCAACTGGTTAGGAGCCACCGGCTTAGTGCTCGCTGCACGGGTGGATGGGTGGAGTTTAGCAAGTTGTAGGTGTTGGAGTTTCAAAATCATTCAAGTCCCGGTGAACCCAAGAGTTAAGTGGTCAAAAGATCCTCATGACTTGGTGCCCTAATCCTTAATTGGTTGGGAGTCATCGGTAGATTCCCGTTACATGGACTTCGGTGAGGTTGATTCCTCAGCATTGCACCCCTACAACACAAAAAGAGTTGTGGAATAAGAATGGGTCCTGATCTACTTAGGTTGGTTAGTGTCCTAAGTTTAGCAAAGAGCTCTGTCAGGAGAGTGCAGCTTGGCAGCTTATTGTTGAGAACCCATCAAACAAACACTTAGGGTTTTGGTGGAAGTCTCTGGTTGATTCAGCAAGAAGGAGGCTCTTTTGATACTCAATTTGTAGCGGCATTCATTCTCTCAAGATAGTTATGGGCAAGTGGCTCGATGATTCTTACTTAAGGTTAGGCATTACTCATTCACAACCTTTTTGAAATAGAAATTTTGTGAACATAATTTTGTTATTGTTTTATATGCTCTCTCTTTCTTTCTTTCTTTCATTGCTAAGGGACTAGCAATGTGTAGGTTGGGGGTGTGATTAGTGCTCAAAAAGTGTTATTTTGAACTCTATTTATTATAGGTTTTAAGTGCTTTTTGTGTACTAATCATTCTAATTAACCCAATTTGCACATTAAGTCCCTACTATTGTAATCGATCGTATTATGTGGCAAATTTTGCGCTTTTATGAGCTAATCGTGCCAAAATTGCTGACGATCCAAGCATGAAGAATTCAAGTCAAACTCAGCATCGTGATCGAGACCAGAGGAAAGAAGAGCAAATGTAAGAAAATGAAGCACAACAAATTTTGGTCACAACCTATGAAATTGCTCGTACCCGCCACTATTCATCCTACAACTGTTCACATTTAAGCACTGTTCACCTGCATTTCACGCTTTTGTTATTTTTGTTGCAATTTTTTGTTTCTTCCCATTTTGTCCTTGAAATAGCTTTTAGTTTCAATTTTTTTTTGGTAATTTCCTATACACCAGCACCTATATATAAGCCTCAGCCCAGACAAACTCATCAATCACTTCACTTTTGGCAATCGACAAGGCGCGCTAAACAATCGTTCCCTTTCAATTTTCTTCATTTTCTTTCCCTTTCCAGCAAACACCCTCCGAGGATGACAACTCGGAGGAATGAGCGGCTAAAGCCTTTTTTCCTTGGAGTGGAAGGCTATTGGGTAGGGGATCGAAGGCAACTGATGGTTTTTCCATGTTTTAATGGAGGTATTTTCTAATATTTATGGTTTCAGTCGAACGTAGGATTTAATCCTTCTGGGCCGCTTTGAATGGATCAATATTTACAAGCTTTTTTGGTTCCCTTTGATGCTTATCAAGTTAGATCCATCGACACCCGTTAGTTACTCATCTATGGGTTGAAAGGCTTATCTAAGGATATTTTTATTTTCTCAAATTTAGGTTTGATCCTTCGGATCAGAAATGACCAAGATTTCTGTAAGCTTTAGGGTTCATTAATATTAGTTAGGATACACCACATTCATTACTTTATCATTTATTAGTCATGGAGTGAGTCAAGGTATTATTCCACCGTCCGAGACCATCAATGGAAGGCAAATACCAATTTTTCAAAGATAGTTATTTAGGGTCACATAATTAGTCGAAGAACCTGGGCTTGGGAGATGACTATATGTCATCCTCCTTAACGCGAGGAAAAGACCCCCGAGGAACCCACGGCCCCAGACCCCACCAAGACCTAACACTGCGCAAGGAATCGATTTTACATTTTTCTTCATTTTAATTTCAATCTGCACACAACCAACCCTCACTGTTTTTACCAAAACCCCCCTGTTTTTATCAAACCCTGAAATCCAAACTAAATTCACCATTTTGGACTTCACTGCAAATCGTTTGTACGAAGAAAACCCATCCCTGTGTTCGACCCTAGAGCCACTATACTGCAGTAGCTTTGTTAACAAGAAGATTTGTGGATATAAATATTGTTGATTCTGCATATTCATCAAGTACCGAATCATACTCCCACTCCAAAGATTTATGAGCCCTACAAATAGAAAAAGATAAGGTAGAATTGAGGGATATTAAAGAGATGAGAGAACTGAGAGTAGAGAACAGACAAAGAGAAGAGAGTAGCTGAAGCTTTTTATACTTTTTTTTATTTATTTCTTTATTTTTTGTTTTTCCTCTTTTGGATTAGAGTAGTTGATCTGAGCTATAATATTGAGATGAGATCTTTGTATATCAAGCTTCATTTATGTATAAACTTGAGTGGAATCTAGAAATATTTATGAACCCATTTTATTCAATTTGATTATACTTAATGAAGAAACTGATCAACTAGTCATTGTTACCGTGATCCGCCATGGTAGGTTGGGTTCATAAAGGGATCGGGAGTTTGACTGTTTTGTAGTATTTAAATGAATGTTATAATCTGAATATTAGGTTGATTTAATTGGTACTGTTCTTTAAAAGAGTTGTTCTAAGTATCAATAGAGTATACCCAGAAATGAGCTATATTTATGCTATGATTTCCAGGACCCCTCTGAGTGACACAGAGAAGTGAGTTTCTGAGAGTATAGAGCAATAGCCTTAGGGGTATGCTAGATTAATATCTTTAGAATTAATGAACTCTGAGTATCACTTTGATGAATCACAAGTGATGTTCTAACCTCTGACTTCAAGGTTCCCTTCTAGGTGACAATGTATGTGTCTCCGAGGAATAAGAACCATTCACTGATTATTTTAATACTTATCGGTTTCATCTCATTTTGGTAGAATTTTTGTGCTCTTGTAATATGGGAGTGATTATTCTGATCAAATTGCAGAGTGCGATATCAATTACATTGAAGAAGGCTTGTGTTGTCCTATCTATGGGGATAAGCTGACTTCTGTCCTAAGAAATGGTTGAGAAGTACTGGTTTAGGAAAACCAAGCAAATGTTAGAAGGATAATCAAATCCTAAAAGTATATGTTTATACCCATTAATCTGGTTTAGGAATATGGTGTTCTAAACAATGAAATGTAGTGTTATAAGGTATTCCAAGGCTATACTACTATGCTTTTGGGAAAATCCAAAATTCAGGCTTATGACTAGGTTGTTTTTTAACAATATGCAAGTAGATGATCATAACACTGATCCTATTCCCAGTGTTATTAAATCTCATTGAAACCTCCAGTCTATTTAGATTTCATTATCTTCTTTAGTAAAGAAAAATTGACAAAAACACTATCATTTCAGTTGTACTAGTGATTAGTGCCCAATTAGTGCTATTTTGAGCCATGTGTATTACAGGTTTTGAGCACTTTTTGTGTACTAATCAACCTCGTTAACCCAATTGGCACATTAAGGTCCCGACTTTACTACTTATCGCATTTGTGGCTATTTTTGTAGTTATACAAGCTAAATACGCCAATGCCATCAAGCCGACTCAAACATGAAGAATACAAGCCGAGCTAGGAAATGCGTGTCAGAAGTCGGAAGGAAATTGGAACCACAAACTGAAGGAAATTAGTCCACTGCAAAAAATTTTCAATGTTGAGAATTTTCGCAACCTACTCTACCTCCACTTTGACCTCCATTTGACCACCTTTTTTGTGATGTTTTCCTAAGCTGCCCTCTATGTATTTTGGGTAGTTCATACATTTTTTTAATTTCTCTTGTTCTGAGTTATATTTAAGCCTCAGGCAAGGCTTTGTAGAATGATGGACTTTATGCAATAAACTTTTGGTGTGAGGAGCTCCAGTTTTCCTGCTTTTACTTCTTTTCTCTCATTTTCTCTCCCTTTCTCTCACTTTCTCACCTTCCAAACACTCCTTAAGGATGAAAACTCAAGGGATGCTTGGCTAAATCCCCTCATCCTTGGAGAGGAAGGCCACTGGGCCAAGGTTTTGAGGTAAATTGTTGTCCTCTCTATTTTCAACGCATGTAGTTATTGTCATTTATGTCTCTATATCTAGCCTCAGGTTTAAATCCTTTTGATGTACCTTGATTGGCCAGTACTAGGCAAGCTTTTAGGGCTCAATGGATGCTTCCTGCTAGATCCACTAAGGCTCGCTTAGTTGTCATTTATTTGCCCTCGTGATAAGTTTGGTCAAAGAATCGCTTACCGACTTGAAACATGAATGACCACTAAATGTTGTATCTCAAGAGAAAAACTTTTAGGGTTCAGTTTTTATAGCTAAACGAAGATCTGGTTCGGGAAATGACTATAGGTCATCCTCCCCAATGCAAGGAAAAGGACTCGAGGACCTCTTAATCGCCTTAGAACCTTAAGCCTAGTGGCCCGAGACTTCAAGGAGTTCTTTTTACATTCTATTTCATTTTGTTTTCAATTTTCAAACCACCAATCACACTGTTTTTATAAAAACCCCAAATCCAAAGTGAAATCGCCATTTTACATCAACTGTAAATCATTTTAAGCGAAGAAAACCCATCCCTGGGTTTGACCCTAGAACCACTATACTGCAGTAGCTAGGCTACGACAGTAGGAGGAATTTAGGTAAATAAATTTTATTGATTTCGGAACACCTACTGTGGCACGAATCAAATGGCGTCGTTGCCGAGGATGTGGCGCCTAGTGCAAAGTGAGAAATGCTTGAACTTTGTGATCCCTCATCACAAGTGTTGGTGAATTCTAACCCTTTAGCTCTACTTTTATTTCTAGCTTCACTCATTGGTTGATTTAATTTTATAATCATTCCATACATAGAATTTTCATTTTTTTTTATTTTAGCTAACCTTAACCTTTCTGGTAGCCCTACTTTCTTCTTGGTTGTATGTCTGTGTTGCTTTCCTAGCAGCTTATGCACCATTGGGACAAGAACACTACAGGCAGATTGGAAAGGATCAGTGCTCCACTTGAACAGGGTTGTTAAGTGAGCCTGAACACTAACCAGATGGACCCTCCACCTGAGAAACAGTAGAGCTAATAGGGGGTTCAAAGGAACCCAAATGCATACAGAACAATGAGGGACCATATACACCCACCAAGGGTGAGTGCACCCTCATGTATTGTACCTCCTACTGAGAATGTGAATGTCAGGTCTTATCTTGTTCCCCTACTCCCAACTTTCCATGGTATGGAAAATGAAAATCCAATAATAATACCACATCCGAGTTTGAGGAAGCTCTGTAATCGACTCTCAAGGAGGGTGCAACTGATATGGAATTGAAATTGAAAGCCTTCCTCTTTACCCTGAAAGATAAGGCCAAGATTTAGCTCAACTCTCTGAGGCCGAGAACTATTAGGAATTAGGGAGATATGCAGGCATAAATTTTGAAGAAATTCTTCAGCACCCATAAAACAAATAGTCTGAAGAGAGAAATTTACACCTTCACAGCCTTAGAAAATGAGAAATTCTACCAGTGTTGGGATAGGTACCTAGAGACCATTAGTGCCTGCCCTCACCATGGCTTTGATACTTGATGTCGGGGTTAATCACTTATAATGGAATGTCCCCTACTATGAAGCATTTGCTCAAGACCATGCGGGAGGGACTTCATGAGCAAACATCCAGAGGAAGCCATAGGACTTCTTGAATTATGTGGCTGAGACATCCAAAGCATAGGGATGAACCCAACCCCCAAGGAGGTAAAGAGGATGAGACCTGCGGCTAATGTAAGGGGAGGCATGTACTCAATCATAGAGGACATGGAGATGAAGGCAAAGCTATCCACATTGACTAGAAAGTTAGAGGAGCTTGAAATGCGACATCACCATGAGGTGTGAGCAGTGACTAAGGCATCTCCGCCTAACCATCCTTGTTTCATTTCTCAATGCATTGAGCACTAAGGAGAGCACTTCCCAACCGTTCCTTCAGTAAAGGATATGATGGCAGAGCATGCCAATGTTGTGGGTCAATACAAGCCACCAACCAATGCCCCATATAGCAACACCTATAACCCTAACTGGAGGAACCATCCTAACCTCTCCTGGAAGCCAAAGCCTCCACCATATGTGCCCCCTGCTAATAAAGAATAAACAGGGCTCCTCATTCAACCATAGCCATCCACCATCCTCATCTCCGCTGAACAAGCCATCATGAATTTGAGCAGCAGGCAACTTTGTGGAGGAACAAGGCGCTGAAAGCCTGTGCTACTAGAGAATCGTATTACCAAGTGGGAAATCACACTCAACAAAAAAATTAGATAACCTACAAATGGAGATCTCCCAAAAATATGACAACCTGCAGTATTCAATCTCAAGATTAACCAACCAGCAGCAAGTGTAGGAAAAGAGAAAATTTCCATCTCAAACACGACCCAATCCAAGGGGGGTGCCTGAAGTGAGCTCTTCCAGTGAGCCAAATCCCAGGATGGATGAAGTTAAAGCAATTATCACATTAAGACCTGGTAAAGAGCTTAAACAACCAGTACCTAAACCAACAGAAGAAGGCTAGGAGGTTAAAGAGGCTGAACCATATGAGGTGGTGACCAAAGAAAATGCAGTGAAACATAGCACACCCCCACCTTTTCCAAAAGCACTAAAAGCTAAGAAAAAGGCCATCAACCAGGCTGAAATATTACAAGTGCTAAGGCAAGTGAAAGTCAACATCCCTATGCTTGACATGATTTAACAAGTCCCCACGTATGCCAAATTTTTGAAGGATCTATGCACAGTGAAGAGAGGGTTGAATGTTGACAAAAAGGCCTTCCTGGCATAACAAGTCGGCGCCATCATTTAGTGCAAGACTCCAGTGAAATACAAGGATCTGGGTTACCCTACCATCTTGGTGAATATTAGAGGCACTTGTGTAGAAAAGGCACTCGTTAGATTTAGAGTTGTCAACCAAATCGCCTTATTCAAAGGTATACAACTTAGGCTCGTGGAGAGCCAAAGCCAACTTCCACTCACATCAGTTCCTTGCGCATAGATCCATGTACCAAAGGGCACCGTGGAGGATGTTTTGATACAAGTGGACAAATTCTACGATCCTGTAGACTTTGTGGTGCTTGATACAAAATCAGTTGTAGTGGGGGCTAACTATGTGCCCATCATCTTGGGAAGACAATTCTTGGCCACTTCTAATGCGATTATCAATTACCGAAATGGAGTTATGCAACTCACATTTGGGAACATGACTTTGGAACTCAACATCTTCCACTTGAGTAAAAAGCATATG
This sequence comes from Tetrastigma voinierianum, assembly GCA_016808115.1. NCBI lineage: Eukaryota > Viridiplantae > Streptophyta > Magnoliopsida > Vitales > Vitaceae > Tetrastigma > Tetrastigma voinierianum. The sequence goes on along the minus strand of JAEQBH010001932.1, from coordinate 46,536 downwards.
CAACTAGCGGAAGAAGGTCTGGAGGAAATTTGCATAATTGATACAATTCTAGAAGAACAAGCTGATCAGCAGGAGATGCAGGGTGTGCTAACCGAGGAACCAAGCTTATCGCTTTGAAGAAACAAAGGAAAAGTACACATGAATATTGTATGAGGCAATTTAGAGAAAAAGGGAAATAAAATTATGCCTTTATTGATTGAGGAAGTGGAACCATGAACTCTCAAAATGGATCTTAAACCCTTACGGAATTAAAATATGCGTGCCAGAACAAAGAAGCGATTACCGGTTCATATCCTACTTGCTCAGTACTTCATATGAAAATAGACTGCTAGACATCCTCATGAAGAACAAGCAGGTTATTGGGTGGAAAATCATTGATCTAAAGGGTATTAGCCCAGCAGTTTGCACCCATCACATGTACTTGGAGGAGGAGGCAAAACGATGGAGTGGCATAGGAGACTAAATTGGCACATGCGGAAGTAATGCACGTCTTGGAGATCCTAAAGTTGCTCTGGTGGTATTATTTACCCCATATCTGATAGCACTTGGGTGAGTTCAACCCAAGTTGTGCCTAAGAAATCAGGGGTAACCACTATTCATAATGAAAAGGGAGAGGAAGTGCCCACCTGCCTTACTACAGGTTGGAGGGTATGTATTTATTACAGAAGACTAAATGAGGTGACAAGGATTACTTCCCTCGACGCCATGGGCCGGCTTCGAAAGTTTTTGGCCACCTTCTCTTGCTTCTGGATGGCTATTGTTTATTTTCAAATTGAAATTCTTTATGAAGGCCGCCTTCACACCGCATTTGGAACATATGCTTCTGAAGGGTGCCCTTTGGCTTGTGTAATGCCCTGCCACATTCGGTCACGCATACTTAGTATCTTGATTTGGTGGAGCGCGTATAGAGGTTTTACATGGATAATGTCTGAGTTTATGGAGAGAGCTTTAAGAATGCTGATGACTTAGACCTTATCTTGCATAGGTGTATAGAGAAGAGCAGTCTTTGAGCGGGAAAAATGTCATTTATGGTCAACCCGGGGGGTAATCTTTGGGACATATTATTTCGATAAAGGAATTGAAGTTAGCGAGGCAAAAAAATGAGATGATTTCCAAAGCCCTCTCCTACAGTCTTAAGTGTGAGGCAATTCTTAGGGCATGCAAGCTTCTACAAGAGTTTCATCATAGACTTCTCAAAAATTTCCAGGCCCCTTTATAAGCTATTGGAGAAAGATGCCAAATTTATGTGGGACGAAGACTACCAGAGGAGCTTTGAGGAGTTTAAGGCTTATTTGACCACTACACCAATAGTGAGGTCCCCCAACTGGAAGTTACCTTTCGAGGTAATGTGCGACGCAAGTGACCTCGCCATTAGAGCAATTCTTGGGCAAAGGGAAGGAGGAAAGCCTTATGTAGTCTACTATGCAAGCAAGACATTAAGACGGGCATGAAATTACCACCACGGAGAAAATTTGTTGGCAATGGTGCATGCCTTGGATAAATTTCGAGCATTTGGTTGGAGTCGAGACATAATCATATTCACGTATCACTTGGCTGAAGTACCTGCACACCAAGCAGATGCTAAGGCTAGGCTTATTAGATGGGTTCTCTATTGTGAGTTGACACATGAATCGGGGATAAAAAGGTGTGTGGAGAATGTTGTTGCCGAGATCATCTATGAGGATAACAATAGAACCTGACACTCACAACCCTCACAATCAATGTGAGTTCACACTGAAGAGTCCTGCTCATGGTTGAAAACACACCACAGTATGCCCGGTGCAGTGCTTAGCGATGGGTGATTCTGACAAATTGAAAGGCCGCAGGCAGTTTTTGCGAGAATTCCTCACATTGTTAGGAAAACCCTTCTTGTACAAATACTGTGCTAATCAGATAATCAGAAGATGTGTGCTTGAAGCAGAACAACAAGGGATACTCAACCACTGCCATAAGAATGCATGTGGAGGCCATTTTGCTTCCCAGAAAACTGTCAGGAAGGTTCTACAATCTGGATTTTATTGGCCTTCCCTTTTCAAGGATGTCGATACCATGTGCAGAGAATGCGACAAATGCCAAAGATTGGGGAAAATCTCTCGTCGTCACATGATGCCTTTGAACTTGATTTTGGTAGTTGACCTATTCGATGTTTGGGGCATCGATTTCATGGAACCATTCCCTTCCTCCTTTGGATACATCTACATTTTGGTGGGAGTTGACTATGTGTAAAAATGGGTCGAAGCAGTGCCTTGTAGAGCAGCAAGCCACAGGGTGGTATTGAAATTCCTAAAGGAGAACATCTTCTCCGTATTTGGGGTCCCTGAGGCCATAATCAGTGATGGAGGTTTTCATTTCTACAACAAGCCTTTTGAGAACCTCCTAACTAAATATGGTGTCGAGCATAAAGTGGCCACCCCATACCATCCTCATACCAATGGTCAGGTTGAGTTAGCCAACAGGGAAATCAAGACAATACTGATGAAAGTGGTGAACTCTGGCAGAGGATTGGTCTCTCAGTTCTTTGGACTCCTTATGGGCATCACGAGCGACATATAAAACATCCTTGACATGTCCCATATCACTAGTTTATGGCAAGGCATGTCCACTGCACAATGGAAATTGAGTATAAGGCATGGTGGGCGGTGAAGGCTGAACTGGATATGGGCGGCGGCCTTAAAAGGCTCCTTGATATCAGTAAATTTGGAAGAGTGGGATTGATGCTCTCTTCCAACTCGAGAATTGATAAAGATAAGTTAAAAATTGGCATGATCGATAATAGCTCTTAAGAATTTCAAACAAAGGAGACCAAGTATTGCTTTGACTCCGCTCCACGCTCGAGCAAGCTTAAGTCGAGATGGAATTTGGACCATTCACCGTCGAAGTGCATCGATGGATCGATGGGCTTGCTCAACTCGAAGACAATAGGGTGTTGAGTTCGATGGCGAAAGGCTGAAGAGCCACATGCGGCCTGACACTCAACGGACAAGGAGATTCCCATCCTTGACCCCCCATGAATTCAAAAGACTACCTTAGTGGAAGTGGCTTCCGCAGTTTCTCAGAAGTCACTAAAATTTTTGTTGGAATTTTGTGTGCTTTATTTTAAGTTTTTAGTTGTGATTTTCTTAATTTCTTTTTTTTTAGTTTTTTTTTTCCCTTTGCAATTTTTCTCACTTACAAGTGTGTTTTCTCATAATTTTTGGATTTCTATTTCTGAGTGTTGCGAGAAGGAAGAGAGAGTTTTTGTAGCGTGTGTATAAATTTCAGGTTCTGAATTTTTATGACTGTGAAATTCGTAGGTTAAGGAAATTTCTCCCTCTGCCCGCCTTGTTCATCTTCTTCTGCCTTTCACTTCCCTTCAACCTTACGTTTCCTGCGCTCCATTAATTTTACCAGATTTTTTGAGCCACAACCACTAACCACCTATTTATGGATATTAATTAGGCTTAACCTCTTCAGTTGCCCTAGACCATCTATTTAAATCCCACCCTCCTTATCTCATTTTCATTCCAGAATCATTTCTGAAACCTCTCCTCCTATCCTCTCCATCTCCTCTCCTTCTCGGCCAGTATGGTGAAGGCATGGAGACCTGACAGTGAAAGTGAGGCCCGAGTCTTCTCCTCCCTCTGCAGGCGGCGCAACCACAGCCTGCTTTGCTGCCACCATTGCACCTCAGCACCATTACCGCCACCATCGTGCTTGCTCACACCGCCACCACTTTGCCACTGCCGTCGTGCACCTTCTGCCGCCACCAACTAACGCTCGGACGATACACCATGGGTTTACACACCTTCTTCATTCTTACCGTACGGGTACCACGCGAGGTTAGCCACATTCCTCCTCTCCCCTTCATCCTAGGCCATCCCAAAGGGGCCCACCATCCAAGAGGGCTTGGACCTCTGACCCAGGGGAGTCTTCTAGCTCTAGGCCTCGGGGGCGGTCACCGCAATCGAGGGCCTGGCTTTGGGCTCCATACAGACTGTCCTAGCGCTGTCATCGGCGATATCTTCCATATATAGTCTATTCGAGGAATTCTAATTGCGGTGAGAGGGATTTACTGCGCGAGATTTATTATGATCACGACCTTCACCCAGAGATTTATAGCTCGGGGTACCCAGTGCGATTAGTGCGGAGTACTCCACGGAGCCATTTTCACTTTATTAATAGAATGCGCACCCCCTCGGGTGGTCATCGAGTTCTACCACCCCAGTGACCTCGGCGAAACCCCGATCAACGATTCATTTCACTATCGATGGTGACGAGATGCGAGGCCACGGATATAGCGACCCCTACGTTGATTTCGTGGTGGTCCTTGCCCGGCCTGGCCGATTATAGGCGGTGACCTCGTCCCTCGACCCGAGGAGATGGTTAAAACTACACTATCCGAGTTTCTGACGGATGGGCCTATCTTGTTCAGGAGACAGCTTCCTCCGAGCATGCTCCTCATAGGCCATATCCTGCAGTCTAATCTTTTTCCACTCCAGCACATAGTACAGAGGAAAGGAGCCATTCTAGAGGCTGCATACCATGTTCGAAGGTTAAGTTCGGCCCGATAGAAGCATCATGACATCCTTGTTCCTTTGAGGACAGGTCCATCACTTGGGAAATCGGCAGGCGAGACCACTCCCCTCCTGTTCCCAAGAATTCAATGCCAGTCATTAGAGCACATCGACTTCCCTACTGAGCCAAGGCTAGAGCACCGTCGTGATTGCGAGGCTATCCTTCTGATTGACGGTGGCGGAACCCAGGCCTGCTCTTTCACCTCCCCACCTCTGAGCCGGCGGCGGTTGACCTTCTGTGGGGCGACCGGCTCTAGCGGTGCATCTGGGGAGCACCGAGGTTCGGCATACTCGGTTCTTGCTCAGTACCCGCTCCGTTACATGGCTCTGGTATACGCCCGAAAGCCACAGGACCACAGGTACCACGGCCGCTCTGGCGTGTTTCTAGGCCCGAGCTGCAAGCCTGCGCGCCACAGTTTATTTCTATATCCACTCGAGATTTCCTGGTCATCATGGATGCAATCCGCACTTTCTGCGTCTGCATCGATCTCGACTACGTGACCACAGCGGGAGGATGACTCACGCTTGAAGAATTGCCATGGCTCGAATCGGGCCATCCTCATGCGGATTCGCGAGTCCTCTGGGCTGCCTGGGTTCCTCATCGATGCACGCCTAGGCCTCTTGATTCCCTCCTCACAGCGAACCGGCCACTGCGCCCCTCTCTTGACTTGCTAGCGCCCGTGACTCGGGATTGAGGATGAAACACCCTTAGGCTTCCCCATTAGGGAGGTAGCACTTCCTTCTTTAACTTTCCAATCAGGAGCCCCATTGGAGACAGTCGACACATTTGGTTGGGGAGAGTTAGAAAGAGGATTGTTTATATTAATGTTTTGGTTTATACTTTGGTAAGCCAGATTTGTAATAGCAGTGGCTTCTTTGTTTGTTCCGTTTGTGAAGTTGTTTGTCTATTTTTGAAAAGATAAAAACATAGTGATATATATTCTTATACATACCATACAGCTCATTTTCTCAATTCAAATTGCGCCTTTTTTTGTGGCTGGTTTTCCTAACTGAGTTGCAAGAAAGAATTGACATGCGATGCCATTGATGTTAGATTAATTCCATGCATGATTAAGTAGATGATCAGTTGAATTCTCATGGTGTTCAGCCTTCTTCTTCCACCTTTAGCTAACCACACACGGTGCACATCAGTTTTTCTTGATGGTTAAGAAAGCGCACAGCCTACTCGGCTGCGAAGCCTACCTAGTCATTGACCACGCTGATAGGTTAAGGCCCTCGTAAAGAAGGCCCGATGAAGTCTTCAAAAGAAAAAAAAAAGAAAAAGAAAAGAAAGAATAGAAAAACCTGGCAACCACCTTGAAACATGAGGACGGTCAGGGGGTATATGTGAAGTCTTTAAAACACAGTTATACTAAACCCGATTGGTTGGGAGTGCCAGAGCTTAGTGCTTTCATTACATGGGTGGAAGGGTGAGGTTTAGCAAGTTGTAGGTGCTGGAGTTTCGAAATCATTTGGAGTCTTGGGTGAAACCTGAAGAGTCAGTGGTAAAAAGATCCTTACGACTTGATGCCCTAAGCCTTAGTTGGTTGGGAGTCATCGGTGAATCCCCGTTACATGGACTTTGGTGAGGTCGATTCCTTAACATTGTACCCTACAACACAAAAAGAAGTGTGGAATAAGAGTGGAGCAAGATTTATTTAGGTTGGTCAATGTTCTAGGTCTTAGTAGTAGCTTGGTTGGGGGGACAGTGGAGTTTGGTAGCTTACTGTTAAAAACTGATCACATAAACACTTAGATCTTGGTGGAAGTTTCAAGTTGATTCCCTTGAGTTGGATACTCTTCGAAAACTTCATTTGTATGGCATTCATTCTCCCAAGATGGTTATTGTGCAGGGTCTTGGTGATTCATACCGAGGGTTAGACATTACTCGTCCACATACTTTTTGAGATACTATTTTTGTGTGAATATAATTGAAAGTGCGCTCTCTCTTTCTTTACATCATTCTTGGGTTCATGATGTCTCGGTTCAAGGAGTGATTAGTGCCCAATTAGTGCTATTTTGAGCCCTGTGTATTACAAGTTTTGAGCACTTTTTGTGTACTAATCAACTAGTCAACCCAATTGGCACATTAAGGTCCCGGCTTTACTACTTCTCAAATTTTGTGGCTATTTTTGTAGTTATACAAGCTAAATACACCAACGTCCTCAAGTCGACTCAAACACGAAGAATCCAAGTCGAACTCGAAGATGCGTGTCAGAAGTCGGAAGGAAATTGGTCCACTGTATAAATTTTACAGGGTTACGAATTTTCGCAACATGTAGAATTTCACAGATTGCGAAATTTTGCAGGTTGCAAATTCATAACCTACTCTGCCTCCACTTTGACCTCCATTTGACCACCTTTTTTGTGACATTTTCCTAAACTGCCCTCTATGTATTTTGGGTAGTTCATACATTTTTGTAATTTCTCTTGTTCTAAGCTATATTTAAGCCTCAAGCAAGGCTCTGTAGAATGATTGACTTTATGCAATAAACTTTTGGGGCGAGGAGCTTCAGTTTTCCCGCTTTTCTTCTTTTCTCTCATTTTCTCTCCCTTTCTCTCACTTTCTCACCTACCAAACACTCCTTGAGGATGAAAACTCAAGGGATGCTTGGCTAAATCCCCTCATCCTTGAATAGGAAGGCCACTAGACGAGTTTTGAGGAGTAAAGCTTGCTATCCTCTCTGTTTTTCCAATGCATGCGATTATTTGTCATTTATGTCTCATCGCCTTGGTTTAAATCCTTTTGATGTACCTTGATTGGCGGTGCCAGCAGCTTTTAAGGCTCGATGGATGCTTCTTGCTAGATCCGCCCGGGGCTGGCGGTTTATTTATTTGCCTCTGCAAGTTAGGTCAAAGAATCAGTTTTTACTGCTTTGAAACATGAATGACCAATAAATGTTGTATCTCAAGAGAAAAACTTTTAGGGTTCATTGTTTATAGCTAAACGAAGATCTGGTTCGGAAATGACTGCAATTAAATCTCTGGCCAGCGAGAAAGGACGAGGACCTCGTTCGCCTAGAACCTCGAAGCCTGTGGCTTTGAGACTTGAGGAGTTCTTTTTACATTTTATTTCATTTTGTTTGTAGTTTTCAAACCACCAATCACACTTTTTTTTACAAAAACCCCAAATCCAAAGTGAAATCACAATTTTACATCAACTGTAAATGATTTTGCGTGAAGAAAACCCATCCCTGAGTTCGACCTATAACCCTTTATCTTCATGATAGCTATGCTACGCCGATGGGAAGAGTAGGTATATAAATTTTGTTGATTCCGAAACACCTACTGTGGCACGAATCAACTAGTTAGTTGCATTTACCAAATTGGTGGTTCAAATAGTGGTAATCTTGAGTAGTAGAGGTACTTGATCTTTAAATTATCTCATCAATCCCTGTGGGAATAATATTTGGACTTATAATCCAATTGTGTATTGACACATTGCAATTGCAGTGAGTTACACCAAATTGAATTTTAAATATATTATTATAGACAGATAGTAGAAAATAGTCTTAACTGTTCAACTAAGTTTTTGGCATTGCTGTTGGGGATTGTTTAGTCTCAAATGATAATGTTCCAACATTATTAACAACAAATTTTGGTCTATGAAAAATCAACCAATCAAGTTTTTGGCCCCGTTGCTACTAGGAACTGAATATAGCTTTCTAGTAGTAGTGTCAAGAATTGGTTTTCAAAATATCGTGTATTTATTTATAAATCAATCAATATCGCGACATTCCATGACTTTAATACAAACAAACACTTTTGAAGCTTAACGCGACAATTGCTGTAATGAAGCAACAATAGAGCACGTGACAAGAAGAGCTAAACCAGTAATCGCGAAACTACCCGCGATTATTTGCAACGATGAACCGATTAGTTTGCATTGAAACCCACAGGTGCAGGTCGACTTAGCATTTATGAGGCCTATAAATAGAAAGAGATAGGATAGAAAAAATCATCTATCAATCAAGAGACATCATCTAGGGCAACATCTTCAAAGGAAGAGAGAATGGGTTTTTGTACATATTTTTATTTTTCATCTTTGAGGATTAGAATAGTTTATCAAAGCTGTAATTTGCTGAGATCTTTGTATATCAAGCTTAATTTTTGTCTGAACTTGTGTTCGGTTATTTGCATGTATATAAAATTTTGATTGAAAACAACCAAATCTGCAATTGTATGGGTCATAAGTTATATAATGGCTTTTTAATTAAAAACCTAAAGTATCAAACCCACAGGGAAAGATTGGTTTAAATGGGGATTAAGAGCCCCGGCTACTAAAGAATTTCACTATCTAAGTGATATGATTGATTGGGATGATGATTAACTAAGATTAAAACTAATTAAACTAACTTAACTCTTGAAAATTAGCAAATGATTGAAGTGAAGTGAAAGAAAACTTTAATGATTCACACTAGGCCGGTTGTCTCCATTGATGGGTTTATGACTTATAACCATCAAATATTGATCAAAATGAATATATTCTCGTGCTTACCCAAGGAACCCGATATGAGGTTGACACTTTCATGTCTCCCCTCAATTTCTCACACCTCATTCCTAATATCCTTTCAGTCCTTCTAGGTCAAAAAATGTGATACTAGCTCCAAGGAAAATCAGTCCTTGGGAACTCTATTGGTCTCATTTCGGTCACGCAATGGGGATTACGAGGATTATGTTAAAATCGATCTCCTTTCGGTCCTTATGATCTTTACATAAAGTTAATGATGACCCTCTTAATAAAATCCACCTAGTACTAGGCATTCCTAATTTCCTACGTCTCTTTGATTAAGTTAATTCAATTTTAACAATTGTAGAACATTAGAGGTAAAAATCAATTCATAAGGGGATGCTTCCAACTGTCACTGTGGAACCCCTTGAGCTCTAGATCTCAACTTCACCCTCTAGCATACCAAAATTAAATAAAAACATGGACAATAAAGGAACCACATACATACAACCTCAACACAAGCATAAATTCACCTAAATCATTCAATAAAAACCATCAATCAACCACCAATTTCAACAACCCATTACTGAGGAGAAATTAGCCACTCCTGTAACCTCAAACAACTGATATCATATTTGTACCAAATAAAATAATGAAAGATTAAAAATAGTAGAGTTTAGGGGCCCACCAAAGCAAATATCATATCAATCTCGTCTGGCTTCGGCTCCTACTCTGGTATCCCACGCTTAATTGGATCTTCAATTACATTGAATGAGCTTAAGATCCAAGTAAAACTAAAAACTCTAAAAAAATTTAAAATAAAAAAAGCCCAAGCCTTTAGAAAAAACCACAGAAATGGGAGTATGGCTACCTCCTCTAAGTTTCTCCTCCATTTTTAGGTCTATTACATTTTTAATATATGTACCATCGGGAAATAGGCTAATGATTGGGCTAAAAATGGGAATATTCTTGTTCCAGCCTGATGTTCTTTGCCTAGGCGAATTGAGCTTCGCATAAGTGAAGACATGTGTTTTCTCCTCGTGTAATGGTCCTTCACTAAGGTGAAGGTAAACCGCTTGAAACCCTCTGGCCCAAGGCGAGGGGTAAGGTTAGCTTAAGCGAACCGAGGGGTAGTCTTGGCATGTAGTCTTTGGTACGCCTAGGCGGCGCTCCTTCGCTGAGCGAACTGGGGTTTTGTCTTTCAACTCTTATTCTGCCTTCATGTCATTCAACTATTCCTTTCCTTGATTTTTCATTCATTATCTGCAAAACATTACAGTTGGGAAATTAGTTTAATATTGATGAATAAGGTGTGAATCTAGAATTTGAGTTATATAAATACATGAAAAACACACTCAAAATGCATGTATAAATCACATTGAACAACACCCCCAAACTTAACATTTTTCTTGTCCTCAAGCAAAAACAAAGACACAAATTTCCCAACTTATTAAAAATAAAACATGAGTCCATAGAGATATAAGCATTGCAATGTTTTGCCTCGGGAATTATGCATTCTAACATATGAATAATATTTCAAGACGATTATCTACTTTAAAACAAATAAGTTGACCTGAGCTAACTACACAGAAACGAGGTTCTATTATGAGTGTGTAGTCACCAAGCCTCTCACTAATCCAAGTGCAGTTTAGATGAAAATAGGAGAATGCATGCAATAAAAGATCTCTCACTCCTAATGAGTTTCCCTGGATGCAAAGTGATCAAGACTTTATTGGCTTGCTTGGCATTCCATTCTCCACTAATGTATGTGTTACACACTATTGGGATCAAATAAGTATTTTCAAGCTTGTAGTGTGTGGCTAGGATGAGAGGGTAGTTAAATAAGTCATTTAGGTTCATCTTTTACCCAAAACACTCAAGTACACTTTCCTTTTGTTAACATAATTGTCATCTCAAATTTCACTATGTCTCAATTTGAGTAATTCAAACTCAACCCAATTATAATCATTGTGCTTTTCATATTGCCTCACCCCTAAACTTGTTTTCTTCTATCTTTATTCAAAAATTACTAAGAATTCTTGCTTTTTTGAACATGAGTAGGAACAATCACGATATTCAACCCCGTTAAGCTTCCAGCCTATCCCATGCTTGAGTTTGGGTTAACTCTAGGCTGGTTGGTCTTGGGAATTGTAGGTGCAAACACCCTGCAGACATTAGCTCTCAAGGTAAGAAGGCCCGCAGTTAAATTGCTGTATCCTTGAGTTAACTTTTCTCATATCACGCTTTTTAAATGTTTTTAACTATAGCTGCTTTCCAAACAACCCTTCCTTGACATTTTATACTAATCAACCTCTCTTCATCCAACATTTCCCACCAAACCACATGTCCTTCTCATGATTTGTACTTTATAAGCGACATGTTAAGGGCAAAATGGGTTCTTGACTGGATGATAAAACAAAAGGATATGGTTGTTCATTCTTGGTTTTCAAGACAAAACATGGCTATTACGGCTCAAATAGGGTGACTATGGACTAATGCATAATCGGGTAGGATAAGAAGGCTCAACCGATTCCAAGGATGGCCTATATCATTTCCCAAAATAAATGTGATACCTAGGATTCCACCTCAAATGGTAATTAAACAAGTTCTAAAGCCTTATGAGATCTAAATGTTATTAATTTTTGTCTAAACCAAGCATGATTGGCAAACAAGGGTATAAGAGACTTGTGCATAAGTTTATGCAAACCTATAGCTATGTGTACAGTTGTATGGTCAACCAATTTGGTTTTTAGATCAACTATCTCTTACATTATTCAAATGTCAAGAACAAAATAATTAGTTATCATCATAGGCATGTCAAATATCTCACAACAAACCTAAAAAAAAAAAGACAAAATATAACTTTTTACAAATTTTCAAAAAATTTTAAAATTTTTCTATGTTGTGGCATTGGGATGAATCACTAATTGGACATCATTAAATCTCAACAATTCAACACATAAGATAAATGCAATATTAACCAAATAATTTAAAACCGAAAATAAACCAATCAATGAATCAATCCATTCCCACCATGCAATTATGAACTAACTAACAAACACACCAAAATATTATAAAAACTATTTAAGCATTTAAAATAACTAAAAACTAAGTAAAGCAAAGATAATCCAAAAATAAAAATAAAAATATCAAAAAACAGGAAATTATCAAAGTGTTTCAAGTGCACCCGAATGCACTAATAAAGTGTAATGCGGGGAAAACACCCCGAACTTGATCTGCATATCCTCGTACCTGTCAAAGTCGTGATATGAAGAAAACTCCTCGATATCAGTGATCCTCCTCGAACGGTCATCGTGGGGGTCAATTGATGGCTCATCAGTTTAGGCCAATCGGGGGGCTGGAATGGTGGTGGAAATTGTAGGCGGTACGGTGATGATGATCTTCACTCCGTAGTAGAATTGCATCATGCTTACCATATATGTTGTGCTGCGCTCCGTGTGATCGATTTGCATCTACTGCCTAAGTGCCAACTCATCCTAGCGAGTTGAGAGTCTAGCGAATGCACTCCGGACTGCGTCTAAGATCGACCTCTGGATCCATATCTCCTGAATCCTCCTCACTTTGTTGTCCTATTGTTGCTACGTCTTCTTCTTCTTCATTCATGTCATCCGGGACTCCATTCTTTGATTTCGGAAGTATCAGTAAGTCGATGGTGTGATTTCTCCTCATATGAAATAACTTGGCATAGTTGGGTGGATAAAGGCTCCGATACAACGCCCTTGGGTGGATTCAATAAGCCCACTCTCTAAGACATGGCCAACATCAAATCTGATGCCCTGACGTATCGCATAAAGCAAGATCATCTTGTCCTCGGTCATTGTAGGCATATGAAGGTTGGGTTTGAGCTTGGCGCAAAAAAAATTATACCTTACCTTCGGGACAAGCTTGAGGACCTTCATTTCGAATGTCGTCACCTTTGATGTAGAAGGATGGCGCTTCCATTCACCCCTTCCCCTTCCCCTGGTGAGGGATCTCATGAGCTACTAATAATCTATATTTAGAAATATTGCCCTGTAGGCGTCATTGTCATAAATCCGCACATAATACAACCTATTTATCACAACTGCACTGAAGTCAACCCAATCCGACCCTAGAGGTTGGAATGGAATTCTCAAACAAATAGAGCTGTTTTGGGTGAGGAATGCTTGCACAGATTGGTCCACCTATTTTCTTAAATTACGAAGTTGAAGTAGACATTGGAGTTAGGAATACCCCGATTAGGAACAAAGGTCCTGTTGAAGAGAGAATCATGATATAGCCTTTCGACATCCTGGGTGATGAACTTTTCGAGGTTGTTAGGAAGTTGTCAAGGTGCCTAGGAACTAGATCCCGTCCTCTTTCTTTTTACTAGAATTCCTTTCTTGGGAGCCATTGAGAGCAAGGAGGTGGTTTGAAATCTTAGGGCTTTTAGAGGGAAAAGAGAGAGTTTAGGTGGTGTGAGAACCAAAAATTAGACCTTGGGCATCTATTTATAATGCTCTAGGTTCGGGCGTCTTCGCCTAGGCGAAGTTACTTTTCCTAGGCAGAAACCTTTAAAAATTTGAATAGTCCTGAGTTCGCCTAGGAAGGCCCTTGACGAACTCGAGAGGATGCCAAAAGCCTCCTAGGGTTCGCCTAAATGAAGGGAACTTCGCCTCGGCAAACAAGAGAGCTTTCCAAAAAAATCAAAAATAAAAAATTGAGGGAGGTTCGCCTAGGCAAAGGGATCCTTCGCCAAGGTGGACCAAAGGGGTTCTTAGAATGACTTACAGGTTTGGCCTCTTCGCCTAGGCAAACCATAACACTGCCTAGTGAACTAGAACCTCTAAAATACTAGTTCGAAAACTGTAGCTCTCTCTCTTGTTCTCAACTTTACACTTAATCAATTTGACTCTATGGTTCTCTCTCCTTTTGAAAAATGTCATATATTTTTTTAATTCCACCCCAAAAACTCAGTTTCAAATAAGTAAACCCCAACTTGTCTTCTTGAGTTAATCTGATACACTCAATGAACACATCAAATAAAACAAAAAGGAAAATAAAGCAAAACAAGAATCCCAAAAATTAGCAAAATGAAACTAAAAAAAAATTAAAAAAAGAAAAAAAAATGGAAGAAAGGGATTCTTACAAAACTTGGGTTGCCTCCCAAGAAGCGCTATATTTAGTGTCGATAGCTCGTCGAAGCCATGTCGCGTCATTGGTACTGAAACGTGAAAGATTAAGCAGTGAAAGCGAAACACTTTTTCTACATCAGCCCATTTGGTGAAAATAATGTTTTAATCTTTGGCAATTTACTTTAAATTCTATTGTCTTTTGATTTGACTCTGTTCACGGAAGAGTGCTTGAAATAACTATGTGGCCCCGAACCATACATGATCTTAACTCTTGGAAATATCTTTAGTCTGGAATTGAAGATCAGGACCTTATCACCCTCTTTGAAGTCTTTATTCGACACATGTTTGTCATGCCATTTTTTTGTTTGCTCCTTGTAGATCTTGGCATTCTCATAAGAGTCATTTCGCAATTCCTCAAGTTCATTTAATTGAAGACATCTTTTTGCACTTCCTTCTTTGAGATTGAAGTTGAGGTTTCTTATTACCCACATGGCATGATGTTCTAACTCCACTAGAAAATGGCAAGGCTTTCCATAGATTAAACGAAAAGGGGACATGGAAATAAGAGTTTTGAAGGTGGTCTTATATGCCCATAGGGCATCATCCAGTTTCTTCGACCAATCCTACCTAGATGAATTCATTGTCCTTTCCAAAATGCCTTTGATTTATGTTATACCAGAATGTTGGTTGAGTGTGTGTGTGTGTGTGTGTGTGTGTGTGTGTGTGTTGGTATTACTGAAGCTTACGGCACTACCACTAAGGGCTTTTCATTCCTGATGAGTGGTAGCAAAAGCTATTTGAGACGGTTGACGAGATGTCCGTACGCTACCAATTGTCGAGTCCTGACAATAGCACCAAAAACTTGTTTACCATAATGTTTCCTAAGTGCGTGTGTATGCCAAACTTTTGGTATTGCCACAAAGGACTATCCATTCTGACGATGGCACGAAAACTTGTTTGAGACAGTTTGACCAGTAATCGTGCTGCAGCTAAGACTATTCGAATTCCCCGAACAACGGCACAAAAACAACTTTTTGACTCAATATATAAAATTTAATTTCCGTTATGTAAGTAATAATTTGCAATTAAAATTAGTTTTGGTCTAAATTACTGCAAGTGCACAGGTCACACAAGTAATAAAGTGGACAAAATAAGTCTGAATATCATTCCCATGAGGATTGAATTGAAAATCTAAAAGTCATACCTCGCTTATAAGATTATCACTATTTGAACCAATAAATTCCAAAGATATTTATCTTTCTAAAATCAATTGAAATAAGAGATAAAGAAAATTTAAAATACATATGATTAAAGAATTTATTGGATTGAAATACAACTGAGAACGAAATTAGTGTTATGACCATCAATTTTCAAGTTTCCCAAGAAAATATAATGTGTTGGAAATGAACTGCAGGTGTTCGAAGCGAGTTAGTGTAGTATTGGAATTTCTTCTAACTCCATAGATTTCACTCTCGACACCTCGATCTACAGACAATGGAGTGCGAAGAAGTACTTGTAAATTGATCCTCTTTAAGTTTTGACTGTTTTTCCTTCTTAATACTTCGCAACCATCTCTTAGAACTATAAATTTCTTGCCCAAGTATCTGGTATAATGTAAGCCCTGATTTAAGTGGTACCTCGGCATCGATTAGGCAAGGAATTCCCTCTCGGTGATTAGAATCTTAACTAACACAAGGTTGAGATTATTCCTCTCAATTGGTGAAACCTCTCAGAATTAAACTACCCAGATCAATGAGTGGATCATATGCCTCGGGAGCACACTCATCTTTGCTACCTCGGAGAGAACGAAGTCGGAGGTTAGAACTTCACAGTGATGTATCAGTATTTAAAAGTGCATTAGTTCAAATAATATCAATACGATTTACCCCCCCAGTGACCACTATTTGCTCTCAGTGATCCGTCTACATGTCACTCAGGGATTACTGAAGTAGCGATATCTGACTCTTTACGGATACGAATAGCGATATTGAGCAGTTGATATAAGTAATACCAGTTAAATCACTCTAGTTTTCGTACCCAAAACAACATTAAAACACTTAAAACCATAATCCCAATGAAAGATTCTTCCTAGAGGGAGCTTAGCTTTTCATTATTGGATTACAAATGACAATGAGTAGTTGATCAGATAAATTCATTGAAATTGTAATCAAAGCCCGAAAGAAAAATAGTGCGGAAAAATTAGGGATTCCATTGAGGATTCTATAGAAATCAAAACTTGATTTACATTCATTCTATCTCGAGAATCTCAATTAGATCACTATAATCTAAAATAGCCAGAAAACTTTAATCTAGAAAGAAATGCAGTAAAAATCAAAAATAAAAGATAAAAAAAATAAAGAGAAAATATACAAAGGAGATAAAAGCATAAAAACTTGAAGATAATTGAAAAGTTGTCTGGCTAAAGTTTCATGGCTTCTATTTATAGGCTTTTCGATATTGGGCCTAAAAGCGGCGAAAATCATATTTGAAAACTGAAGTGCGCCCTAATTTGCTATTAATGTTGTGATAAGTGTCATTGATGATGTCGAACGCCAGACTATGTAATGGATCGAATCTGATGTCGCAACATTGAAAGCCTTCTTGAAAATTCTAAATTTTCAGGGACCAATCAATGTCGTGGTAATGTCGTGATGATATCGCGACATTTAAGATGCAGTATTGTAGATTAAATCTGACATCGCGACATTGTTGTTCTGTTTTGATTGTTTTAGCTGATATCGCGACATTGAGTCGATGTCGCGACATTGCTCTTGAATGTTGAGGCTACTTTCTGTTGTTGTGAAAATGTTGCGACATTGCTTTTCAGCTCTATTCACTTTAATTGATGTCGTGACATTAAGTTGATGTCGCGACATTGACTCTTTAATGTTACAACTTGGATGCTCGGATCTGATGTCGCAACATTGCAGTAATTCTCTATTATGATGTCGCAACATTGCTTTGATGTCACTACATTGATGACTGATGTTTTCTCTCTTACAGTCTTTCCTTGATGTCCAGTGTCTAAACCATTTATGATGTCGCGACATTGAATTTGAGTTCTACAGTCTTTAGTGATGTTGCAGCCTATGTCGCTGCGATGTTGCGACATTGCAAAATTATGATCTATCTATTTTAATTGAATCTGCGGCGATGTCGTGACCTTGGAGTAACTTGCATGACACTCTCCATACGATGTTGTGACATTGTACTTTTGGTGTCACGAAGTTTCTGCCTTTTCTTCCCTCTTTTTTTTTTTGCTGCTTTTTTGCTTATTTTCTTCAAATTTATGCAAAACATAAATCTGTGTGAAATTTCCATAATTTTACATTAAATAAGACTTTTAAGCTTGAAATAAACTTGAAAAATGGGCTTTAAAATAGATGAGTTTTAGACTTATCAATTTCTGGGTTTGAATTTTCAGCTTATCCATTGGAACATGGGTGATATGAAAGACTCTTCACATGCCGCACATTATACTTGCTAAGTAGTGAAGCAAAAGTATGTTGTAAATGACTTCGCCAAATCAGCGATTATACAACGAAGTGCGAAATGGGTGAAGATGTTTTGTGGGCGATTTATGTCTCTGGTTTAACATCATTTTCTTTGTAACTGTCGCCCGTTACCCATGACACATAATCCACTAGAAGAAGAATATACGTGTTTCCAAATGGGAGGAATAGTCCCGTGATCGATCCCATCATCAAGATTTCCACTTCATGAATGTTGTTTATGACATTTCATTTCTTACGGAAATATATAACCCAGCTTGTTGACATATCTCACAACCTTGGACGTATAGGTAAGTCCTTAAATAAACTAGGCGAGAAAATCCAAATTCTGACACTTTGCATGCTTTGTTTTGGGTTCCCAATGTCCTCCATATGGGGAAGAATGGCACTTGGATAGGATCACATGTTATTATCTTGAGAGTGCGCATCTTCTTGTTACCATCGAGCATCTTGCCGAGTTATGGATCGTCCATTGGTAAAACTTCACATCATCGCGAAACTTTTCTTACATTGATAACTAAGTTCGAAGGTTGGACATTGCGAAGCTAAGTAATTTACAAAATCTCCGTACAGTAGTGAGCTGCATCACAAGCGATTGTTCATCTAGAAATTATTCCTCAATTTCCTCTTGGGTCTTCCAATCCCTTTATCGGCTTCGAGTAAGGACAAATGGTCAAACAACATTTCGATTCCTTTGTACCTTTGATTTCTATGTAGAATTCTTGATGCAATAAAACCCAACAAATTAGTCTTGGTTTAACCTCTTTTTTTGTCATGAGGTATCAATTTGTTGCAAGGTCCATAAATAAAGTCACTTTGGAGCCAAGAATGTATGGTTTGAACTTGTCATAGGAATATACTACTGCCAACATTTCTTTCTTAGTAGTCGTGTAGTGTTCCTGAGCATTATTCATAGTTTTATTGGCATAATAAATTGG
Organism: Tetrastigma voinierianum; assembly: GCA_016808115.1. Lineage (NCBI taxonomy): Eukaryota > Viridiplantae > Streptophyta > Magnoliopsida > Vitales > Vitaceae > Tetrastigma > Tetrastigma voinierianum. The sequence goes on along the minus strand of JAEQBH010001932.1, from coordinate 27,969 downwards.
TTTGAACATTTTCTATCTTCTTTTCCCTAATACAACCCCCACTGCAAAGTCAGATTTTGAAGCATTATCTTAGAGGGAACATAAATGAAGATTAATTCCAGATTTTGAAGAGAAGAATTTTGCTGAAAGGAAAATATTTTGCAGCAAATGTTTAGCTAAAGACATTAAACTAAGCAACTTCTTGAGAGGTAACCCAGCGAATTTTAATTTTCATAGTTAGATCCAATTTTGTTAAATTTTTGTGTGTTTGAAATTTAGTTTTAATTTTGTTTGAAATTTTATTTTGTAATATTGTTCATTTTTTAGGACAATGAAGCTATATTGGAGATGGATTTTATTTGGAAGCATTCTTTCTCAAAATCACTATGCAGAAATGCTTTCTGATGGGGAGTTTTTTTTCCCTAACTTGTTCTTTAATGGTAATGCATAGTTAAAGTTTGGGGGAGTGCATTTTTATAAAGCATAAATGAATAGTATCTTTGTTGTACCCTTTTCCTAAATATTTTTATCATCATCATGTTGAATTATATTGAGTGAAGAATGAGATTTATTGTTTATACTTAAAATGAGGTTCTTTGATGTTAGATGTATCTTCACAAGTATGATTTTAGTAGTAGGGATATATTGCATATTGTTATGTGTGTTGATTGGTTGAAAAATGTTAATTATGCAATGTTGGGAAAAATTCAATGGATTGTAACGACATACTCTTCTTTGTCGCGACATTAATTCTACTTTGTCATAAGATTATTGCCCTATGTCGTGACAAAGATTGGTTTATCCTTTTAGAATGCGAGAATTATGTCGTGACATTCTTCACTATCATGACATTCTTGCTTCTTCTTGAAGCAACAGACAAATATGTCGTAACATATTTTTTATGTCGCGACATTATTTAATTTGAATTGAATGAATTAGGCCGCGACAAATGGCCTGTGTATGATTGTAGCAACAAAGTTTCCATTGTCGTGACAAAGTCCAGTAGAATTGTGAGGACCCAAGTAAAGTGTAATGATAGATTACCGTTACTATACAGGCTGCAAGCCTGAGAATTTTGCTAGATCTTGGATAACGACACGGACCACACCGTTGAGTTCGTCTCGTGAAATCTAATTACACAGACGAATGACGCTGAATTCCGGGATAGTCAGAATTTAACTTATTTTGAGGTGAATGGAAGAATGATATGGTGACACTTGGCATGAAGACACGTGCCATATGGCACCAGATAAGTGGACACTTGGCACATGGAAGGCCAAGTGTCATGTTCCTATCTTGCATGATTATAGTGGTGGGTGAATTGGTATGAAAGACAAATGGCATAGGAAATTGCCATTTGTCAAAGTGATTAAGAAAGGTGTTCTACACCTAGACTAAACCAGTTCGGTGGAGGAAGAAAGAAAAAGGAAGAGGAAATATAGAAAGAAGAGAAAGAAATATGAAAGAAGAAAGAGGCGGAGAAGTAAGAGGTCAAGCGCTCGCGAAAGTCTCACAGTGTTTGAATAAGCGAGAGGTTCGGCCAATTCGAGAGCGAGATGGGCTGTACCTTACACAAGAAGGTAGGAGTTCTCTCCTACTCTGGTTAGTCCTTGTCCAAGGGCCATTCAATGGCCATGAGGTGTAGCCCTAACAGTTGGGCTGATTCAAGAACAGTTGTGATCAAACTGCTAGTGAATTACGGACCAAGTTCTGGGTCCTTTATGTTCTCAGAATTGCAGTTTTGAAGCAGGTTGTATTTGCTGGAAAATACAGGCTTGAGTATAATGATTTTGTAGTGTGTCAGTGCTGGACATGGACTGACATGCTAAACTGTGTGCATTGTTCTTGGTTTGAACATGAAGATCCAGTTTTGTGTGTTGTTGCTTGATTGAATGACATGCAAGTTTGTGAAAAATCATGTGGATATACCCTGAATTGATGTATTTACATGGGTTGTATTATGGATGCAATTTGTATGCTATAGATATGATTATCCATGGATCATAAATGTTGCATGTAGCTCTCATCATGCATGTAACATGAAAGAACATGTAATGGCATTTTGCATTGCATATGTGATAAGTGTAAAACTCATCTATGTTTTGAGTTCATTTCATAAGCTATTTTGAGTATTTTATATCCATATTCATGTAAAACTCATAAATTTTCCTCTAAACTTGGTTTTGTAGGATTATTGATGAAAAGCAAGTGATTTGGTAAGAAATGAGCGACATATATACAAAAGAAGAGTCAATTGGGTGTGTCACAGCGTGCCACTAGGACGATGAATTTTTATGTACCACCTGGAACATCAAATGGTTTAAATTCCCCCAGGTTGCATTGTACATTCAAAGAGCTTTCCAACAATACGTCACATGCCCAAATCTGAGTTAAAACGAAGAAGTTATGGTCCTGACAAATTGGAGAAGAAAAGTTAGTCTTTGAGCCGAAAAAATGTAGCCACCCTTCCCCCGAGCCGGCGGAGGCCTGATTAGGCGAGTCAGGCAAAACCAGGGCTGGCTACGAGTTTATTTCTTTTTATTTTAGTGTTAGTAAATTTTTCGTTTTCAAAAAAGTTGTCGACCGAATCCACTGGCTTGACCGAATGGCGGATCGGCCGGGCCGGTTTACTCAGGCCCGTTTTCATTTATCTTATCAAACATTTTATTAATTTGTTTAGTTCGGAAGCGGTTTCGGTTTAGGTAAGCTGTAATCATTTACAAATTCAAAGCGATTTGGTAGGCCGTAAACATTAACAAAATGCATTTACGAGAAAGGCATTCTATGCCTTTTCAAAATGATATCTGAAATCAAGTTTCGAGGTTTAACCCTTTTGTTTACAAAACACCACTTGTTCAAAATATGATATGCAAAATTACAGATTTATACACTTATCGCCATACTCTCTCTATGGCTGCAGGTTGTGATCTTGGCCTTCTTTCCTTTTGCTTGCACGATACTGCACATGGTGACCTGCGGCTAAGCATTTTCATGCTTAGTGGTTCTATCTGATTCTATTCCAATATTCCATTTGACTTGGCATGCATTTAACATTAAACCCATGCCTAATATATCAACATATACTCATCTTTATTCATTTACTGCTTTGATATAAAATCATTTACCATATCATATCATGCATTTTCCAATGCAAAGGAATTCATTTTCACAGATTCAATTCATAAGATTTGAGCATATTCATAAAAATCCATTACACTTTCGTAAATGTTAGTTATTTCATTGCTATTCAATTCGCATTTCGGATTAGTTTAATGAATCCCGCCCATGTTATCATTCGGTGATAATGCTTTCACATTTTAACTATTCGGTCTCCCATCATGATGGATAGTTTGATACACCAGAGCATGTCGTATCACTTTTAACGATTGATCTCCCATCATAGCGGATATCGTTTGGTGCACCGGAGCATGTGGTATCAATTAAATTCCTCACGCCCGTCATGGCGGATCGAGTTGATGAATCCGCCGATGGGGCGGTTCTTGATACCATACGCCCGTCATAGCGGATGCGGAATTAGTGCATCGCGTGGGACATTGGGCCGATTTCGAAGTGCGCCGTGACGGATAATCCGGTGGTGCATCCGTCGAGCGATTCGACCGGTATATCATTCGGTTCACAATTAACGAGATTAGTTTAGTGAATCTCGTCATATCATCATTCACTTTTCGTGGTTTTAAATATCACATTCGATTCAGTATTCACTTTCGTATTATCTTTCAAGATATACTCAATCTATGTACTTAATTCACATACTCATTGGGCACTCATTTCATAGTTACTTGGTGATCTACCAAAATGCTTGAAATATAGAATAGAGTCGAGAGAGCAAGCGGAAAATTTGTCGAGATCTAGCTGTCTCTTGATCCTCGGTCTAGGTTAGGCGATCATCACCGTCCACTGATCAGTAGCATTCACGCCACTCTTAGTGGATAAACAATTTTAAACAATTTTAGTGAATTACAAATTTATTTTGTTAAAAGTCTTGGGTTAAAACACTAAGTCTCTTCCAGAAGGCGACAGTATAGTACATTTTCACCTAGCTCTAACCTTAATTGAACCCCCATTAATCATTTCTTAGGGTCCCTAGATATCGGTATACGAATACGGGACTTAACAACGTGAAAACATGCAAAAATGGGGCTACTGGAACAACATGTATCGGTACACCCTTGACTTGTGCAGTGCAAGTTACCCTACCACCTGACCTATACCCGAGTACACCCTTGACGCATGCAGTGCAGTTTACACTACACCACACATGGGTACACCTATGGGATTTTGCCCAGAAATTTTCGATTTTAGCATTTTTCTCTCATTTTTCTTCCACAAATCTTCTCAAATTCGTCCCATAGCAAAAACCCACCATGGAATCCCTTTAAAACAACTCCAAAAGTGGTTTAGAATCAATGAAAACTCTTTTCTCTCAAGTTAGGGCTTTTCCCCAAAATCTAAATCAAAATATGAGGTTAGGGTTTTGATTTTTCTTACCTTAAACCTCTTCAAATCTCTTCTTGTATGTTGTTTGGCCTCTTAGGAGCAATAAATGGGGAAAGGGTCACACCAAAGCATCTTTTGGAACCCCTAGCTCCTTCTCCCTTTTCTCCTATCTCTTCCTCAACGTGATGAAACCGAAGGAATGAGCCACTAGACCACATTTTTGTCTTTATAAGTCCACTTAAGTGTAAGGCCATGTTTGGCCTTCCACCTATTCAAATTCTCATTTTCCATTTTTTTGTCTTAATCACTTATTCCTCATGCAAGGCCTTGTTTGGCCACCCTAATAGAATCGATTTTCCATTTTGACATTCGAACTCTTTGTTACTTTCCTTATCATTTTATGATTTATTTTCCCATTAGCATTTAAAAGCGTATCATTGACCCTTAGGTCCTTCTTATTTTACAATTTTCCACATTTTCCTTTTTTTCACTTGGGTTTTTATTTAAGGTTCAATCAATTCTCAATTTATATAATATTCAATCATATGCCCACACTTTAATTTTACTTTTCCTGATTTATCAGTGCAGAAAAAGCCCAAGTTTGACTCAATTAATACCATGTATATATAATGAACATTATAAAAGGGTATAAGTGTTGCAGGGCGATTACAAAAATGTCGCAACAAAACGATTTTATGTCGCAACAAGCAAAATAAATGTCATGACAAATCCCAAAAATTGTGCCCTAATCGATGTCGCAACTCAAATTTGTTAATGTCGTGACATAGCAAAAAAATGTCGCGGCAAAGCAAAAAAAAAGTTGTCGCGACATAGAAAAAATTGTATGTCGCAACGCACTGCTTTGAAAATGTCGTGATAGAGCCGGCAACAAAGCGAAATGCGTGTCGCGACTGAAAATGCGTGTTGCGACTCGAAATGCGGGTCGCGACTTAAAATCTTTACGTGTTCTGCGACTCAAATGCTGGAAAAGCCAAAAAATGCCCCGAATTTTGATATTTTGGCCTATTTTTTCATGCCCGTTTTCCTTTGGAGGACTATAAATACTAATTTTTGAGATTTTAGAGACAGCAGAAGGAGAAAATCTCTCATGATGGTTTTTCTCTCTAAAAACCTACCCTTTTTTTTTGTTTAGCTTAGGGCTTTGATTTTTAGTAGATCTTAGAGTAGTTTTAGAGCATATTTTTATTTGTATTGAAGAGATCTCAATGTTGTACTCAAATATTAAATTTATTTACCGTTGAGACAAAGATTGAAGCTCAAATCTGGATTTTTCTCTCCTTATCTCTTGATTTCTTCCTTGTTGTTTGATTAGTGATGATTGGAATCCAATAATAGAACATTAAACACTCTCTAGGGGTGGGGATTAATTGTTGAACATTCAGATTTGTAGTTTCTCTGTTATTTTGTGGGTTTGAAAACTGAATTTATATAATTGATCTTTGTTAATATAATTAGCGACCGGAATATTAATAGCTTATGCCGAGAGAAAAAGTTGTATATTGCTCACGATTTCCAGGAGGCCCTCTAAGTAACACAAAGATGGAGATTCACGAGTAAAGAGTAGTAGCAGGGGTATGTTAGACTAATATTTTGGAACTAATGAACTCTAATGGTGCACATAAATCAACGGTTACTCATGGTGTGAGGATAATTAGACGATGTATCAGTTTAATGTTTAGAGGTCTCACCTCAAATTGATAGAATAACTCGATCCCGTGTTAGCATAGATCTGATCAAGGAGGAAGAGAACTTTATTAGATTTGATGGCTAAGGTACCAATTATATTAGAGAAAGCTTGCATTACCTTGTCTATAGGGGCAAAAATCCTTCAATCCTAATACTTTGGTATGAAGTACTGAAAAGGAAAAATATTCTACAAGTAACTGATTAGACTCATGTATCTAAAATAGACATGGATCTCTAATTGGTAGAATGTATGGTGTATGGAGAAATCCAAGCTATACTACATTGCTCTTGGACAAATAAATTATTCAACTCACAAATGTTGCGCTTTCAAAAGTACATTTGTTTGTAAATAATTATCCTTATCTCTGGTACTTTGCTCTCTTCATACGTTTTTAGAATTAAGTAGTTGTTTATTTGTAGATTTTAGGATTAGTTTTAAAATCAGTTTTTATTTGACTAAATTTTATTTTATTCCATCCTATTTGGTCACCTAAATAATGAAGATCCTTGTAGTGGGGTGATCAAATTCCAATTAGAGAGAACCTCCAATCCTCATGGGTATGATATCCGGACTTTTAGTGTCCACTTTGTTTCTTGTATGACCCATGCACTTGCAGAAAGGGGTTAAGTGTTGGTAATACTTTTCATTTCAGTTTTTGAGTACTCTTACTTTTGTTTCAAATCAATTTTTGAGGATTTACCACATTCACTCCCTTGGCCATATTTTCATATATACATCATTTTGTCTTAACAAGTTTTTGGTGTTATTGCTAGGGACTTTAGTTAGTCTTTGGTAGCCATCTATACAAAAATTGGTCAACAATAAGCACAGGGACATCACGTGACACAGGTGTGAGTGCATGGCATGGCTGAACAAACGGAGTTTTATTGAAGGGTTTGTCAGTGAGTTTTATCGGAGGGTTGTCAATGAGTTTATCGGGAGGGTTGTCAGCGAATGTTATCGAAGGTTGTCAGTGAATGTTATCATAGGGTTGTACACAATGAGTTTTATCAGGGAAACGTCGATGAATTTATATCGGAGGGTTGTCCAATGGGTTTTTCTATTGGAGGTTCGTCTAATGGGTTTCGAAAGCAAAAAAAAAAAAATCTTTTCTTTTCAAAACTGTTTTCATACATGGAAAATTCATGTGTGAGGAAGTTGGTGAGGACTCAAGACATGGTGCATGGCATGTAGACATTCATGTAGAAATGTCATGTTTTTACTTTAATGGGTGTGAATGTGTGAATCGTGACATTGCATGTGCACTTAGGTGGGGAGTAGCCCTTGTAAGAGACTTTCTCTACTAGGCATTGCTCACCCCGTCGTGGGAAAATATTTTTCAAGTGCTAGAGATATACCAAGAGGTGGAACTCATCTAAGGCCTTAATGGTAAAGAAGGCAGTTATGGCAATGCGTATTTGTAAAATTACAGGCCGGTTATCAGTTTTCTATTATGTAAAGAGAGAGAGTTGTAATAAAACTCATTTGAATAATTTAATACGAGTTTCATAGGTTTTCGATTTTATGATGCCTTTATTATGCGAGACTCTTATATTGAATTTATTGGTGTTTTGGAGAAGAGTTGTGGAATTCGTGGCTGGAAGGCTCTTGCATAGTTGGGCATATTTTAGGTGGCGACGAGGTTTCTTGGTGGTGACCAGGAGTTCTGGTCTGTGTCCTTCTGGGGATTCCACAATGCCGCGACATGGTTCTCGAGTACATGACGGGTTGCTTGGATTGCGACATAGGTATTTTTCATGTCGCGACGAGTGCTTTATTTTCTCTGTCATGGCCGAGAGGTTTCGCTATCGCGGCCAAGAGATGGCACGATAAGAGGTTAGGTGTTGCACCGCCGTGTTGCAATGAGTTTGGTCTTAGCGAGAGATTTTCTATTGCGGCGAGTATTTTTTGTCGCAACATAGTTTTTCAAGGCCAAGAGTTTTTATGTCGCGACAAAGTGTTTTTATGTATGGCAGAGTTTAATCCCGAGTCGAGGATTTCATGTCATAATAGGGGGTACGTAAGTGACGAGTTTCACAGGTGGTGTCGTGACATAGTATTTTATGTTGCGATAGAGTTTGGTCAAGACCAAGAGTTTTCTTGCCGCGGCAGAGTATTTTTATGTCGTGAAAGAGTTGGCTAAGGTGAAGAGATTTTATGTTGCAAGAGAGAATTCAATGTCCGCAGTGAGTTGCCGAAAAAAATTGTGTCATGATAGGTTTATCTTATGTCGACATAGCTCGGGTATGAAAGTCTTCCATGTCGCGACATAGTGTCATGTACCGACGGTGAAATTTTATGTGCCGCGATAGAGGCGGCTCTTTCACGACGGGGCTGGGCGCGCGAGGCGAGAGATGCGGCGTGCGACAGTGATACGTCGTGACAGTGAAATCTCTGCCGCGACAGACTTCTTACATTGGTAAAAAAAAAAAAGTACCCCTTGGGATTGGGGCGTCACAGCATGGTATCACAACCTAGGTTTATAAATATCTAGAGCTAGATGTTGGACACTAGTATTATAGTTCAGTGTCAGGAATGAGGTATACGATTACCTAGGACTTTATGGGCAAGGGTTAGATCATGCATTCATTGTGCATTTTGATGAATTACTATCGTTATACACTGCATGATATTGTGTTATGTACTGTGTGAATTATATAATTGGTGAATACTGTATAGGAAATGTTGAACACTAAGGTGAGAAAATAACCTTAGAGGTTCGGTGAATGAATAAATATGTTAGTTCATATTGTGACTTATATTAGTAGTGGCATATGCACTACTAATTGAACAAGGATAAAGGGAAAATCTTAATTCTCTATTTGACACATGTAAATGGCAAGTAGAGGAAGGGGACATAGGGGTCGCCCACGAGGATATAGTCGATCATCACCTGTTTTTAACCAACAGACCTTCAAAGAGGCTATGGTGCTACGACTCTTTGCCATTACTCGAGGCTATTGGTGAGGGCAGGGAGCGAGTAACCTCCAGTTTGGCGTATCCTCAGAGCATTCAGGAGGATCGGTAATGATTGACCATGGTTTTGAGCGGAGTGAAAGGGTTTTGGAGGCCATGGAGATTACTGTTTGCCTTTTTCTATATAGACTAAAACCCCTCAAATTAGCACAGCTACAAGAGCCTTACAATTCTCTTATGCCCATGTCACTTTGAATAATTTGGCTGCTAAAATAATTTTCTCTTAATGTTCAAGATTTAAAATAAGGGTTCAGTCTGGCCTTGCAGTGCCTGAGGTCATAAAGTGTAAGTAAGATGTGAGTCACAGTTATCTTGTTCCCCTTTGAAGTTGATGGCGGGTGCAGTCGACTACTTATTTGCTAAAGATTTCATCTTTATTTGGACTCAAAAATCATAATTGAATGTTTTGTCAAAGCGACGAAAATTAAAAATCTTATACTGTGTGGATATGTTCTAATTAAGCGAGAACAAAAGTTAATGACTAAAAATAAATTGTTCATAAAAGAATGGATTGAATAGGTTCTTTGTGAAAGCGAACTATCGATGAGATACAATGGAGCGGTCGATTCGGCCTTATATACATTGCTTTGTTCTATGTGGATCTGGTTACACGCTGCAAGATTTCTTAATTGTGGGGTGGATCTCCGTTTTCAGCGATTTAATATCCTTGCTTCTCTCGAAGACAAGATCGAGCCGACTACGTATTCCACATTTTCTTGCGAAGATTTGGGTATTTTTCTTTCTCAAATACTTCCACTGACCTTTTCCTATTGACAGTTGAACTTTGCCGCCTCCTCGAAGATTTAGCTAAGTTTCTACTACTTGGTGGTAGCTCGACCTCCGTATCACATGGGTTTATCCCTTTCCTTGATTAGATCTAAGGCCCAACAACGGGATCGGGGGAAGAGCGTACTGTAGATTCGGGTGGAACTCACGATTGATATTATTAAATACACCCCTCGACTTCAATTATGAGCGAGATGGGGATTTATCAAATGAACTCGAGCTGTTGAGTTCGTCAATGGTAGTCAAACATACCCGGAAAAGAATGCTCTCAACTCTCAGGAATCTCCGTCTCTGTGTCACTCAGAGCATCCTAGATATCAGAGTAAGATACATTCCCTCGGCCCGGTACTGGAAGTCTTCTTGACCCAGGAACTTATCCATTAAAAAGCGATAGATTAAGTAAAAACTAGAAACCCAATTAATTATAAAGTAAATTGTGCGGGAAGAATGTGCCTAATGTAAATCAAATCCGGTGGCTTGCGCTCTGATTCTTTGCATTGCGAATCGAAATGGAGTGTATATCGATCTCGCGCGACCACTTTGTAATTTACAATAAATACGAAAAGAGTAGATTCCATAAATTTGTCTAGATTTCATAAATTTCCAATGATATGCGAAGAAAAATAACGAACTAACAATCCAGCTCTACTCATCTCTACACAGTTTGCAGATTCAAAACCAGAAAATAAAACTAAAAAAATAAAAATCTACTCTAAAATATACACTTTACTATTTTAGTGAAGAAGGAGAAAACTACTTTACTATTCGAAAGCTTTCTATTTATACTGTAAAAAGAATCTGGGCTGAATCCCCAAAATGCTCCAGGTGGAAATGCAAAGAAAAAGCCCGGTAGCATCTGTGTCGCGACCTCAAGTTGATGTCGCGACGCCAGCCTTGTCTTGATTGCTCATGATCAATCGCGACTCTTTTGCTCGGTGTTCCTCACGATGTTATGTCGCGACCTCGGTTTGATGTCGCGACATCATTGTCTTCCCTATTCTTCCGGCGTTTGTCTTTGTGACATCGATTACAGGTTCGCGTGATTTCTTTCTTCCCTGACTATTTTCGGGTTGCGACATCAAGTGATATCGACATCCTTTCTTACTTTCGACTCTTCTTTGGGTTGCGACACGAGATAGTGTGTGACATCATTTACGACATGACTTTTAAAAGGTCGTAGCTCAGTTCCTTGTGAGTGCCTATCTAGCCCATAGGTTGTGACTTCTTTTGAAACTATGTTTTTCGTTGCACTTTGAACACTCCTGTTTTTATGTCGCGACACCAAGTTGATGTCGCGACATGAAATGGAACCTAGTATTAAAGACTAGTCGAAAAATCTTTCTTTGCGAAAACCTCTTGTGGCTTCATAGAATCACAGTTGCGACCTCAAGTTGATGTCGCGACATCATTCATACCCTTTTAGTGTCGCGACATCAAGATGATGTTGCGACATGAATTTCTTCTCTTGATTGTTTCCTTCAGTCTCGACCACGCTTTCTTTGTCGCAACCTCTTTTTTTCAAGTCACGACTTCACTTGTTCACGTTTCAGTTTCTTCTTCAAAGCCAAATTTATGCGATGTCGTGACTTGGAATTCTTTGGAAGCGAACTTCTGTCGCGATTTAAATTCCAGGTTGTGACCTCGGTCTGCACCAAGTGATTTCTTCTTATTTTGCTAAAATTTGAGTTTCTGCTGTATTTTCCTGCAAATTGGAATTTGAGTCGATTATCACTTTTCTGCGAACAATTCAACATTATTTTCATATTAAACTTAGAAAAATGGATTAAAAATCTAATGAGTTTTTGGACTCATCAAATTCCCCTAAACTTAAAATTTTGCTTGTCCCCCAATGAGAAGAGAGAAAAAATTGTTGTCCTCAAACAAATAAGCTTAGAAAATTTTAAGGACATTTTTCGATTCGTACCCCGCAGTCTTTCTCATTCCGCCTTTTTGGTGGAATTAGAGATACCAACATTATTTTAAATTTCGGTTTTGATGCAAGAACAAGGCATGGTATACTTCTATCACAAGATTCTTGATAACTAATGTATTTAAACAGTTTATTTTACAAGTCTTGTTTTGTGTGTGTGTGCTGGTCATCAATCCTTTTCATCTTCATGTTGAATTTAGTTAATCTTACAGAGTTTCTTAGGCTGTTTGTCAAAGTCCCATAGGCTTGTTTTTCATATTGATCTCCACTAATGTAGGTAAATTCAACCTTCAAAATCAATGAGGTCTTTCAGGCTTGTAATGTTGGGCTTAGGTAATTGGGTAGATAATGGAAAATTTTAGGTTGTAAATTACCCAGTTTCCATCTTTTCTCTACACTTGTTGCCTCCAACTTTCACCCTTTTTCTTCTTTGTTCTTGTTGATTCTCCTCAATCTTAGCCTGATTCATCTTTTCGAATTTTTTTCATGGAATTTCAATTTCCATATATACTTTTATTCAGGCAGATTCCTTTGTTCTTTAACTCCTTTGCTTTTATTTTTCTAAGATTTGGAATAGTGCAATGTTTTGTCTTCTTAGGTTTTATTACTCTTAGAGAACTTTAGGTTGCTTAGCTCGAAAGTACCGAGTTGGCATTAGGAGTCTTTAGGTGTTAAAACACCCAAACAGGCTGGTGTTCAAAGGGAAATAGGCCTAAGACAAAACTTATTCCTTATTTCACTAACTTCTGCTTCTTTACTTCTTCAGCTCCTTCATTGTCAAAATTTGGAAATATTGTTCCCCCGAACTTGTTTCTTCCTTTATATTAAACTTACAGGCTAGGCGGATAATTTGGGCTCTTTGCTGCAGGTTTATTGCAAGGAAGGGAATTTCGGTTTTCAATTGCTGTTTATTGAAGAAATAAGGCTTATTTGGCTCAAATCAAGGAACTAGAGAATATGCTTAAGCATATTTTGAGGGTAGGTTTAGGAAAGCTCAAGCTGCCAAGGATGGCCTCTATCATTTCTTTGTCAAGCCGCCACCTAGGATTTCGCTCAATCAATAATCAAACAAGTTCTAGGACTATGGACTCTAACCTGAATTCTCGTACATGTTCCACTCCCCAAGGTTTCATAAGTTTTGTTGACCGATGTGTATTATTTCTTCAAGACTGTATTTATTTACTCAAGTTTACTTACATTATTTTAACCAAGCATTTTGTTCCATCGCACAAATCAATTTTCCAATTTTTGCAACCAAATCGACTTAAAACAAACAAGAAATACTCCTAATTTCCAGTTTTAATTATTCATGCCCGATTCTTTCCAAATTTCGTTCGAAAGAACATACTATTTATTTGATTCCTAAATTAAAATAAAATGACATAAAACACAATCTCGGGATATCATGAACAATCAATTTGTAAGTCAACGTAAATTTTATTCAAATATCAAAATATTTCGAGAGCTAGCTAATTCGCTTTACAAATAAAATCAGAATCAAATTCAAGAAAACTCTCTATTTCTCGATCTAAAATCCTATATCTTCTCCCTTGAAGGTTGCGCCCCCGCTTCAAAATTTGGTTCACCGTGTGACCTTAGCTCCTCTAAGAGTGATTCCCAGAGGTTAACAAGGTCGTTCAACAAATTGAGCTTCCTCGGTTGATGGGTTCACTAACCCTTCTTCCTATTCCCTCCCATCAACCACTCTTGATTACACCACCAAGTTTTATGGAATAAAGAATGGAATCAATGTTCTTCCGACTCCATCCATTCCATAAACTCGCGGTTCGCAACCTCGAGCCTCTTCTTTCTCTTATTCTTTTTTCTCCATTCTCTTCGCTTATTTTTCCTTTGTTCTCTCATCCTTTATAGTGAATTGCGTCTCTTGGGAACTTCATAAAAGGCCATTTATTCTTTCTTTAAATTTACGTATGAGTGATTAAATGAGGTTCCTCAAATTTTTGGTTTTCCGATATTTAACCTAGATTTTTGGCCTTTTGATGGAGAATTCGAATGCTTTTCTTGAATTTATTAACTCTCCTGACACTTCTAAACTGAGCATACTAAACAAATTGGTTCAATCAAGAAATGAATTTCTATTTCTGCATTAATAACCATTTATTTCAACAAAATTCTGAATGAATGTTGCAAAACTGAAAGGTTTGGGTGAATTGTAGTTTAGTGGACTTTGAATGGGAATGGGATACGGGTTTAATGTCATGACAAAGGCTCTTGGGAGCTTCACATTACTAACTATTGGGCCACTAAATTAATGATTGTCGATGACTTTTATTTTTTAACTACTGGACGCCCAAAATTAGGGGTTTTAATCTTCTCAGGCTTTTTCTGGTCACGACTTCAAAGTTTCATGTCGTGACCTAAAAATTTAGGTCACGACAAGGAAAATTGTGTTGCAACATAAAAATGTTCTTTCCCTCCTTTATTTCAGTTGTGACCTTAATTTCATTATTTTGACTTTCTTTTCAACTTTTTATTCTTCACATCCAGCACTCTTGGTTGCCACTTCTTGAATTCACTGTTATGCACTCCAAAAACATAAACACTAATTTCACAAGAATTTCAATTCTATTCACTCCATTCAAAACAACTACAACTCAACTCCATCTCAGACATGCAAAATTCAAAGAATCTCCATTATGCATCACATTCAACAATTACATCAAAACAAGATAAATTTCAAACTTTCAATCACAAGTGGCATCAAGACAAATTTAAAAATTCAAATTCAAGAAGAAGAAGAAAACTGGGCCTTTTCGGGTCTCTTATGCTGATTGAAGTTTGATTGCAGATGCTCTCTTTTTTGCACAATCTTCATTGTCCTGTAAAACTAGAAATTATTTAACTATTATTCAATCACTAATGAATACAATTACAAGAATCTATTAAAAATTTTAAACACTGAAACTGTAAAATGAAACAAGAAAAGTTTAAAACAAACTCGGTGTGATCGCTTCTTCCACAAAGTCGCTTCCATTTTTAACTTAGCTGACTTCTTCTACGCCATTGTTCTCGTTTCTTCAATTTTCTTCTATTTAGAATTAAGGGTTTATCTTCCAATTTCTTTTTCCTGGAAGATAATGCTTTAAATCTCTCGACCATTAACTTTGAACTCCTCATGATTGCCGGTTCTAAGTGTCACTGCCCCAAATTGTGTGCTTGATACCACTCGTAAATGGTCCAATTCCATTTGGACTTCAAATTTTCCCGAAAGAGTCTTAATCTGGAGTTGAACAAGACCTGATCTCCTGCCTTGAATTCTCCTCAAAATTCGATCGTGCCATTTTTTTTGTTTCGTCTCTTATGTATTCGCACTATCATAGGCGATTTCCTCAACTCTTTCCACTCCATTTAACTGAGTAACCTATCTTCTTAGCAGTTTTGAAATCAAAATTAAGCTTCTTGATGGCCTACATAGCCTTATATTCTAGCCTCAAGAGGTAGTGGACAAGGTTTTCCAAAGATGTTCAGACATAGGGACATTCCAATGGGAGTTTTAAAGGGGCCCTATATGCCCATAGTGCATCACTGCTTCAAAGACCAATCTCTCCCGCTAGAACTTACAAATTTTTTCCAAATTTCTTTATTTCTCTGTTGGAAATTTCAGCTCGCCATTTGTTTGAGGATGATAAGCCAAGCTCATGCAATGTGCTCGATAATTACATCTCGCTCATGAGTTTGTCAAACACCTTATTTGCAAAAATGGCTTCCTCTATCACTAATTATAGTTATGGGTGTCCTAAATCACAGAATATTTCTTTGTAAAACCCCCACAACTATATTGGCATCGCCTTTGACATGTCACGTTTACCCATTTTGATACATAATCCACGCCTAGAGTATGTATATATTTCCAAATGAAACTAGAAAAGGCCCCAAGTAAAATCCATTCCCCCATACATCAAAAACTCCGCACCACTGTGGATACTTGCGTGGGCATCTCATGCCTTTTGTTGATATTTCCCATTCTTTGGCATTGATCACACAACTTTACCCATTCAAAACAATCCTTAAAAATCGTAGGCCAGTAGAATCCTGACTGGAGAATTTTATGGGCTGTTTTATCTCCTGCAAAGTGTCTTCCATAAGGTGATGCATAATATTCTTTTAAAATCTTGCTTTGTTCACCTTCTGGTACACATCTCCTTATAATCAAATCAGCTCCTCTTTTAAACAATAATGGATCATCCCAGATGTAGTACCTGCTGTCAGTCCTTAGCTTTTTTCTCTGCTGGTAGCTGAATTCTGGTGGCATAATTCCACAAGCTAAGAAATTCACAATATCAGCATACTAGGGTGATTGGAGTGACATCCTAAATAACCAAGCCATCTCGAAAAATTTTCTCGCTATTTGCCTTCTTCTTGTACAAAGAGGTTTCTTTTACTCTTGACAAGTGATCAGCTATCATATCAGTTACCAATTTTCTTGTCTTTATTTCTAAATCAAATTCCCAATAATAGTACCCACCGATCAATCTTGGCTTTGCTTTTCTTTGCCATTAGATATTTAATTGCCGCATGATCGCTGTGTATAACAACATGGGACCCCAAAATGTATGGCCCGAATTTTCACATGCAAACATTATTGCCAAGATCTCTCAAGAGTAGAGTAATTTTCTTGTGCTTCATTAAAGGTTTTGCTAGCATAGTAGATGGCCTTGAACACTTTTTCATCTTTTTGTCCCAATACAGCTCCCATTGCAAAATCACTGGCATCACACATGATTTCAAATTCTCTGTTCCAATCTGGTTTTGCCATGATGGGAGCTTCAACTAGTCTGGATTTGATTTCTTCAAATGCTTTATGGCAGGATTCATCAAAATAGAACTTAGTATCTTTTTCCAGCAATCTGCATAGTGGTCTAGCAATTTTTGAGAAATCTCTGATAAATCTTTTATAAAATCCAAAGATGTCCTAAGAAACTTCGATTCCTCGGGATCAGAGTGAGGCATTAGGTTTCTTATAATCAAAACATTTGTCCGGCTCACTTAAGCCCGTCGTTAAATCATGTGCCCCAAGACAATTCCTCTCAGAACCATAAGCAAAATGGCATTTTTTCCCAATTCAGAGCGTATTCTTGTCTTTTGCACCTTTGAAGCATCGGGTCCCTAGGTTATGCGTGCATTGTTCAAAACTCGGATCCACATGACCGTAAAATCATCCATGAAGATCTCCATAACTTCTTCTGCTAAATCAAAAAATATAGACATCATGCATCTTTGGAAGGTACCAGGAGCATTACACAAACCAAATGACATTCTCCTAAAAGCAAAAGTACCAAATGGGCATGTAAAAGTGGTTTTCTCCTGATCTTCAGGTGCAATAGCAATTTGGTTATATCCAGAGTATCCATCAAGAAAACAAAAATAAGGGTGTCCCGCCAACCTATCCAACATCTGATCAATGAAAGGCAGGGGAAAATGATCCTTTCTGGTTGTAGTATTCAATTTTCTATAGTCAATTCACACTTCCATCCCGTCGCGCTTCTTGTAGGAATCGCCCATTCTTTCATCGACATAAATGAATCCACCCTTTGGGAACCAGTATACGACCGGAAGCTTACCTAAGAATCCATCCGATATAGCATATATAAACCTCGTATTAACCATTTTAGAACTTCTTTCTGACAACTTTTCATCAATGCTAGTTCAGCCTCCTTTGATGTTCACAGAAGTTTTGCATTATCTTCCAAAGAATATTTTGTGCATGTACAACGGAGGGGTCGATACTCGCTCGTATCTTCAATCACCAAGCACTGGGCTTTCCTCAGATTTTCTCGTAATTACCAAGAACTCGCTTTTCACTTCTATCAATGCGCTTGATATGATAACTGAAGCCTTTCTGTTCTAAAACTACATTTTAAAAATGACTCAAGCAATTCTTTCAATGTTAGCCTCTTTCCGCACTAGTTTCCTCGCTTCATGAGCTTGCCGCTTTCCGTCGCTTTATTTCATCTCTCGACTGTTTTCATTTATAATCGACTGCTTTCTCGTTAAACACATTTTAGCGCATTTCACAATCAAAAGCTCTCAAGGTATCGGGAAATTCATCTCAATTTCATTGATAGAGTGTTGAATGATACAATCGTAATTCAATTCATCATCAGAAGGCTTTTGTTTCTTACAGCCATACTACTGTCTCGCATTTCTTACATTAGGATGTTCCGCATCCTATTAATATTAAAATGCACCGCTTCATCCCTTAACTCTCGGTCGCTTCACCTTTCTCTCAGCACGCTAATCAAGGCAGCCCCTGCTAAGAAAGGCCTTC
Organism: Tetrastigma voinierianum; assembly: GCA_016808115.1. Lineage (NCBI taxonomy): Eukaryota > Viridiplantae > Streptophyta > Magnoliopsida > Vitales > Vitaceae > Tetrastigma > Tetrastigma voinierianum. Next base: position 9,843 of record JAEQBH010001932.1, on the reverse strand, counting down.
CCAAAGAACAAAGGAACTTCCCAAGATCTTCCATCCTCGTACGATAACAAAATCCATTGTGAGCCTGAATCTCCCAACCTCGACAAGCACATTCCGCATTGCCCGTTGTGCCATTGATCTATCGCCCATCCGCAATGTAATTGCCGCTAAAGCTCCCAAACATAGTCTCGCACTATTGATAGAGGGGCATCAAATTTATACTGCACTGTAATCACATAAAGCTTTCTTGAATCTTACATTTCCCTTGATGGAGCAGGGAATGGTGAAACCGCTGTGGTCTTTTCATCTTTGGTCGGAGCCATCGATACTGGCACCGGCAAGTAGCGCTAAGTTAACTATACCTTCCTCAGCTATCTTTCTTTCCTTTGCTCGCATCTCCTTCAAATTTTGCATAAAGAGGCATTTGTTTATCACCTCTACAAATGGGGGATATTTATTTCTATTTTCTTGAAATATCCAAGAATTTAGAAAATCGTTTTCTTCTCAACACTCAAGTCTTTGTGGGAATGGTAACGGCAGATGTGGCACGCTTGGTACTCCTTCTTCTTCTTATCATTACTCTTTCAACTCTTCAATCCGCTATTCTTCTTCTTTCTTTTCACTTTCTTCTTCTTGCTCTTTACTTTCTTCTTTTCCCTTTCTTCTTTTGTTGTCGCTCAAATCCTTCCCACTTAATTGAATCGCCATGCAATTTTTAGGTTCTTCTCACAAGGTCACTAGGGAATGTACCCTTGCTCTGATTTGGCATATTCAGGGCTAGTTGCCCTACTTGTGTCTCTAAATTTTTAAGTGAGGCACTAGCATTCTTCTTAAACATGTGAGTATCAGACTTGAAAGCTTCCAAGTCAGATGGTTTCTGTTCATGGAATTGTAATAGCCTCTTGCTATCCCCTATGAACCGGCAACATTTGCTCTTCAAATTGGCTGGGTCCTCACCCTCGATGACACCATTTCTCGCTCTCACCTCCTTGATGTCGCGAACCTCGGGTGGCTACCGATATCCTTTGCCGGATGCTGTCCCCTTGCTCCCTGGGCTCGCGGTGGGGGCTCCCCCTCCCACCATATGAGAAATCTCATGGTTCTTCGGCCGGATTGTAGTGTGTGGGCATGTTAGATTTGGCTTGAAATGATAACTTTGCTCATTCATCGCACTTAACCTCCTCAGCACCATAAGAATCTTCTTTGTTGGCAAGCCGCACTTCTTCCTCATAAGTTTTTTCCACCGGCCTCCTATTTCATGAGCAAGGTGCATCTTTCTCTTGTTTGTCCATCCTATGCATTATGGCATCTAATCCTTGAGCTTCCATGGCTGTCATCTTGCTCGCCTCCATGACCCCTTTTCCTCCGTCGTTTCCTCTTGAAAACTCAGATGGAGCTTCATATTGCATTTGCCAAATCTTCTATTAGATCTCTCGCCTTCAAAGATTCCTTTTCGCTTGAATGCTCCACAAAGATGAAGCATCAATAATGTTTTCCTGATGTACTGATTTAAAGTACATGACACACTATGGTCCATATGGGTCTTCAAATCTATTCCATGCATCGGGCACCCTTCAAAGAACCTCTTGAATCTTTCCTCAAGCTACATATAGGCTCTCATCTTCACCTTGTTGGAATAGTATTATCTCTCTTCGTTCCTCTAAGTGAGAGACGGGGAAAGAATCCGCCCCAAGCAGGCTTCTACCAACCTCCCAAGCATCAACAGTAACCACATAAGGTAATGATTCGATACCATGTTGATTCGTGCCACAAAGAGGGTGATCCTAATCAACAAAATTTATATCCTAAGTTCCTCCCACGCGAGTCAAGCTACCGCAGTGATAAATGTCTGGTGGCCTAACACGAGGATGGGTTTTCATCCTATGAATGATTCTTGCATCAGTGTTGAAAAAGGTGGGGCTTTAATTTGGATTTTGATTTTTGTTTAAAATAAAGGTGAGTTGTTTGACTGATGATTAATTGTAAAAACTGAAGTGTGAAGTGAGAAAAGGTAACTTTGAAGGTTTAGGTCACTAGCTTGACAACATGCTGGTTAACAAGTGTCCCTCGGGTTTTATCCACATCATGGCAAGCAACCCATAGTCCAAGCCATAACCGGATCTTTGTTTAGCTAGAAAACCTAACCCTAGAATCACTCCGCTTGAGTCAAGGCAACATGCATCTACAGCTCCTTTTAGTTTGAAACCCTAACACATTCAACCTCACTTCAAAGGTCAGAAAGGCTATCTAAAGAACCACAAGACATCTGGGGAAGAATAAGTATGCACTCGTATCCTAAAGCATGGTAAGTATTGGCCAAGGTAATGACATTAAAATGATATTCAACCCTAGTTTGAAAAGATGGAGCCATAAATACAATATATGATGAACACATGAGGACAACCCGCACCGCCCCACAAACTGCTTTTTAGCTACCTTTCTCTTCAAAGCTACAGGCTTAGCCAAGCATCTCGAGTTGTCATCCTCAAGAGGGTTGTCTGCAGCCTAGGAAAATGAGAGAAAGAGGAGAGAGAAGAGAGAAAAACAAAACCTCAAATGAAAGTCATGGAGATATTTACATAAATGAAAATTGTGCCAAAAGATTGTTTCCCTCTTTTCTAGGGTTACAATTAGCCAGTATAGGCCACCCAATATATGAAAATACAAGGAAGCCTAACATTTTGGCTAATATAAGGGACAAGTAACACACCAAAATGAGGTCATTGCATTAATTACAAAAGGATGACAAGGCAGAAATTTCTTCTAGGGAAATACAATTTCGCTAGGGGAATAAAATTCGCAGCATAGTATTTTAGCTAGCGAAAATTTTCGCTACTCAGCTTAAATTGCACATAGATAGCGAACGAGAATTCCTCGCTTAGGCACTGCAATTTACATAGCGTAAATTTCGCTAGCTTAGCTAAATTTTTAAGAGATAGTTTAAAGTGTGTAATTTCGCTTTAGAACAAAGGTGATAGCTTAATTTTAGCCTAGCTTAAATTCTTCTCAATTCCGCTTTAGATTACGAATTTCGTTGAATCCCCAAATGAAATTTTCCCAATCTTAGCGAAATTTCCGAATTGTTGTTTTCACTGCATTGCCTATCGGCTCCTCTATCAGATCCATTTTCATCACTTTGCCTTCATTTCTTCATTGAATATTGCATGTTCAAGGTCGATAAATGGGTTCAATCTTTGCGGTTACATATATCTCGATATTCAACTCTCAAGGTACGCTGCAAAAACCCGCAAACAACCAAAATAATCCTCTAAACGGCATAAGTGATACTAAGAAGACTCGAACACTCAATTGGCCTTATTGACATGATTGGGTGCGTAGAAAAGCACTCAAAACCTATCTCAAATAGGGCTCAAAATAGCACTTTTTGGGTACTAATCACACCCCCCAACCGAAACGTTGCTAGTCCCTTAGCAATGCAAAAATAATAAAGGCATGCATGCAGTGATTTTCTCAAAAAGTTTATGGTTAAAAAAGGTGTATGTACTAATAAACATTACCTTTAAAATGAAAAATTGACACCAAGTTTGAAAACCGACATGGGAGAACCAAAACCATGCAAGAAAAATTTTTAGGTCAATATTGGATCCATGGTTCTCAACCTGAATTTCCACCAAAGTCTAATGATTCTAAATATAACCAGATCGAGCCAATAAGTTGCAAAATTATTCCCTCCCCCAACCTAGCTACTGCCATGGCCTTAAGCTGTTGAACAATCTATATAGGAATAGCTACACTTTTCTTTCTTTATTCAACTACATTGTAGGGTGCAATGCTTAAAACCCGACTTCACCAAAGTCCGTGTAGCGGGGGTCCACCGATGACTCCTAACCAATTAAGGTTTAGGGCATCAAGCCAAAAGGATCACTTGACCACAAACTCTACAGGCTTCACCCCGGACTCCGAATGATCTCGAGAATCAAGCACCTACAATTCGCTATACCCTACCCATTCACCCGTGTAACGAACACTAAGTCGATGACTCCCAACCAATTAAGGCTTAGGGCACCGGGCTTCAAAGGCTTTCGCCATATACCCCTCGGACCGTGCTCGGGTTTCAAGGCAAAGTGTCACGACTTTATTTTTCTTTTTCTTCTTTCTTTTTCTTTTGCTTTTTCTTTTCTTTTTCTTTTCCTTTTTGGAAGACTACATTGGTCTTCAAATATGGGTAACACAAACCTATCATGGGTTGCCAACATACCTAAGGCTCTAATGGCAAAGTGAAAGGAGGCAAAATAATTTGATGCACTTATTGGTGTTAATCCGATGTGCGTTGTGTGAATTAGCTTAAGGGAAATGTTCGCTGAGTAATGTCAACTTCAATCGACCAAAATTGCTTCAAAATTTCATGGACTTGTTCTAGCAATAAGGTAACATGCAAGGTTTCAATTTTTCAATTAAAGGCAATTCAATCAGTCTAATTAAAGCAATTCAATTGTTCAATTGAAGACAAAAACGGTTACACAAAATGGGGACACAAAAAGATTTTGCAAAAGTGAAGTAAACTATATATACAACAGCGTGTAGCTTTTGATATAGCCAAAATGGCTAGTACATGCATAACAAAGCTAAACATACAAAAATATCACTGCTTACTATGGCTAATACATGAATCTTATAATAAAATTAGCAGCAAGCTTGATAAAGCTGGTAACTATACAAAATCATAAAAGAAACCTAACCACCTCACTGCTGTGGTGGTGGTGGGTCTGTAACTGCTGCTGCTGCAGCCAACACATCCAAAGATGCTGCTGCTGTGGTGGGCTCCTCTCTCTGATCCGGAACACGAGGAAGACCTGTGAGTTTCATAATCCGCCGCAGCACGGAGTGACACCGAGCCAACCTCCTCGATCCCGTGGCCGCCTGGTAGCGCTACTGAACGTATCGCATCCATCACGTCCCGCTATCTATCTCGAAAGCCAGGTATGAACGCATCCGGCGAATGATGTGATGTGTAAGATGGGCCAGTGTATCACCATACGCGATGTAGAATGTGGAGGAGAGACGGAGGGACATACGCGAACTCGGACTCGCTCACCGGGCTCGTGGGCTAGAACCTCCTCCCCGGTCCCGTCGCCGATGATAAAAAGATACGGGTGCATGGCCATCACTGCCCCAATGATGTAATCCGTAGGGCATCGGATCCTCCTCTCTATCCCGGCTCTCCGAAAACCTAAATGCTCAAGGACCCGCATAAGAGTCGGCATCGCCAAAGGGTAGACCTCTCCGGCCGAACCGTGCCCCACGGTGGACCTTTTTCTTCGAAATGCATCGTGGAGGTCATCACCAAACAGAGGGACTAAACCAAGATCCTCCGAGATCCGGTGAAGAGCCTCAGACGGGCCCTCCGCCGTACGTGAAGGTCGCAGCCGGGAAAAGGTCGGTCCTCAATATGTGATCGATCGTGACCATATAAGGCTGAGCCGCTCCCTCGAAGAGCACTGACTCCGGGCCGTGGTGTCTCGGGCCGTATACGAATCCATCTCCCACAGGTGGGTGGGGCCTGCTCTGTGAACTCGAATTGGTCTACGTACGCAGTCGGGCAAGTCATCGGGAACATTCCGCTCGCTCCGAGTACTCCGGCGATCATCATCTATAGAACTCGGGCTCGAGCGGATCTGCGTTCCTCAGATGTCATCGAAAGTGATAAAACTACGCGACTCACCCGGGGTAATAATATCGCCGGTCATGAAGGCCAAGAGGGAATAGTCCTCAATCAACTCATAGAATCCCCAATTGGATCACCGCCAATGCCGGACATCGTAGTAAGACTTCTGATGAAAGTCCCTCGAGTGTAATGCGACATTCTCCGGAATGGGGTGCCCTACGAACAACGGCCTCTTGATCCTGGAGGCAGCGGCAACCGAGGCATGATGTCGCCTCACCGGGCAGACTGGTCAGGCGATGGTCGAGGCTCGACGAGGGACGCACTCACCCTACCGATGTGCTGATCGCCGAGGGCCGAGCCTCCTAGATCCGCGCCGTGGCACCGTGAAGGCCTCTGGGTCCCATCCGAGTCCGTTATCGCCGAAATCCCCGAGGCTCCCCTCAGTGGACTGCCTCCGGACCGAACTGCACCGGGGCCAGACCTCTCGCCCGTACTAAATCTGACCTCAAGGGCCGGCTGGGCGAGACTCCACCCCTAGTACGAACCATAGTCAGAATCCAAATACGATACCGAAGAGGGTCCGTCGGTGAAAATGGGAAACCAGTGGCTCTATAGTGCCGATCCGGGCTCACCGACTCGGGCTGAGTCACCCACAAAGAGGATTAATCGACGACTCGTGTGGCCTGGCCGGGCTATGGCTTCAGACAAGCTCGCTATAGCCAAACAATACCGTAGCTGACAAATCGGCCGTGGCGCGTGGCAAGGCTAGCTGAGCCAAGGGCACGAGGCTACTGAACTGGCAGTGGATGCGCAAACAATGTAGTGGCAAGAATGTATAGGTGGTCAGAGGCTCCCAGAAATTGCAAGTGTGCTAAAGGTGCGGCGTTGACTCGCCGCCGAGCAACTGGCGCAAAGGGACCCAGTGGCTCTGGCCGTGCGCGCCGGCCGGTGCGAACAGGGCTCGCCGAATGGTGGTGTGGCTCATCAAAGAAAGTACCAGAGGAAGCCAGGCCTCGCCACTGCATAAGCAGAGGCAAATGGGCCGCAGTGGTCACGACAGGATGGCTCAGAAGAGATCGTGAGGAGGAGATGGTGTGAACGAAAGCCAATCCCCTCCTCCTCTTCTTATAATAATAGAGGCAAACAAGAGCCTTTTCCCACTTAATTTCGCCATTATAGCGAATTTTTGGCTTAGTCTGCTTCACCACCTGCAATTCAAAATTTTTAACTTAAATATTAATAATATATGAAATAAAAGATTAATATAATAAAAATTATTATATGATACTATAATTAAAATTTAATATAAAATATTTTAATATATACAAAGTTACTAAAAATGAAAAATCGCTAAATTAAGAGACTTTCAAAATAAACAACTCGAAATTATTGAAATTGACTAAACTAGCAAAAGTTAAAAATTGTCGAGTCGCGAATTTGCCTCATGAGAACACCAAATCAGCTCAATTTTAACACATTGCCCAAGGAGGGTCATATATGATCTCTCAACCTCGGCAAAGGGTCCAGCTGAATCCTTGGTGTTGATTCTATCAGCACCGGTTTCTCACCGATGGATTCGAATTGAGAAATTGCCCTACAAAGGCTTCTCGATGGCAAGACCACAACACCTCGCTTCACCTCGTCAGTGTATCTTGCACCCCGGACACCCAAATTTCCTACATGCTGACCATTTGAACTAACTTCATCAGTTATTTGATTTTCATCTTCCATTAATTTGTGCTTGTCTGGGCGGAATATGTTCGGGCTTCCAATGTCATGTTGCCAGCGGTGAGTCGTACTACCCATTCCTGGAATTGATGATTGTATCGGGCAAAGGCGAAATGGTCTTCCAGATGATTGGTACATGATTGGGCTCATTTGCAATTGCCTCGGTGTCGAAAGCACTACAAAAAAATTCATCGGGTAGTAGAATTTGTCTATTTCACCAAGACATCCTCAACTATCCCCTTAGTGATCTTCACTGATTTACTTCCATTTCAATGATAAGGTAATGTCAGTAGGTTTAAGTTCACCCAAACCTAACTTCTATACACAGTAGTATGTATGCAAAGAGGTCTCACACCGGCTCCCAGGATCAAGGAGGATTTGTCTATACAATTCCCACCAATATTGAACTGAATTGTGGGAGATCCAGGATCCTCAGATTTGACCTGGATTCTCGCCAATACGGTAATCGACTGCCTTTTGTTAGAAATGCCTCTTCTCAATGCCTAACCCTTTTGATCGTGCAAAGATCCTTCAAAACTTTGCATAGGCAGGACTTGTTTGATGATGTCCAAAAGAGGTATGTTGACTCTCACCGCCTTTAGGACTTCTTAAAGATGCCTCGCTGCTAAGATGCCTTCTTCGCTTTCTAAGTGCCCGTGTAGCTCCGGGGTGGCATGTCGTGGTTTCATCAGTCCTCCTTCGTAAAAATGTGTTCTGCCCATTTCTACTCTTCTCGTATCCTCAATAGGTTTTGGCATTGTTTGATCAACTCCTTTTCCACTCCCTTAGTGATTATAGCCTTTAATTTCATCCATTCCCAATCACGGATGACCCTACTCTACGTATTCCTTTCGATTTGGCAATGTTTGGGAAGCGGAACTCTCCTCTCTCCCCGTGACTCAGAATTTTGTTGATCTTTGTGATTGAATACTGCAAGTTGTCTATTTTATGATTAAGATTGCTCTCAAGCACATCTATTCTCTTGTTTAGTGTGCTCTATACAGTGTCAATCCTTTGTGCCAATTGTGCATTGATCCCTTTTTGTTCTTCCACAAAGTTACCTACCACCTTACTCAAATTTAAAATGGCTTGTTCCCCACAGATGATGAGTGAAGGGAGTGGTCAGGGTTGAGAGTGGAACTAAACTGTGGTTTGGCACTGGGGCAGCATAGCAGGGACAGTTTCAGAGAGGTTAGGATGATTTCTCCAGCTAGTGTTATAGTGTGTTACCACATGGAGCATCTATGTAAGGTTTATTATGATTTAGTAAGCATGGGCATGTTTCTTGACAATGCTCCTCAGTAAGTATTTGGCTTAACTGAAAATTGAAGCAAGAGCGCTGGATGCGCATAACTCATTTACCGCTTGCATTTCATGCTGATTTTTCATTTCACTATCCAATCTTCTAGTTAAAGTGGTCAATTTTTCTTTCATCTCTGTGTCTTCAGAAAGTGCATACATGCCCCCCCTCAGTTGGTTCGAAGGCCTTGATCTTTCGGCTTCCCTTGAATTCGGTTCATCCCATGCCTTTGAGGTTTCAGCCACATAGTTCAAAAAGTCCATGGCTTCATCCTGGTTTTTGCTCAAAAAGTTACCTCCACATAGTCTCCACGCTGTTTCACGGTTGAGACATACCATCATAAAAATGGTTTACCAGCATCTATGTCGAAACCATGATGTGGACAAGCACTAATGGTCTCCATGAATCTATCCTTTAGCACTGTAAAAATCCCACGCCAATTCAGTCGTAAAGGTGTAAATTTGTGGTTCTTCAAATTGTTGGTCTCCTAAGGAGCACTCAAGAATTTTTTTAAAACTCGTCATAGCCTCACCCCAATTTCTAATGGTTCTAGGCCTTAGTGAGTTAAGCCATATCTTGGCCTTGTCCTTTAGGGTCATGAATGCCTTTCACTTTAGAAAATCCATGTCCACTAAGTACCTTCCTTAAAAGGTTGTGCAAATCTCCTCAAAATCCCCTTATGTGTGTGTATGGATTTTCATTTTCCATACCATGATACGCTGAGTAGTGGGTACTAAATAAGGCCTCACTGCTACATCTTCAGCAAGAGGTATGATGCAGTGGATAGGGCACTAACCTAGGAGGGTGTATGTGATCCCTCATGGACCCGTAGTCGGCCGGGGTCTCACTCGGGCACTCGCCGACTGCTCCTGTGGGATCCATTCGTCACCGGCACACCAACTTCACAACTTTCTCAGGCAATTGGTACTGATTCTTTTGGTAATCTACCTGATGTCTTCTTTTTCCCAGTGGTGCATAAACACTGCTATAATAACTGACACAAGAAATATAATAAAACAATCTTGCAAAAAGGGTTATTGTTAGCTAAAATAAAACTGACTGTATGCAAAACAAAAAACAGTGCAATAACTGCAAAGTAGTGAAAACTTGCAGTTACAGCAACTGAAATTCAAAAAGGGTTAAAAAGGTCACCTTCACTTGTGATGTTGATCAAAGTACACTTCAACTTATCAAACGTAGTTTGGCACCA